>CM060337.1:9485152-9502652 GCA_030674155.1 Stramonita haemastoma | reverse complement strand
CTACTCTTCCGAGAAGCGGTATAGGTTTTAGCGTGTGCCCACGATGTTCTATGTGCGTTCACCGGTGAATGGACCAAAAAGGCAGAAAATAGACAAGGAAGAGACAGGATGAAAACCAATAAGACAGAAACAAAGAAAGGGACAGAAAAGCTGGAATTTCGAGCACGGAATTTCCAGAAGGCGGAGATTCCATTTATACTGGAAGACCCTTTGCATCTCTACTGGGGACTGTGATATAATTTTGTTTAGCTGGTTTTCCTGATGTATCTACTCTTTTCTTTCAATTTTGGTTATTAGACACTTTTGTAAAGGGGAAAGTAAAACGGAAAACATCCGTTAGGCTAGGCCCCTTGTAGAAAAGTTATCGTCTGATATCATCTACTCTAGCCTAGATACTGAAACTGCAGTGATAACAATGGCAACAGAAGAACGTAATTTCAGGAGCTACTATTATGATAAATTTGGAATCAGAGTAGTAGAAGAAAAAAAATCAGTAGAAATTTTATTGAAAGAGCAGACTATAAGTACTGAAAAGCTGCAGCAATTTTGTCTTCGTTTTCCTCTTCCAGCGGTGTACAGAATTCTTGTTTGGAAACTGTTATTGGGTGAGTCAGCTGGCAGTTGTATCTATAGCCTATTTGCTGATTTAGATTTTTATTTTCCAACTCTGTAAGTTTTCAGTGCAGCAAGTCAGTTCGGTTTAGTGATGCTGTCAGCTTCAATATCAGACTGATTTGCTCCCTTGTCATATTAATAATAATATTTTAGGCATGCAAAACGTGAAACAGCAGACATTGAAAGACGGATACACTATACATAATACAGGCAACTGGAGTAATACTGATAGCCTACCAGCGCATCATTCAAACATCTGAACTGGCCAAGACTGTCCTACACTGGGTACAGGGAACAGTACAAGGAGGGAGAAGAAGAAGCAGATGTCCACTGAGACAGAAAATGATGGGAAGATCAGTCATCAGAGAGTGGACTGATCTTGAGTGGAATGATTTGCTGTTATAAATTTCGAGGATAATGGAATAAGCACTCATGTGCTGTTTTTTTGTGTTTTTTTACATCCAGTCCCCGTGTGTATGCAGTTTTGTAAATTTTGTCATTGGTTCCCACAGCACATAATGGCCTACTCTTCCGAAAAGTGGATTAGGTTTTAACTTGAGGGCTAGATGTTCAGCGTGTGTTCATACATGGGACCTCAGTGCATATTCTCACTTGAAGGACTTGCGGGGGCAGGGGGGGGGGGGGGGGGGGAGTGGAGTCTGCACTGATGTTAACTTCAGAGGAAAAATCCTCTTGAGCGAGATTCAAACTTGGGTCAGCAGATCATGAGTGCATCACTCTGACCACCAGGCTATCTAGTATGCCGTCCCCTATTTGATCTAATTTATTTTTACCTAATTCTTTTATTTCAAGGTTAATGGAATAAGCACTCATGTACATTTTTACATCCAGTCTCCATGTTTATGTAGTTTTGTAAATTTTGTCATCCATTCCCACCAGCACACAATGGCCTACTCTTCGGAAAAGTGGAACAGGTTTTAATGTGTGCACAAGACGTTCTGAGTGTGTGCGCACATGGGACCTCGGTTTAAAGTCTCATCCTTAGGGCTTATCACCTTATGATATCACTGCTGTTTCTCTTTCTTTCTGTCTGTAGTGTTAAAAAGGTATATATACTCTGTGATATCCAAAAACTGATTACCCAGGCACAAGAAAAAAAAATTGTTGATATTATTCATTGAAGAGAAATCCTCATAACATGAAACAGACCAGAAATCATAACATGAACATAGCTAAATGATCTGAAAATAATCATTGTTTAAGTTATCAAGGTAAAACAATTTTTTTAATAAAATTATGTATGGAAAGCTGAGGACCGCAGGGAGTTGAGGATACTGGTTGCAAAATCTTCATTTGTGCTCCAACAGTCTACAAGACTACAGGAAAGGTGAAAGTGAAGTTGAATCCTGATAGACTTCACTGTAAAGCTATTGTTATTTCCCATTCTACTGTACCATCTGATTGCTGTCTCACAGTCACACTTGCATAGTGTGTCTCTTAGTCTTATTCAGTCTCTCTGTCATTGCATAAATACCAGTTTATGCTTTTGGCGTTGACATTGCCCCCCTTCCCCCTCCCCCTAGTAATTAGAGTAGTTGTCTCTCTCAGTTTGTTTCTTCATCCCATTTTTAGTCTGGCTAGTGTTCTCCTTTGGCTTTGTTTGTCCACTTTGACAAACTATGAAGATTACACTGTACAGCACTGTAGCAGAAAATGAAGGAAAGAGGATAATACAGAATAACCTATCCAAAGAGAGAGAGAGACAGAGAGAGAGTATGCATTTGTACCACTACCCAGTGTCTGTCTCCATCTTGTTTAATTCTGCCTGTCTCACAAAACAATTCTGTGGGTGATATACAGGAGAGAGAGACACACACATACACAGACACACACACACACACACACACACACACACACACTTAATTCTGCCTGTCTCACAATTTAACAATTTTGTGGGTGATATATTATATATATACAGGAGTGCTGCCAGCCAATCAGAGCTCACAACCATTTGTCCAGCAGCAGAGAGAGCAGCAGTTCAAAGATCTGAAAAATGGACTGGAAATGATCCAGCGAGCCAAAGACAACGATCCTGTGGAAGTCACTCTCCTCAAACTCTACCTCCTAGAGCGTGCCCAGCTCCCATTTGAGGACAGTGAGTTGGTAAGTGTGGTGGAAGGTTTGGGTTGGGTTTGGTTTGGTCCGTGGTTGAGTTGTTTCTTTGTCTGTGTATCGTTTGTGTTTTATAATTTTAACTGATTTTGTTAACATCGAGCACCACTGGATTTGTTGTCTTGAGATGCTTTTTTTGTGTTCCCTGTATATATATATATATATATATAGAGAGAGAGAGAGAGAGAGAGAGAGAGAGAGAGAGGAGAGAGAGAGAGAGAGAGAGAGAGATCTAGTCTGTTATAGTGCAGCTTGTGGTGGTTATCATATCTTAGAAGTTTTCTTTTTGTGTAATACTATATAACATGTATGTCTTTTGTCATCATGTCAATGTGTGCATGTTGTTTTTTTTAATTTGTTTATTTTGAGGATAATGGAATAAGCACTTGTGTGCTTTTTTTTACATCCTGTCCCTATGCATATGAACTAAATACAGTGTAAATTTTTCATCTGTTCCTACCGACACACAGTAGCCTGCCTACTCTTTGGAAAAGAGGAACAGGCTTTAAGGATGTTTTTCATGTGTTCACTTATGGGACCTCAGTTTATAGTCTTATCTGAAGGACTTTTTGGAGGAGTGTGTGTGTGTGTGTGTGTGTGTGCGTGCGTGCGTGCGTGCGTTTGTTTGTTTTTGTTGGTTCATGTGTGGGTGTATCACTTTATGTGTATTAGTTTGTGTGTATACATTATACAAGTCAGTCGATTTTCATCCACTTTACTGTACAATTTCAACAGTTTTTACTCAAATTGCCTGATGAACAGTCACACACACACACACACACACACACACACACACACACACACACACACACACACACACACACACACACACACACACACATGCACAGAGTGACACACAGACACACACACACAGTCATACACACACAGTCACACACACACAGTCACACACACACACACACACACACACACACACACACACACACACACACACACACACAACACACACACACTATTAATAGTATTATTCCATTATCCTCGATATAAAGAATAAATAAATAAGTATAACACACACACAACACACACACACACACACACACACACACACACACACACACACACACACACACACACACACACACACACACTATAATTATGTGTGCAAAGGTATGGTTGTAATGCACCATTCCACGTACACACCACATTTCCTGAATACATACATCTTTGAGAAATATGTGCACACACACACACACACACACACACACACACACACACACACACACACACACACACACACACATACCTGTATTATTGTATGTGCAGCTGGCATGGGAAGAGCACAGACACTTCACCAGCATAGCCAGAGGTGTGTGTAAAGTGACTGAAGACGAGCAGGACCAGTTCTGGGTGTCCTCACGCTTCTTTCAGCTGCTAGCCAGACACCGAGACACCATCGCCCTTTATGTGAGTCCTTCATGTGAGGAAACTTGGAGGACAACAGTAGAGAGGGAGATGAAGGAAAAGGGTTGGACATGGGGCCGTCTGGAGCGTGTTTCAGCCGACCAACATCAGTGGCAGGCTCTAGTCGAGGCCTTATGTGCTACCTGAGCACAAAGAGGACTAGATAGATAGATTCACTGTGTGATGGGGTGGTAAGTAGATTGCCTCCCATGCGATCAGAGCCCTGTTGTGTTACTAAATCCGGACACACCTGCGAATTGTGCGATGCTCTGTTTCCTTGGGGGGGTGGGGGGTCAAAAGCCCCCGTTGCATATTTTTTGCCTTCATGGTGAAAGGTGGAATTTATGCAACCTCTTTTTTAGAGGTCACATCATAAGCTGTCTGGCTGTGCCGTGTTCCCGAGGTTTGTGCAGAGATGGGACATCAGATATGCCCACTCTGTTACAACTGTACTGGGGGAGGGGGGTCTATAGCCTAGTGGTTAGAGTGTTGCACTCATGATCTGACGGGATAGCCTAGTGGTCTGAACATTGCACTCGCATTTTGATGACACGGTTTCAGTTCCTGTTTAAGGGGATTTTTTCCCCTGGAGTTAACATCAGTGCTGACTCCACTGTCCCCAAAAGTCCTTTGGATGAGACTATATACCGAGGCCCCATGTGCAAAGGCACGCAGAACAACTTGTGCACATATTAAATCCTGTTCTGCTTTTCGTAAGAGTAGGCCATTGTGTGCCAGTGGGAATAGATGACAAGATTTACAAAACTGCATGCACACGGGGACTGGATGTAAAAAAGCATGTGAGTGTTTATTCCATTATCCTCTATAAATAAATAAATAAATAAATAAATAAATAAGTAAATCTGACAGCCCCCAGAATGAGCCACCATGGAGGCAGGCGCCTGTGTTTACTGCTTAAGGGAATTCTACTCTGTAGTTAACGTAAGAACTGAACCCACTTCCCCAAAAGTCCTAACGAGACTGGTATCATAAACCAAGGCCCAGTGTGTGAATGCACACAGAACATCTTGCACACACTTTAAAAACTGGTTACATTTTTTGTTTTTTTTTGGAAGAGGTTTTTTCATGCTGGTAAGAATATGTCACAGAATTTCAAAAAGACATGCACACTTGTGTTGTGTTTAGATATCTTCAGCAAAGTCAGAATGCGGCTGCCTTAACGATGGGCAAAAACAATCATATACACACAGAATCTCACTATTGGCGAACCTCAGAGCTCTAGCCAAGGGAAAAAATGCATAGATGTCGATAGTTAGGAATACAAAATATGTGACGCTCCATCACACAAGGAGTCGCATTGCACATGAGGTCAATTTTTAGTTATTGGCATGTTAATAATTTGCAATAAAATTGCTATACAATACAAAAACCAGATTGAAAATCAAATGATTCTATCAAAAGATATTACAAATTAAATTGATAGACTGCAGGAATTGACAGAATGAGAAATGGACAAGTTTAGCATCCTAATTGGTGGTAAGAATGAGGACTTGTCTATTTTCAAAACACGTTTAATGACAAAAGGAAACAAAATTATGCCTTGATATTTCACTGGAAGGTAGAATAAGGGCTATAGTTTTATAATCAATCAAAATCTCAAAATCAACAACCTCACCCCCACCTGCCTAAAATGGCTCCAAGCGGAAAAGTAGATTATGAGCTAAGCAACTCATTTCGTGGTGGAGCGTCACATATATCAGCATGAGGGATGGGCTCCATTCAGTTTCACCTGTCCATGACACACTGCAGTGCCCCAAGCATTTAAGTGTGAAACTATCTCCCACCCGTAATAATTTGCCAGACTCTTCTGCCTGAGATTCAAACCCGTGACTTCATGGATCCACAGGATTGAAATCAAAAGGTCTTAACCACTTGGCTGTAGCCTTGCATCCATCAGACTCTTCATAAACTATGCAATCATTGATTGATTGATTGATTAATTGATTGACCAGCGATGTGTGTTACCTGTGCCTGCTGTTGATTGATTGACCAGTGGTGTGTGTTACCTGTGCCTGCTGTATTGACTGACCAGCAGTGTGTGTTACCTGTGCCTGCTGTTGATTGACTGACCAGTGTTGTGTGTTACCTGTGTGTTACCTGTGTGTTACCTGCCCCTGCTTCAGCCAGAGATCACCCTAAAGTGCCTGAAGAAGGAGGACCTGGACCAGAGGCTGTGGAATCACCTGGTGGAGCACAAGGTCCTCACCTTCCTGCCCCTCAGGGAGTGGTTCAACACCTGCTTCGTCAACGTCCTGCCTGACATCTCCTTCCAGAGGTAAGGGGGCTCACTTACCCATTCATTTTATTTTATTCCACTTTATGTCACAGCAGATTTCTCTGCGTAAAATTCGGGCTGCTCTCCCTGGGGAGAGCGCGTCGCCACAAGTGCAGCGCCTACCCATTATTTTTTTTTCTTTTTCCTGTCTGCAGCTGTATTTGTTTTCCCTATCAGAGTGGCTTTTTTCTACAGAATTTTGCCAGGGTCAACCCATTTGTTACCGTGGATTCTTTTACGTGTGCCAAATAAAGGTGTTTAACACACAGGACCTCGGTTTATCATCTCATCCGAAAGACTAGCGCCCAGACCACCAGTCATGGTCTAAAGGATGGGGGAAAAGTTTTGGGCCCAAACGGGGTTCAAACCACTACACACTCCGACCTGGACTTTTCACTTTCTAGGCAGGCGCGTTACCTCTAGACCACCGATCCACCATGGTGCGCTGTCTAGATCTCCAAACTGTTACCATGATTTATAGGTTATGACACCAGTGTTTTTCAATAATTTTTTTTTAATGTTAGTTTTTTTATCTAGAATGCCATGAAATGTTTTCTTCTTTTCTCACATTGAACGTGGTCGTTTGTTTGTGTACAGCACAGCAGTCAGTTTCCCCCACTTTTCAGCTCCTCTCAGCTGCTTACTATTTCATCCTATCGCAGCCCAGATGAGGCTGGCTGGTGCTATTTATAGCAGAAACTGACCACACTTGGACGAGGTAAAAGGAAGGGGTGTGCTAAATTTAGCACTCTAAACTGGGTGAAAACTAAACTGTTGGATTTGTGCGTTGTGACAGTGTTATGTATTTTTTACCACAATCTTTCGAGCCACAATTTTTTTTGCCACTTCAATCCAATCCAATGATGTTGCTTAGAGCCCTGCCCACCACACAGACCATATCGGGGCTGTCACCTCGTCACATTTTAAAACTCATATTAAAGCTGTGCAACTATATACAGTTTAAAACAGGGTATAAAACCAACTTGACTGTCCTTGCTTGTATCGACGCCCTGATCAACCATAAGGGTCAGCCCAGGACGGCCACTGCGTTGTGGGAAAAACCACATCAATCACATATAAAATGAGATAAAACCAAAACCAGATTCCTTAAACAGCCTTGTCCTTAGAGACCAACTATACCACTTTCACTCATATCACACTTGTAATCTTTGAGCCTGAAGGTTTTAATGAATCAAACTTTTGTTCTGCTGAACACTTGGGCATTATGCATTCTTACTTGTTGGTTTTTATATATTTCATGCATGTTTGTTGATGAATGCAATATTTTTTTTTAATGATATGAAGATGCTTTTTTGATTATGTCTCAATGCCCATGGTCAGTGTACATAGATACAAGGGGTTATTTTTTCTCCTTACATTTGAGTATGCGGGAATAATGTTAAGATTTTGTGAACACACACGCACGCACGCATGCACACACACACCACACACACACACATTTCCATTATCCTCGATATAAAAGAATAAGTAAATAAATAAAATAAATAGATAAATAAACACACACTTATCACTTTTGTGATTTCCGTATCTCTCTCTCTCTCTCTCTCTCTCTCTCTCTCTCTCTCTCTCTCTCTCTCTCTCTTTCTCTCTCTCTCTCTCTCTCTCTCTCTCTTTCTCTCTCTCTCTCTCTCTCTCTCTCTCTCTCTCTCTCTCTCTCTCTCTCTCTCTCTCTCTCTCTCTCTCTCTCTCTCTTCTCTTTCTCTTCTGTCTGCATTTTGGGGCAAGAGCCAGAGGAAAAAGGGAAAAAAACAATGCAAAGATCATGTACCACTTCTTGACCCTTTCGCTGCTATCACATTTTGCTCAGGCACATGCTGGATGAAACAGAGAGAGCGTTGAATCATGATGAACAGCGATCGTCATCTGAGCATTGCTGGCAATGACAAACACTGTCCGTCAACAGCGCAGTAAAGAGGTTAATTAACAAAGATTTTGATTGATTAGTTAGTAAAAATATAAATTTTGAGTTGTCTTATTGATTTAAAAATTGATCTCTGCGATTAAATGATTGATTTAAATTTGATTTACTGATTGATGCCACCTCCTACCCCCCCCCACCCTTCTGTCTCTGTCTGTCTGTCTGTCTGTCTCTGTCTGTTCTGTCTGTCTGTCTGTCTCTCTCTCTCTCTCTCTCTCTCTCTCTCTCTCTCTCTCTCTCTCTCTCTCTCTCTCTCTCTCTCTCCCTCCCTCCCTCCCTCCCTCTCCCTCCCTCCCTCCCTCCCTCCCTCCCCTCCCTCCCTCCCTCCTCTCTCTCTCTCTCTCTCTCTCTCTCTCTCTCTCTCTCTCTCTCTCTCTCTCTCTCTCTCTCTCTCTCTCTCTCTCTCTCTTTTCTTTCCCTCCCCTCATCTTTTTCTCTGCTTGTGTTACAGAATCTGGGACAAAATAATGGGAGGGTCCTGCTATGTCATGGTGTATGTGGCTGTGGCCATTCTGATCTTTTTCCGTCGGCCACTCCTCAGCATGACGGCGTCAGAAGACATGGTCAGCTACTTGAAACAGGTAAGAGTCTTTCCTTCACTTTGTGGTTGAAGCGAAAGATTTTCCTCATGAATGCAAGAAAGCATAGCAGCGATACTTGAGCTGTGAAAACAAGTAGCATAGGTAAAGGTGTCCCATAACCTAGATGGTCGTAGGGGAGCAAGGCATCAGAGACCTAAGCTTCTCTAGGGGCCAGTATATTGAGGGAGGCATCCATCTCCTCTCCCTCGCTGCCTTACCTTCCCTGACCCTAAAGAGGGCAGGTACCCATTTACAGCTGGGTGAACTGGGGGGACTATATTGAAGCCAAGGCGCACAAACAGTCACCCATTCAACTGGTCCCCACGCTCGATGCTGTTTAAGTTGACTGGAGGGAAAGCGAGGGCTCTGACCACTTTGCTATCCTGCCACCTAAAGTATAAAGTAGCATAACCTTGTGCAAACAACCCCAGAAAGTGCATGAGCAAAACTGGGCTTTGGTTAAAACCACCTTCACCTTCACCTGTCCCGTTAGTCCCATAGACCGTGGGGGCACCACTGCGGATTTTGCACCGGATAAACACAATCACATAAAAAAAATATTTAAAAAACTAAGGTAACTTCCTCACCTGTCTGTATAAGTACTGGGTACAGCATTTGCCTCTGCAGCCAATGGCACTTACATGATCCTCCTTCTCCATTTGCTCTGGTCTTCACTGGCCCTGCTGACTTCATGGATCCTCATGCCCTAGGTTTGGGTGATGTTGCCGATGAGAGAAGCTGGTGGTCTGCCTTTTTTTTTTTTTTTTTTTTCCTTGGATTTACCTTGAAAGACAAGTCTTCACAAGGCTCATATTTTGGCCTCGTAACACATGGCCTGCAGGCGTTAATTTCCTTTTCATTTATTAATGTTAGAAGTTTTCTTGGTGTGTAACAACAAAATGAATTTTAAAAAGTTAAAAAAAAAAAGAAGTTTTCTTGGTGTTCCCAGTTTGTTTACCATACTTTCATGTGTTCTTCTGTCTGAAACTGTACAGGTAACTAGCTGTATAATGCATTAAAGGGGTATAAAATATATTAAAAAGGTAAAAAGAAAATTTTGCCCACCATGAAGGTAACCATATTCTGACTTCTGGAATGTATGCCGGGTATGTGCATGTTTCCATAACCCACTGAATGCTGACATGAATTAACATACCTTTTAACAGGTATATTTGATCTTCTGCATAAGTATATATGCTGGAAGGGAATGAACGCACTGGCAGGTCTGCACTTGAAGTTGACGGGGGAGATTGTAAAAATCCCCGCACTTAATTCACCAGACACCACCGAGATTCAAACCCATGACTTCATGGACCCATGGTATTATAATAATGATAATAATAATAATAATAATAATAATAATAATAATATATGGGATTTATATAGAACTGAATCTTGTAGAGTACACAAATCGAATCAAGTAGTCTTAATGACTAGGCTATTATCGTGTTTGTCAAACTTTATTCTGATTGTCCTTGCAGATTCCGGAAGACTGCGGTGACAGAATTGTGGTAAAAGCATGTGAACTGTGGAACCAGAACGGCAGTGTGCATCTGATTTCCAAATCAGACACTACGGCAGTCGAGAAGGGCAAAGGGTAGCCGAGATTTGATTTCCCTGCTGTGTGTGTGTGTGTGTGTGTGTGTGTGTGTGTGTGTGTGTGTGTGTGTGTGTGTGTGTGTGTGTGTGTGTGAGAGAGAGAGAGAGAGAGAGAGACACACACACACACACACACACACACACACACTAAGTCTAGCTAAATTTATTGGAGAAGCAATGAATATTAGGAAAAAGATAACGGAACAGAATAACTAGTCTCTAGATGGTCCATTATAGATTCTGTTGGGGTGTCTGTGTGTGTCTGTGTGTGTCTGTGTGTGTGTCTTGTGTGTGTGTGTGTGTGTGTGTGTGTGTGTGTGTGTGTGTGTGTGTGTGTGTGTGTGTGTGAGAGAGAGAGAGAGAGAGAGAGGTGATAATTATCTACTTTATTTTAATAGCTCAAACCAGTGATGTGATGTTCAGTGAATGGGTGTCATTTTTTCCACTTTTTTCATTCATTTCATATATGTATGCTGTTTATGTGTATGCTTCAGGGATTATCTGGGTATGTGTTGTTGTATATTATATCATTTTGTGTGTGTGTGTGTGTGTGATTCTTATTTTTTTAATTCTTTTATTTCAAGGGTAACGGAATCGCACTCATGTGCTTTTTTTACATCCAATCTCCATGTGTACGCAGTTTTGTCAATTTTGTCATCGCCGCGCGTGTGTGTGTGTGTGTGTGTGCATATGTGTGCGCGCGCGCTTGTGCATGCATGTGCGTGTGTTCAAACATGTATCATTCAGTGTGTATTTATCGGAGAAGCAATGTTGTATAATACGGTTTTTCACAGATGAAAATGTCAGTGCTGTCCTTGCTTAGAAAAAGATGACATTTGTGAATATATTGATTTTTTTGTTTGCTATTATTGATCAGTAGAAATAAACAGAGACAGAGGAAGATGGCAGTCATCTGTATATAGTTGCACAGTTTTAGTCTGAATTTTAAAATGTGACGAGGTGACTGCCCCAATATGGCCTGTGTGGTTGGCGGGGCTATAAACAACATGATTGGATTGGATTGGAAGATGGCAGACCCTGGTGGCATTGAGTAGAGTTCTACCAATGACAGCAGCTGTAGAGACAGTTGTGTTGTATTGTGTTGAGTTATTATTGATCATAGTTTTCTGAGTTTTGCTAATGTGATGGGGGTGGCGGTTGTTTGCTTCTGTTTTGGGCTTTTTAATTTTGTTGGTTTGGTAGTTAGTTTTTTTGTTGTGTGTGTGTTTTTGTGTTGTTGTTTTTTTGGGGGGAGGTTTGCAACTGTACTTGTGTATATCTAGTCAGAGGGCTCACGGCTAACGACATCATGTATGAGAGGAATTGTTTTCTTGGAATCAAATTTCTATGAATTTAATGATTAGATGCATGTTCCCTTTTTAATGAAAAGAATTATTGCAATATGGACAAAGATATGCCTGTATGTCAACTGTATGGTGGTGTCTTACCAAATGAACAGTGCATGTCTGCATTCATTCATGCTTGCAAATATAGCACCCTCAGATTTATTCAACATTTAATTTTTGGGAATTCTCTCTCTCTCTTTCTCTCTCTCTCTCTCTCTCTCTCTCTCTCTCTCTCTCTCTCTCTCTCTCTCTCTCTCTCTCTCTCTCTCTCTCTCTCTCTCTCTTCTTACACACACACACACACACACACACACACACACACACACACACACACACACACACACACACACACACACGCATGTTGATTGTTAATAGGCTGTGCGAACAAGAATTTAAAGGTTGGGTTTTTTTTTATCTTTTTCATTTCTATTTGGACAGAAATGTGTGACACAATTTTTCAATTGATTGTCAAGCCAAAAAGTATATATACAGGAAACATCAGAATTGTGTTTGTCATGTCTTAATTTTTTTTTTTTTTTTTTTTTTTTTAAAAAGCTTCTGTATTTTTAAACTGCAAGTCTGGTTGTTGTGAATTTCTAAATACTGTTTTTTGTTGTTTCTTTTTTTTTTCTTGTTGAAGATGTCCATATTTGTTTTAACTCTTTCAATCTGAAATTGGTTACGCACTTGGGTTTTGAAAAAAGGATAAGATTTTTTTTTAATGTATTTCTTGTACTATGTGTACTAGTTTACAAATGTAAAAATGAAGTGCTGTTTCAATTATATGTTCTTGTCTAATCAAAAACAATAAAACAATGACAAACAGTATGGGGAAACAGAGAAAGTTGGCACGAATGTTTACTTGTTTAAAGTTTTGCTTTCATCTTTCAGTCAAGATTTTCCCCCAAAAATATAATAAGTTGATATGCATGCAGTCCAGCTATCATTATCAAGTGTGTCATTCTTTAACCCTCTTGCATTCAGATTCTCTGAACACAAATTGCCTCTAGATTTCACATTCCATCACGAAATCGGATCAGGCACACATGCTCGCTCACCTTTTCTTCATTCTAAGTACATACCAGCAGCTATAATTACTTCCAGCTCTCACAGCAGGGTCTGTGCCTCTGGCCTGATAGAGCTTCAGCATGTGGTAGCAATCAGTGGAGGTCACTGCATGATGGAAAACTATTGCGTGTAAATCCTGGCAAATCCCAGTTTGGGATTCAGGGGAGGGAATGATTTATCCCGGCAAATCCTGGTTCAGGACTAAGAGGGTTAATTAATTAAATCAGTTCTGTTTTATACAGCAGTTCTGTCTTGTCTGTGTGCCTGTACCAGGTGGGGTGTGTAGTGCCAGGTCCTGTGCTTATCACTCTGCAGGAGGTTTGTCTGCTGGCCTCAGCCCACATGGTCCAACTTCAGAGCAGCTCATTTCATTGTGCAGGTTGCATGCTGGGTATGTTCGTGTTTGTTTCAGTAACCCACCGAATGCTGACATGAATTACGGGATATTTAACATGCATATTTGATCTTTGGCATGTGTATATCTTTGCATGAAGGGAATTAAGGCACTGACAGGGTTTGCACTTGATTTGACCTGGGAGATAGTATAAATCCCCATTTTTTGTTTGTTTATTTATTTATTTGTCGTTTAATATCGAGGATAATGGAATAATCACCTGTGTGCTTTTTTTACATCCAGTCCCTGTGTGTATGCAATTTTGTAAATCTTGTCATCTGTTCCCACAAGCACACAATGGCCTACTCTCACGAAAAGCAAAACAGGATTTAACGTGTGCACAAGATGTTCTGCATGTGTTCACACACAAGGCTTCAGTCTATAGTCTCATCCAAAGGACTTAAGGGGAGAGTGGAGTCAGCACCGATGTTAACTCCAGGGGAAAACCCCCCTCTAACGAAAATCGAACCCAGGTTGTCAAATTGCGAGCGCAATGTTATAGGCTAAATAGGCTATCCCGTCTCCATGACTTCATGGACCCATGAGACTGAAGTCAGACAGTCTCGCCCACTGGGTTATAGTGTCTCACAGCTGTCAATTTTCCCCCTTTAAGCTCCTCTCAGCTGCTGATTAACCCATCCCAGCCCATCCCAGCCCTGATGGGACCAGGTGGTGCTATTTACAGCAGGAACTGCCCACACTTGAAGTAGGTAAAAGGAGAGGGCGGGCGCGTTAAATTTAGCACCATGGACTGAGTGATGTTGACTTTGTGTGCTGTGGTCTATCAGACATCAGGTCGGTCAGTTCAGGGTCATTGTCAAACATGCTCAAGTGTTCTGCTGGGGGGTTGTTTGTCTGTGGTGTACATGTGTACATTTGTTGATGTGTTGGAAAGTATGATGCGGAATGAATATTATTATTGGAAGTGATTATTTTCTGGTCAGTCAAAATGTGATTTCATGATAATGTTGGGAAAATTGAAATTAAAGATTGGTTCAAAGTTTGTGGTGTCACTGGTATGTATTCCTTTTGAGGATAATTGGAAGTAAGATTTCATAAAAAGCCTAACTTGCCAGATGCCTTATACCTGTACAACCCCTTCAGTTAAAAAATTCACATGCACACACAGAGATACCCATTCTGATGCGCATACACAAGTAAACTAGACACAAACAGGCAAACACACAGACACTTATGTGTTCACACACACACACACACACACAACACACACACACACACACACACACACTGTACCATCTGGAAATTCAATGTACCATCTGGAAATAAAAATTTGATTGATTGATTGATTGACACACACACACACAGCATCCAGGGGCCAGCATATTGATGGCAGCGCCCATCTGCTCTCCCTCAGTGTGTGTGTGGGGAGGGGGGTTAGGTTGGGTTGGCTTTTGGTGTGTGTATGTGTGTGTGCGTGCATGAGTGTGTGTGTGCGTGTGTGTGTTTGTGTGTGTGTGTGTGTGTGTGTGTGTGTGAATAAGTTCAGGACTTCTGCTGTTGTCTGTTTAGACGGGTGCGTGCGTTACTGCCAGACCACCATCCACATGTAGATGTTAAAGAACCCACAGCAATAGAAAGAGTTGTATCAGTCAAATTACTAACACCACTAGTTGGGAGGTCTCACTCTGTGACTTCGCTGTTGTTGTCGCCAGTAGGGGCCTGGGGCTTAGTGGGTGGCGACATGCATATGTTTGCTCAGAACAGGCACGTACCACTGAACACCACCAAACTGACCCAGCTGCAGTGCAGGGCCCCTCTGGCTGGTGGCCCCTCCGCGGCCTGATATTGATAAGCTGGCCCCCCTGACTATGGATTTATGATCTTGAGGATCACTCACTCACTCACTCAGTCCCATGTCCCAAAGGACGTAGGGGGGACATGAGAGAAGACGCAACGGAGATCTTTTTCCATGCTTCACGATCCTGTGTGGCTAGTAGGAGGCGTTGCAGGGGTTGGGCAGTCCAGTCTTTGATGTTGTCAACCCATGATTTCTTTTGGCGGCCTCTTCTTCTTTTGCCCTCGACTGTTCCTTGCAAGATGGTTTTTGCTAGGGTGTTGTGTCTTGTGGTGTGACCAAACCACATCAGCTTTCTCCTCTTTATGGTGGAGAGCAAAGGCTCTTGGGGGCCCACACGCTTTTTGATTTCTTCTTTCACATAGTTATTGGTCTTGTGTTCTTTGTATGATATTTTGAGGAGTCTTCTGTGGCACTTGTTCTCGAATGCTTGGATTCTTCTCTCTAACTCTGCTGTCAGAGTCCATGATTCACAGCCATATAGGAGGATAGATATTACGAGGGATTTGTAGAGGTGGTATTTGGTGCAGAAGCTGATGTTGTTGCTTCTGATGATCCTCTGGAGTCTGACTAGAGCAGATGTTGCTGTTGCAATGCGAGCTTTCACCTCATTGTTTGATGTGCCATCTTTTGTTAGGATGGAGCCTAAGTATTTGAATTGGCTCACCTCTTCCAATATTTCTCCATTCATCTTTATTTCCGTGCTGTCATTACTCGCGCTGTTGACCATGATCTTCGATTTCTCTGTACTGACCTCCATGCCGTATGCGCTCGCTCGGTCTGTTAGACTGTCTGTGAGGATTTGCAGTTCTTGTTTGCTGCTGCCCATGAGGTCAATGTCATCTGCAAATCTGAGGTTGCAAAGGGGTCTTCCACCAATGGAGATGGAAGTGTGGTGGTTTTGCAGTGTCTCTGTCATGAGGATACGACATGACAAAAAGCCATGGTATGTATGGCTGGGGAGGAAATACCAGAATGAGCAGCATGGAAACAGCAGGACAGGAACGTCACAGAAGACAGGCAGCAAACAAAGAAAAAGGTGTACTCTCACTGAGAAACATACACAGGAACAAAATGAGGTGGACTGCTTCTTCATCTGTGCATAAAATGCAAAAAGCAAAGAAAAAGGTGTCCCCATAACCTATGCAGTCTTTGTGGAGCGAGATGTCAGAGACCTCAGCTTCTCTAGGGCCCAGAATATTGAGGGCGGCGCCCATCTCCTCTCCTTCGCTGCTTCGCTGCTTTACCTTGCCTGACCCTAAAGAGGGCAGGTACATATTTACAACTGGGGACTGTACTGAAGTCAAGGCGCAAGGCAACCGCATTCAACAACAAAAAAGTATACCTATCAACATTTATCCGTCACCCTTGGAAATAAAGATTATCAATGAAGCA
Source organism: Stramonita haemastoma (assembly GCA_030674155.1). Classification (NCBI taxonomy): domain Eukaryota; kingdom Metazoa; phylum Mollusca; class Gastropoda; order Neogastropoda; family Muricidae; genus Stramonita; species Stramonita haemastoma. Next base: position 9,486,051 of record CM060337.1, on the reverse strand, counting down.
TTATCAGTATCCATTATTGTCATTATTGAGAAAACGCAGTCATTTAAAATTTGATTGAAAAACATATATATATATATATATATATATATATATATATATATATATATATATATATATATATATATATATATATATATATATATATATGTGTGTGTGTGTGTGTGTGTGTGTGTGTGTGTGTGTGTGTGTGTGTGTATGTGTGTGTGTGTGCCTCGTGTCTAATAGGCACATAAGTTAGTGCGCTCACAACGCGTGGACGAAAGACATATAGAGCGACAGACAGACAGACAGGATAGATACGTGATTATCAGATAAGATAGACGGACAGATAACCAGATAGATAGATAAAAACGCTCACACAACCAGGTAAACTTTGAAAATTTGTTTACGTATCCAAAAAGAGTGAAAACACATTACACGTTATTTTTGCAGAGATAAGGAGTATGATGGGCACATATACACATACACAGATTGGTGTAAACGTGACATAAATTATAGTATTATCATATACATAATTATCTTGTTGGAAAATGGATTAAACATCATCATCAATCTCATTGTTAAGATATGGAAAGCTTTCAGGCCTATATACAACATCAGGTTTTGAATATTAGCGAGTCTTTAATACACATTAACGGACTGTTGACTTTTTAAAAAATCTCTGAAAGCAGTGTTCATTTCGTACAAATATTTCTACATAAAATACAAATCTAGGATCTTTTCTAGTCTATGCAGTTTGTCATTTACCGCACACGCATACACTCGTGCGCGTGTGCACAGCACACACACACACACACACACACACACACACACACACACACACACACACACACACATACGCACGCACACACGCGCGCACTCTCTCTCTCTCTCTCTCTCTCTCTCTCTCTCTCTCTCTC
>CM060337.1:9467652-9477652 GCA_030674155.1 Stramonita haemastoma | reverse complement strand
ATAGATAGATAGATAGATAGATAGATAGATAGATAGATAGATAGATAGATAGATAGATAGATAGATAGATAGATAGATAGATAGATAGATAGATAGATAGATAGATAGATAGATAGAGATAGATAGAGAGAGATAGATAATAGATAGATAATAGATAGATAGATAGATAGATAGATAGATAGATAGATAGATAAATAGATAAATAGATAGATAGATAGATAGATAGATAGATAGATAGATAGATAGATAGATAGATAGATAGATAGATAGATAAATAGATAGATAGATAGATAGATAGATAGATAGATAGATAGATATAGATAGATAGATAGATAGATAGATAGATAGATAGATAGATAGATAGATAGATATACACATCATCTTTCACTGACACCTCAACAAATAATCATACCCCAAAAAAAAAACTCTCTTCAGCGATAACAAAAATAATGATAAACTTACTTTTAAGAAAAACCAAACCCTAACAAAACAATAACAACTCACCCAAAATAAAAACAAACAAACAAACAAACAAACAAACGTGGGCCCACAAGCAGCAGAAGTGTTGACAACAATCACAGAATCATTGTACAACAGACACTTACCTTCGTTTCCGACAAATGACTAACACAGCGATGATGGCGAAAAACAGGACTGCTGCCCCTCCCCCTGCTGCTACTGGCACCACGATAGAGTCTGCACATCACAACAGGTCACACTGCATAGATAGAGTCTGCACATCACAACAGGTCACACTGCATAGATAGAGTCTGCACATCACAACAGGTCACACTGCATAGATAGAGTCTGCACATCACAACAGTCACACTAGATAATCATAGTACATAAGATGTCTGCACTCACAACAGTCACACTGCATAGATAGAGTCTGCACGTCACAACAGGTCACACTGCATAGATAGAGTCTGCACATCACAAACAGTCACCAGATAGACAGAATCAAACAGGTCACACTGCATAGATAGAGTCTGCACATCACAACAGGTCACACTGCATAGATAGAGTCTGCACATCACAACAGGTCACACTGCATAGATAGAGTCTGCACATCACAACAGGTCACACTGCATAGATAAGTCTGACTCACACACAACAGGTCACACTGCATAGATAGAGTCTGCACATCACAACAGGTCACACTGCATGATAGACTGCACATCACAACAGGTCACACTGCATAGATAGAGTCTGCACAGTCACAACAGGTCACACTGCATAGATAGAGTCTGCAACGATCACAAACAGGTCACACTGCATAGATAGAGTCTGCACATCACAACAGGTCACAACTGCATAATAGAGTCTGCACATCACAACAGGTCACACTGCATAGATAGAGTCTGCACATCACACACAGGTCACACTGCATAGATAGAGTCTGCACATCACAACAGGTCACACTGCATAGATAGAGTCTGCACATCACATCACACAGCGTCACACTGCATAGATAGAGTCTGCACATCACAACAGGTCACACTGCATAGATAGAGTCTGCACATCACAACAGGTCACACTGCATAGATAGAGTCTGCACATCACAACAGGTCACACTGCATAGATAGAGTCTGCACATCACAACAGGTCACACTGCATAGATAGAGTCTGCACCACACAACAGGTCACCACTGCATAGATAGAGTCTGCACATCACAACAGGTCACACTGCATAGATAGAGTCTGCTCACACATCACAAAGGTCACACCAGACTGCATAGATAGAGTCTGCACATACACATCACACTGCGCTCACAACGTCACTGCATAGATAGAGTCTGCACATCACAACACGTCACACTGCATAGATAGAGCCTGTACATCACAACACGTCACACTGCATAGATAGAGTCTGCACATCACAGCAGGTCACACTGCATAGATAGAGTCTGTACATCACAGCAGGTCACACTGCATAGATAGAGTCTGTACACCACAGCAGGTCACACTGCATAGATAGAGTCTGTACACCACAGCAGGTCACACTGCATAGATAGAGTCTGTACATCACAACAGGTCACACTGCATAGATAGAGTCTGTACACCACAGCAGGTCACACTGCATAGATAGAGTCTGCACACATCAGGTTACACTGCATAGATAGAGTCTGTACATCACAGCAGGTCACACTGCATAGATAGAGTCTGTACATCACAGCAGGTCACACTGCATAGATAGAGTCTGCACATCACAGCAGGTCACACTGCATAGATAGAGTCTGCACATCACAGCAGCTCACACTGCATAGATAGAGTCTGCACATCACAGCAGGTCACACTGCATAGATAGAGTCTGCACATCACAACAGGTCACACTGCATAGATAGAGTCTGTACATCACAGCAGGTCACACTGCATAGATAGAGTCTGCACACATCAGGTTACACTGCATAGATAGAGTCTGCACACATCAGGTCACACTGCATAGATAGAGTCTGCACATCACAACAGGTCACACTGCATAGATAGAGTCTGCACACATCAGGTCACACTGCATAAATAGAGTCTGCACACATCAGGTCACACTGTATAGATAGAGTCTGCACATCACAACGGGTCACACTGCATAGATAGAGTCTGCACATCACAACAGGTCACACTGCATAGATAGAGTCTGCACATCACAACAGGTCACACTGCATAGATAGAGTCATGCAACACCATGCAATATTATACAACACGATACAACACAATACAAAACAATGCAAGCAAAACACAACACAACTGAACACAGAACATCTTGTGCACATGTTAAATCCTGCTCCGCTTTTCGGAAGAGTAGGCCATTGTGTGCGGTTGGGAACAGATGACAAGATTTACAAAACTCAGACACACGGGGACTGTATGTAAAAAGGCACAAGAGTGCGTATTCCAATACCCTCGATATAAAAGAATAAATAAATATAAAAGAATAAATAAATATAAAAGAATAAATAAATAAACACGATAAAATGCAATATAAAACAGCACACTGCAACACAATACTAAGCAATACAACACAACTCAATACAATACAATACAATACAATACAACACAATACAATACAATACAATACAATACAACACAATACAATACAATACACCACCCCACAGTACAAATAAGCACTACAACATCAACTCAACGTTTAATTAACTTACTGATGCCTTTATTCGCGTCATTCTTTCCGATGTCAAAGATACTCGTTGTGCTAGACGTTGTGGATGGAACGCTTCGTGACAGCGACGTAGATCTCGTGCTTTTCCTTGGTGTCACACTTACGGCACCCACTGTGGTCGTGGATGTAGATGTGGATGTGGGTGCTGCTGTTGTTGTAGTTGTCGGTAGGGCCATGGGTAAGGCTGTCGTAGTAGTAGTGGTGGTGGTGGTTGTGGTCGTAGCGGTTGTAGGTGTGGGTGAGGGTGTGGTCGTAACGGTTGTAGCAGTGGTTGTGGATGTGGTGGTTACGACTGTAGTGGCAGTGCTGGTGGGTGTAGTGGTGGGTGTAGTGGTGGGTGTGGTTGTAGTGGTGGGTGTAGTGGTAGTGGTGGGTGTAGAGGTAGTGGGGGTGTAGTGGTGGGTGGGTGGTGGGTGTAGTTGTAGTGGTGGGTGTAGTGGTGGGTGTAGTAGTGGGTGTAGTGGTGAGTGTGTGTTGTGGGTGTAGTTGTAGTGGTGGGTGTAGTGGTGGGTGTAGTGGTGGGTGTAGTGGTGGGTGTAGTGGTGGGTGTAGTGGTGGTGTGGTGGTGGGTGTAGTTGTAGTGGTGGGCGTAGTTGTAGTAGTGGGTGTAGTGGTGGGTGTAGTGGTGGTGTAGTGGTGGGTGTGGTGGTGGGTGTAGTGGTGGGTGTAGTGGTGGGTGTAGTGGTGGGTGTAGTGGTGGTGTGTGGTGGTGTAGTGGTGGGTGTAGTGGTGGGTGTAGTGGTGGGGATGGTGGTGGTGTGGTGGTGGGTGTGGTTGTTGTGGCGGGTGAAGTGGTGGGTGTAGTTGTTGTGGTGGGTGTGGTTGTAGTTGCAGTGGGGGTGTAGTGGGGGTGTAGTGGTGGGTGTAATTGTAGTAGTGGTGTAGTTGAGTGGTGGGTGTAGTGGTGGGTGTAGTGGTGGGATGGTGGTGGGTGTAGTTGTAGTGGTGGGTGTAGTGGTAGTGTAGTGGTGGGTGTAGTTGTAGTGGTGGGGGTAGTGGTAGTTGTAGTTGTGGGTGTAGTAGTGGGTATAGTGGTGGGTGTAGTTGTAGTGGTCGGTGTAGTGGTCGTGTAGTGGTGGGTGTAGTGGTGGGTGTGTGGTGGGGTAGTTGTAGTGGTGGGTGTAGTGGTGGGTGGTGTGGTGTGTGGTGGGGTGTGTAGTTGTAGTGGTGGTGTGTAGTGGTGGTGTGGTGGGTGGTAGTGGTGTGTGGTGGGTGTAGTGGTGGGTGTGTTGTAGTGGTGGGTGTAGTGGTGGGGTGTAGTGAGTGGGTGTAGTGGTGGTGTGGTTGTGGTGTAGTTGTAGTGTGGTGGTGTAGTGCGTGGGTGTAGTGGTGTGTAGTTGTAGTGGTGGGTGTAGTGGTGGGTGTAGTTTGTAGTGGTGGGGTAGTGGTAGTGGTGGGTGAGTGGTGGGTGTAGTGGTGGGTTGTAGTTGTAGTGGTGGGTGTAGTTGTAGTGGTGGGTGTAGTGTAGTGGTGGGTGTATGGTGGTGGGTAGTTGTAGTGGGGTGTAGTTGTAGTGGTGGGTGTAGTTGTAGTGGTGGGTGTAGTTGTAGTGTGGGTGTGTAGTGTAGTGGTGGGTGTAGTGGGTAGTGTGGGTGTAGTTGTATGGTGGGTGTAGTTGTAGTGGGTGGTTGTAGTGGGTGTGGGTGTAGTTGTGTGGTGGGTGTAGTTAGTGGTGGGTGTAGTTGTAGTGGTGGTGTAGTTGTAGTGGTGGGTGTAGTTGTAGTGGTGGGTGTAGTTGTAGTGGTGGGTGTAGTTGTAGTGGTGGGTGTAGTTGTAGTTGTGTGGGGTGTAGTGGTCGGTGTGTTGTAGTGGTGGGTGTAGTTTGGCAGTGGTGGGGTGGTTTGTAGTGGTGGGTAGTGAGTGTGGTGGTTGGTTGGTAGTGTGGTGGGTGTAGTCGTGGGTGTAGTGGTGGGTGTGTGGTGGGTGTGTATGTAGTGTGGGTGTTGTGGTGGGTGTAGTGGTGGGTGTAGTGGTGGGTGTAGTTGTAGTGTGTGGTGTTAGTTGTAGTGGTGGGTGTGGTTGTAGTTGTTGGTGTAGTTGTAGTGGTGGGTGTAGTTGTAGTGGTGGGTTGTAGTGTGGTGTGTAGTGGTGGTTGTGGGTGTGGTGGGGTGTGGTTGAAGTGGTAGTGGTGGTTGTGGGTGTAGTGGTGGGTGTAGTGGTGGGTGTAGTGGTTGGTGTAGTGGTGGGTGTAGTGGTGGGTGTAGTTGTAGTGGTGGGTGTAGTTGTAGTGGTGGGTGTAGTTGTAGTGGTGGGTGTAGTGGTGGGTGTAGTGGTGGGTGTAGTGGTGGGTGTGGTTGTAGTGGTGGGTGTAGTTGTGTGGTGGGTGTAGTTGTAGTGGTGGGTGTAGTTGTAGTGGTGGGTGTAGTGGTGGGTGTAGTGGTAGGTGTATGGTGGGTGTATGTGTAGTGTGTGTGTGTGTGGTGTGTTTGGGGTGGGTGGTGGTTGTAGTGGTGGGGTGTAGTGGTGGGTGTAGTGGTAGTAGTAGGTGTTGTTGTTGTAGTGGTGGTGTAGTGGTGAGTGTGGTGGTGGGTGTAGTGGTGGTGTGGTTGTAGTGGTGGGTGTAGTGGTGGGTGGTAGTGGTTGGTGTAGTTGTAGTTGTGGGTGTAGTGGTGGGGGTAGTTGTAGTGGTGGGTGTAGTTGTAGTGGTGGGTGTAGTGGTGGGGATAGTGGTGGGTGTATTGTAGTGGTGAGTGAAGTTGTAGTGGTGGGTGTAGTGGTAGAAGTAGGTGTTGTTGTTGTAGTGGGTGTAGTGGTGGTGAGTTCTGGTATACCTAAAATGGTTAAAATAAAAAAGAAACGACATTTGATGTGTGAAACTTTTTTATCATTCAGGCCTTACTGCAGTTGATCTTGGCTTTAAACTTACCCAAGTCAGCTTTCGGACAAGGGGTTGTTCAGCTGGGGAGACACGAAAGGCTCATGCCTCTCCATACCATACCATACTATACCACACTATACCATACCATACCATACTATACCACACTATACCACACTATACCATACCATACCATACCATACTATACCACACTATGCCATACCATACAACACTATACCATACCATACCATACTATACCATACCATACTATACCACACCATACCATACCATGCCACACCATACCATAACGTACCATACCACACCATACCATAACGTACCATACTATACTATACCATACCATACTATATCATACCATACCATACTATACCATACCATACCATACTATACAATACCACACTATACCATACTATATCATACCATACTATACCAAACCATACCACTCTATACCACATTATACCACACTATACCATACCATACTATACTATACCATACCATACCATACTATACTATACCATACTATACTATACCATACTATACCATACCATACAATACCACACTATACCATACCATACCATACAATACCACACTATACCATACCATCCATACCATACTATACCATACCATACAACACTATACCACACTATACCATACCATACTATACCATACCATACCATACCATACCATACCATATCATACCATACCATACCATACCATACCATACTATACCATACCATACCATACCATACCATACCTTACCATACTATACCATACCATACCCTACTATACCAACTATACCATACCATACCATACCATACCATACCATACCATACCACACTATACCATACCATACCATACCATACCATACTATACCATACCATACCACACTATACCACACTATACCACACTATACCATACTATACTATACCATACCATACCATACTATACCATACCATACCATAACGTACCATACTATACTATACCATACCATACCATACCATACTATACCATACCATACCACACTATACCACACTATACCACACTATACCATACCATACTATACCATACCATACCATACTATACCATACCATACCATAACGTACCATACTATACTATACCATACCATACTATACCATACCATACCATACCATACTATACAACAGTGTACCATACCATACCATACTATACCATACCATACCATACTATACCATACCATACCATACTATACCATACTATACCATACTATACCACACTATACCATTCTATACCATACCATACCATAACATACTATACCATACCATTACATACCATTACATGCCATTCTATACCATACCATACTATACCATACCATACCATACCATACCATACCATACCATACCATACCATACCATGCCATTCTATACCATACCATACTATACCATACCATACTATACCATACCATACCATATCATACCATACCATACTATACCATACCATACCATACCATTCTATACTATACCATACCATACCATACCATACTATACCATACCATACCATACCATATCATACCATACCATACCATTCTACACCATACCATACTATACCATACCATACTATACCATACTATACCATACCACACCATACCATACCATACCATACCATACCATTCTATACCATACCATACTATACCATACCATACTATACCATACTATACCATACCATACCATACCATACCATACTATGCCATACCATACCATACCATACTATACCATACCATACTATACCATACCATACCATGCCATACCATACCATACCATACCATACCATACCATACTATACCATACCATACTATACCATACCATACCATATTATACCATACCATACTATACCATACCATACTATACCATACCATACCATGCCATACCATACCATACCATACTATACCATTCCATACCATACCATACCATACCAAAGATACCTACCGAACATACCATACCATATCATACAAAAGTGAATTAGGCCTACTGGAAACAGTAGTTCTGAAACAGGTGAACGACCACCTTCATTCCACCAATCTCTTTCCCCCTTTTCAGTCTCCCTATAGCTCAAACCATAGTATTGAAATCACCCTAGTCCGCACTTAAAATAAGCGTCTACTCGCTTCTGGTGCAGCAAAAAAAAATCTCCCTCCTCACCCTTCTGGATTTGTATGCAGCTTTTGACACTATTGACCACTCAATTCATCTCTCTCACCTTCAAAAACCGTTTGCTTCCAACACTTACCTTAAGAAAGTCTCTAAATCTGTAAGCGACTTTTGACATCTTGAATGTTCTCTTCTTCTCTCCAAACTAAACCTCACTTTTGGTGCATCAGGTACATCTCTCACCTGGTGCTGGTCATAAATGTCCAATCAATAATCAGAGCATTACAACTAAGAGTTTTCTGTCTTCTCCTAAACTTCTGCAATAGGGTCCTGGTCAGGGCTTGGTTCTTGGGCCTGTTCTTTTTTCGATAATCGTATACCTGCCCATTATCCAGTTTGAATTCTACACATGAATGCAAAGTATGTCAAAGATACTCAACTCGTTCAACCTCGCTCTTAAGGGGAGGAAGGGATGTGTACAGAGTTCTGTTTTTGTCTTCAATTGTGGACCCTCAAATAAGATCTCATATCAGACCAAAGCCTTATTATGCACACAGGCGCTGCATACTGAATACTGGAGATGGAGTTAGCATACAGTCATCAGCAAAAGAGCAGGCCCCCAGCAGTGACCCTTGTGGAACACCTTATGCTCATGATGTTTTTTGGGGGGAGGTGTACTGACTGACTGACGCGGACAGGCAATGGGAGCAATAATGTAGCCCATGTGTATACTTACTGTCACAGTGTGTATTCTGAAATTTGACGTCGTCAATGGCAACCACAGTCGTAGAATGGACAGTTTTTGCCCTGAATAGAACCTGAAACGCATAACACACATACGCGCGCGCGCATACACACACACGAACACACACGCAAGCACGCATGCACACACACACACATACGCAAGCGCGCATGCACACATGCACGCACGCGCGCGCACACGCCACACACACACACACAGATAGACCATTGTTTCGCTCGCTCTCTCTCTCTCTCTCTCTCTCTCTCTCTCTCTCTCTCTCTCTCTCTCTCTCTCTCTCTCTCTCTCTCTCTCTCTCCTCTCTCTCTCTCTCTCTCTCGTTATTGTCCCTATTCAGAGCAAGCCCCTCCCGCCCCCCCCCCCAAAAAAAAAAAATCAACAAAAAAGTAGATCAAAACTTATCTGTAACCCCGTAAATACAGATGAAGATAAAGCTGATTGTCTCCCCTGTCAACAACAACGCTATCATGGTTGCTCGTTCACTTCCCTGACGAAAGCTTTGACCTTTTTGCTAGTGCTTTCTTTCATTAATTAATCCACAAATTTCGTTCTGTCTCTCAGTTTCTATGCTCTTTGCGGTCTTCAAACCATCTTCCGCTCTCTCATCTATATTACTGATAGCAGTGCCTGCCTGCTAGGGGATCAGATAGCTCAGTGGTAAGAGCACTCACTCTTCCCAAGCTAAGGTTAAGCAGCGTTGAACGTGGTTGCCAAGCCATCCGGTGACCATTCGTGGGCCTTAGCTTCAGCACAGTCCCCCCAGTTCACCCAGCTGTCAATGGGTACCTGCCCTCTTTTACGTCAAAGAAGGTAAAGCAACGAGGGAGGGGAGATGGGTGCCCCCTTTAATATGCTGGCCCCTAGAGAAGTTGAGGTCTCTGATGCATAGGTTGTGGGAACACCTCTACTTTACCTACCTGTGATTTACTAAAACTGCTGCTTCTGCTGCTGCTTCTATACCAGTGCTTTCTACACTACTACTCAAGCAGTGCTACCTTTCTGTACGACTATAATCATAGAGAGTGATGATGGTGTTGAGGAATCAGTAATAATTGTACTCAATATCACTTCTCGTAATCTAAAGGTTGGGGGTTCAATCCCAGCTTTCAGCT
>CM060337.1:9457652-9462652 GCA_030674155.1 Stramonita haemastoma | reverse complement strand
CACACCAGAGGTCTGCCGTTTACCTTTCTTGTTGCTGAAGGTGGTGTCATCAGCAGGGCCGTTACGAGGAGTGGCGCCATAGGTCGCCACTTTCCAGGCCCCAGTGGGCCGCAAACCGGCCAGAGAATGGCCAACGTTGGCCGGCAAATTGTTCCAGGTACATCTCATCTCAAAACTGCAGTCTCCTGATGTTCAACAAGAAAGAAAGAAAAGTGACGAAAAAGTAGAAATTGGTGGTGGTGATGGTGGTGGGGAGGGGGTTGTTGTTTGTTGTTGTTGTTGTTGTTGTTGTTCTTCTTCTTCTTCTTCTTCTTCTTCTTCTTCTTCTTCTTCTTCTTCTTCTTCTTCTTCTTCTTCTTTCTTCTCTCTCTCTCTTCTCTCTCTCTCTCTCTCTCTCTCTCTCTCTCCCCTCTCTCTCTCTCTCTCTCTCTCTCTCTCTCTCTCTCCTCTCTCTCTCTCCTCTCTCCTCTCTCTCTCTCCTCTCTCTTCGTTCCTTGGCTAGAGCTCCCAGGTGATATAATGCGTTATGCGACTGTTTTTGCCTACCATTAAGGTATCCGTGCTCCGACCTCGGGGATGATGTCTAAGCATGACATCAATGTGCGTGCATTTTTATTTTTCTTATCCGTTCTTACTGACATGCAATGGCCTTCTCTTCCGAAGGGCAGAACGGGTTTTAACGTGTGTGCGAGACGTTTTGTGTACGTTCTCACACGGAGCCTCGGTTTATAGTCTCATTCTAGGGACTTTTGGGGGAGTGGGGTCGGTACTGATGTTAACTTCAGGGGAAAAATCCTCTTGAACTGGCAATGGCTCGAACCCGGGCAGTAAAACCAAGAGTGCATTTCTCTAACCACTGTGCTATCCCAAAATACAGGCTGTAGCCAGTGTGATAGTGGTTATAGTCAGTGTGATAGTGTTTATGCTGTGGTAGTGGTTACAGTGTGATAGTGGTTATAGTCAGTGTGATAGTGTTTATGCTGTGGTAGTGGTTACAGTGTGATAGTGGTTATAGTCAGTGTGATAGTGTTTATGCTGTGGTAGTGGTTACAGTGTGATAGTGGTTATAGTCAGTGTGATAGTGTTTATGCTATGGTAGTGGTTACAGTGTGATAGTGGTTATAGTCAGTGTGATAGTGTTTATGCTGTGGTAGTGGTTACAGTGTGATAGTGGTTATAGTCAGTGTGATAGTGTTTATGCTGTGGTAGTGGTTACAGTGTGATTGTGGTTATAGTCAGTGTGATAGTATTTATACTGTGGTAGTGGTTATACTGTGGTAGTGGTTACAGTGTGGTAGTGGTTATAGTGTGGTAGTGGTTACAGTGTGATAGTGGTTATAGTCAGTATGATAGTGTTTATTCTATAGTAGTGGTTATAGTGTGGTAGTGGTTACAGTGTGATTGTGGTTATAGTCAGTAATGATAGTGGTTAGAATCGGTGTTATTGTTGTTATAGTCAGCCTTCTCTGTCTCCCCCATCTTTCTCTCTCCCATTATCTCTCACCCTCTCTCTCCCCACCCCCTTCTCCCTCCCTCACCATCTTTAGGACAGGAGATAGGAGCTATCAGGATATCGTCCATCGCCATGTCCCCTCTCCATGTTGACCCAGTTTTGGCCACCGTTCCTTCAAACAGTATCTGTGAGACATCCAGAAGGAGGGTTAGTGTTTATGTGACGTCAAGAGGGATAGTCCGTATCTGTGTGATGTCAAGAGTGATATTCAGTATCTGTGTGACGTCAAGAGGGGATAGTCCGTATCTGTGTGATGTCAAGAGTGATATTCAGTATCTGTGTGACGTCAAGAGGGGATAGTCCGTAAATGTGTGATGTCAAGAGGGATGGTTAGTCTCTGTGTGATATCAAGAGGGGACAGTCCGTATCTATGTGATGTCAAGAGGGATAGTCCGTATCTGTGTGATGTCAAGAGGGATAGTCCGTATCTGTGTGATGTCAAGAGTGATATTCAGTATCTGTGTTGCATCAAGAGGGATAGTCAGTATCTGTGTGACGTCAAGAGGGGATAGTCCGTATCTATGTGACGTCAAGAGGGATAGTCAGTATCTGTGTGACGTCAAGAGGGGATAGTCCGTACCTGTGTGGCATCAAGAGGGATAGTCAGTATCTGTATGACATCAAGAATTAATATATCGGTTAGTATCTGTGTGATACCAATAGGGATGGTTAGTATCTGTGTGACGTCAAGAGGGATAGTCATCATCTGTATGACATCAAGAATTAATATATCGGTTAGGATCTGTGTGATACCAAGAGGGATGGTTAGTATCTGTGTGACGGTAAGAGGGATAGTCAGTATCTGTGTAATATCATGAAGGATAGTCAGTATCTGTGTGACGTCAAGAGGGATAGTCAGTACCTGTGTGACATCAAGAGGGATGGTTAGTATCTGTGTGACATCAAGAGGGATAGTCAGTATCTATGTGACGTCAAGAGGGATGGTTAGTATCTGTATGACGTCGAGAAGGATAGTCAGTACCTGTATGACATCATAAGGGATAGTCAGTATCTGTGTGACATCAAGAGGAATAGTCAGTATCTGTGTGACGTCAAGAGGGATAGTCAGTATCTATGTGACGTCAAGAGAGATAGTCAGTATCTATGTGACGTCAAGAGGGATAGTCAGTATCTATGTGACGTCAAGAGGGATAGTCAGTATCTATGTGACGTCAAGAGGGATAGTCAGTATCTATGTGACGTCAAGAGAGATAGTCAGTATCTATGTGACGTCAAGAGGGATAGTCAGTATCTATGTGACGTCAAGAGGGATAGTCAGTATATATGTGACGTCAAGAGGGATGGTTAGTATCTGTGTGACGTCAAGAGGGATGGTTAGTATATATCTTGTTTTATGGTTTTAATTTTTGTTGCTAATAGTTTTTTTTAATGCGGATAATAAGCTATGTGCACACCACAACCCACCCATCCCACCCCCCTCCCAACCCATCACACCACACACAAAACACATGCACACGCACGCACGCACGCACTGCACGACGCACACAATCACTCGCCTCGTCTACACACAACTTTCGTCTGATACACTAATATGAAGGACGTAAAAGAAGAATAAGAACAACAAGAAAGAAAGAAAGAAAGAAAGAAAGAAAAGAAAGAAAAGAAAGAAAGAAAGAAAGAAAGAAAGAAGAAAGAAGAGAGAGAAAGAGAAAAGAAAAAGAAAGAAAGAAAGAAGAAGACAGACCGAAAAAAAGAAAGAGAGAGAGAGAGACAGAGACAGAGACAGAGACACAAGAGAGAGAGAGCACAGAGAGAGAGACACAGAGAGAGAGAGAGAGAGAGAGAGAGAGAGAGAGAGAAGAGAGAGAGAGAGAGAGAGAGAGAGGAAGAGGAGAGAGAGAGAGAGAGAGAGAGAAGAAGAAGAAGAAGAGAAAAAGAAAGAAAAAGAAAAGAAAGAAAGAAAGAAAGAAAGAAGAAGAAGAAAGAAAGAAAGAAGAAAGAAAGAAAGAAAGAAAGAAAGAAAGAAGAAGAAAGAAGAAGAAAGAAAAGAAGAAAGAAAAAGAAAAAAAAAAAAAAAAGAAAAAAGAAAGAAAAGAAAGAAAGAAGATTTAAAAAGAAAAAAAAAGCGAGGACAGATAGATAATAAAAAGAGTGTGCGTTCTAAGAAAAATAAACCTACTTAGCTCCGCAATTCACTTACATTCCTTTTCCATCGCACAGTCTCTGAACAGATGGTACTGATGCCTACCTACCCACCCACCCACCCACCTACCTACCTACCAACCTACCTACCTACCTACCCCAACGCCTCCCCTGCCAACACAGACCCCAGGACAGAAACATGGATGGCTGCACGCCGTAGCACTGGTTTTACCTGGAAGGGCTGTGTCAGCAACGAGGAACGGATGTTAACCTGAGCCAGAATCCAGCCGTTGGGGTGATTCCCCGAGGCTGTCCATAGCGTGGTCTTGTGGGCTGTAGGATGGCTGACTGGGGACAGCAGCTGAAACACCAGCAGGTGGGTTCATTCCTCCACCTGGCATGTCATCGTCGTCATCGTCGTTGTCGTCGTTGTGGGTGTCGTCAGCTTTGTCGACGTCGTCGTCATCCTCGTCGTCAATGTTATCAGTGTTGTTGTTATCGTTATCATGAATATCGTCGTTGTTTTCGTCGCTGTTATCATCAGTGTCGTCGTCTTTGAGGTCGTCATCATCATCATCGTCGTCAGTATAGTCGTCTTTGGTTGTCGTGTCGTCATCATCATCACCATCGTTGTTGTTGTGATCATCAGTTTCGTTAATGTCATCATTACCATCGTCATTATTATGATCATATTTGCTATCATTACCATCGTCATTATCATGATCATCGTTTTTTTTGTCATCATTGCCATCGTCATTATCATCATCATCATCATCATTGTCATCATCAGTAATGTCATGGTTAATAGTATTACTATCGTATTTATCATCATCATTATTGTTACCATTGCTATTGTCATTACCATCATCATTATTGTCATCATTGCTATCATCATTATCATCATCATTATTGTTACCATTACTATTGCCATTATCATCATGACCGTTGCGCTTCGCTATCATTAGTATCATCATTATCATCATTATTATCATTACTATCGCCATTATCACCATCATCGTTGCTACCATTACTATCGTCATTATTATCACTACTATCGTCATTATCATCGTTGTTGGCATCATCAGTATCGTCACTGTTATCATCATTATCACCTGCATTGTATCTAGCATCATGCAAAAGTTGCTATTGCCAGTATCAAAGAGACCTTGGGCTACAGCTACTGTTTCCGTATCAAAACTGTGTGCCTGATAAACCAAGCTGACACAGCTGTTGTTGTTTCTGTGGTTCACTCTCATTTTTGTGTGGCAATATAGAAATGCCATTGCCATTCCAGAAAAAGGCAGACAGACACATCGGCCTACATTTTGGCACTCAAAGTCAAAGTCAGCTGTTTCTGTTCAGATGGTACATTGAATAAACAAAA
>CM060337.1:9447652-9452652 GCA_030674155.1 Stramonita haemastoma | reverse complement strand
CCGAAGGACTTTTGGGGAGAGTGGAGTCAGCACTGATGTTAACTCCAGGAGAAAAATCTCCACGACCGGAATCGATCCCAGGTCTTCAAATTGCCAGCGCAATGTTCTGACCACTAGGCTATCCGTCCCGACAGCAGTGATGCGTGAACGTTCTGAAGCAAGACGGACACGGTCAGGAGCAAGACAAGAGACACTTCGTCATGTCATCACGTAAGAGTCCCTGTGGGGGGGGGGGGGCGGGGGAGGGGGGGAGGAGAAGAAAGTTTGGGGGGAGTTTGTTTTTTCTTTTCTGTTCGTCACGCAGCTTGCTAGGTGAGTGCAAAACTAGTCATCTGTGAGTCACTGCACTGTTGAACTTCCTCCCTACAGTGCTCCTACACTGACCGCCTATCTATAGTCCATTTGTAACACACACAGAGGCTTACACGTGCCCCGTAAACACACACACACACGCTCACACACAGAGCATCTTGTGCACATGTTAAAACCTATTCCGTTTTTCAGAAGAGTAGGCCATTGTGTGCCGTTGAGGACGGATGACAAAATTTACAAAACCGCATGCAGACGGGGATTGGATGTAAAAAAAACCACAAGAACTTATTTTGTTATCCTCAAAATGAAACAATAACTAATAAATACTATAGACAAATACACAAAAACCACTATTACAATATCAACAATCATTTACACACACATACACACGCGCACACGCATGCACACACACACACACACACACACACACACACACACACACACACACACACACACACACACACACACACACACACACACACACTCCACCACCAACACCACCGCCGCCACCACCACCACCATTACCACTATCAAGCACCATGCACGCCGCTCATCACAACACCATTACCCGTTACCTATCCCGTAGTCTCTGAGACCGTTGGGGCGCCGCTGAAAAATTTTCTAACCAGCTTCCTCCACTCCTTGCGGTTCTTAGCTTTCTGCAGAAAGTCGTTCCACCCAAGGCCATTCCACTCTCTGATGTTGTCTTCCCATCGTTTCCTCTGTCTGCCTCTTCATCTCCCTCCCCTTACTGTTCCCTGTTGGACAGTCTTGGCCAGTCCAGATGTTCGTGTGACGTGCGCGTACTACTTCAGTTTGTGATTTTTTTTTTTTGTCACTGAAGTCAGGAGCTGTTCATTGATCCCTATGGCGTTTTCAGTTCTGGTTTTCACTTCCCTGTTAGTTGTGTGATCTTTGTGCGAGATACCGAGAAGTTTGCGGAGGCATCCCATCTCCATTGCCTGTATCTTTCTTTCAATGTCTGCTGTTATGGTTCACGTTTCACATGCCTACAAAAATATGGACATGACCAAGGAACGCATCAGTCTGATCTTGAAGCTGATGGCCGTGTTCTTGTCTTTCCAGAGGACTTTCAGTCTGGTCATTGCAGCTGTGGTCCGGGCTATCCTGTAGAATGTTTTCGGGTTTTGATCCTATATCTGATACTTCAGCTCACAGATACTCAAAAGCTATGGACGGTCTCAATCTTCTTGTTGTCCATGATAATGTCAGTGATGATGGCATTGGCGCTATTTGTCATTAACTGGGTCTTCTCTGCACTGATCTGCATGCCATATGCCGGAGAGACTTCATCAAGGTGACTTACCAGGCTGACCAGTTCTTGCTCTTTTCCAGTCAGCCCATCGATGTCGTCGGCAAAATGTAAATTCATGATTGTCCAGCCTCCAGTGCTAACTGTTCCCCCGTGGTCTTCCAATGCATAGACCATAATTCTCTCTCAGATGTTGAAGAGGGTGGGAGAGAGCAGACATCCTTGGCGTACTCCAATTGAGATTCGGACCCAGTCTCCTAAGTTGCTGTCGTAGTAGACTGCGCTGGTTGCCTTGTCACAGAGGCATTCTTTAGGTCTGACCAGGTTGGCATTGATGCTGTGCAGTCCCCCAAGGTTGCCCACAAAGCTGCGTGCCAAACACCACATCACACCACATCACACATCATCACTCACACCACATTCCGCCCCACCGACCCCAAGAGCAGGTAGGAGAAGAGTCAGGCCCCTACCCGAAAAGGTTTCGTGAAGAAGAAGGGCACTGCAGCCGGCCTCCAGTCTTCCCTGCTGCCCCCTCTTACTGACCACCTGGCTGCCCCTGTCTGCGAACTGACCTCGACCAGACTGACAGTCAGGGAGGGGGTGTGGGTCCCGTACAGGCTATACCAGAACCTCAAACAGCCCATCATTGTCGGACCGGACCCTGGAAACTCGGGGCTCACCAGCATGGCTGACTCACTGACTGTTGGGGAACTTTGACCTTTTGTCTGAACGAAGATATACCGGCCTGCAAAATGAACAGGTGTCAGATTTGCTCTCGGCTTGAAACCGGAACAGAGAAAGTGTATTGTAAAACAAACATCCATTTCCCATGCAAACCCCGCTCCACAGAACTTGACGCAGTCTCTTATGTTGACTCCCTCCTTATTACCTCCCTTTATTTAAAAAAAATCATACGCCAAAAATAGTACACCTAGAAAATAGCCATTTGTCTCTGTTTCTCTTAATAATCGTACTGAAAACTCTTGATTATTCTAAGTGAAGGGCAAAGCAGCACCTTTTTATATAAAAAAAAACACACTACAATCTCACGGAAAAAACCCCAACTCATAAACATTTAAAAAAATAACCTCTTTAATATGTAACTGCAACACAAAGATGTAAATAAAGAATCATCGAACAAAAGTTATTTCTTACTGTAAACAATATGTTTTAACTATTGTGGTGGATAGAAGTTCATTTCCTATTTCGAAGAAATTACCTTGTACAGCCGTTACTCAGTTAACTTGTCGGGTATGGTTGAGACAATGAAAAGAGGGGGGGGGGGAGAATGAAAACATGCACGCACGCGCGCATGCGCGTGCACACACACACACACACACACACACACACACACACACACACACACACACACACACACACACACACACACACACGCACGCACACACGCACGCACGCACGCACGCACACACACACAAAGCAACTACCGACAACCGTAACTCCAATACCAACTCAAACTGAAATAGGCCTTAAAAAATAGATCTTTCTTTCTCTTTGAAAAGAGACCCGTTTCATTATTTTTTTCAACTTTCTGTTTTTTAACCATTCCTTGGAACAAAAATATTCTTTAAAATGCTATATTCAAGAAATGAGCTTTTCCCCCTTCTTGCGTCCTTCGCTAAAGATCAGAGGTTTACCAAGGGTGAGATGTTTGCACATGCGACTACCCCCCACCCCCTACCCCATCCCCCCACCCCCCCACCCCCACCCCCCCCCCCACCCACCCCCACACCCCAACATTAAGGTAACCATACTCCGACTTCGGAGAAACAGTTGGGAATCGAACCTGCCAGTTTTGCCAGGACACAGGTACCTCCCTGCTCTCCCCGATTTCCAACTGTCATTGGTTCCTTTGACATGTCTAAGTTCGTATGCACAGTAGTAGAAGGCACCCATCAGTCTCGAAAGACTATGGAGTTGCGCTCTAGTCTTTAGAACGCAAATCCTGGGTAAGTAAGTATGGAGGGCAAGCTGTTACCCATGCAACAGATCCCCCCCCCCCCTCTCCACGCCACTGGAATGATCCATTGGAAAGGCATTGACCGATACGAATGGTTCCAGTACCGTCGCAGGAGCCACCAGAACGTTGCCATATACAACCCCGAGCCGCCCTGGGACTCCATCTCCCCGATTTTTCCTCAGGGGATGGTGTCTAAACACGACACCTGTGTGCATGCTGGTTTTTTACAATTTTGTCATCCGCTCCTACCGGCACACGATGGCCTGATCTTCCGAAAGGTGGAACGGGGTATTAACGTGTGCGCAAGATGTTCTGCGTGCGTTCGCACACGGGGCCTCGGTTTACTGACTCATCCGAATGCACAAGGGTCCCACTTATTTAGAATCTCCTCCGAAAGTGTTGACATTCAGTTTGATGAGTACCCGTCAAACTGGGAAGAATGGCCAAGGCTGGAAATCGAACCCAGGATCTCACGGTTTACTTGCTAGGCAAGGGGTCCCGGAACGTCTGTACCGTTCCTCCACCTCCTTCATAAACTTTTTCTTTTAAGGTAATCTTTCAATTCAAGAGCCCTTCAAATGAAAAAAGCTACTTAAAATGCTTTCCAGTTGTAAACGTAAAGGTGTCCCATAACACATGTTGTAAGGGAGCGAGGCGTCAGAGACTTCAGCTTCTCTAGGGGCCAGCATATTGAGAGCGGCACCCATCTCCTCTCCCTCGCTGCTTCACCTTCCCTCACTCTAAAGAGAGCAGGTACCCATTTACAGCTGGGTGAACGAGGGGACTGGACTGAAGCTAAGGAGAGCAAACGGTCACCCATCCACTCGGTAACCACGCTCGATGCTGCTTAATATTGGCTCGGGGAAAGCGAGTGCTGTGACCACTGTTATTCTTTCTTTTCTTTATTCTTTTATTTCGAGGATAATTACCTTCCCTGACCCTCAAGAGGGCAGGTACCCATTTACAGCTGGGTGTACTGAAGCCAAGGCGCGTGAATAGTCACCCATCCACTTGGTAACCACGCTCCACGCTGCTTAACCTTGGCTGGGTGAAATCGAGTGCTCTGACCACTGAGCTATCCTGCCCCCAATGCACACAACACCTTGTATTGAACTTAACGAAGAAAGATAGGAAAAGAAAGAAGAAGAAGAAAAAAAAGGCAGGGTGACGGAGGTACCTGCCGCAGTGTTTGTGGTGTGGTCCACAGTGGGCCCCAGGCGATGGGAGGAGGAGGGGGAAGGGTGGTGAAGGGTCCAGTCCGTTTCATCCCCTCCCCCCTTCACATTCCACCATTGACACAAAGTGTTGGCCTCAAAGTCGCAGCTGTACTTTCCTGTGTCATACACACACACGCGAGCGCGCACACACACGTGCGCGCACACACGCGCTCACACCGCACACCACACACCACACAACACACACACACACACACATACA
>CM060337.1:9437652-9440152 GCA_030674155.1 Stramonita haemastoma | reverse complement strand
GGTAATGTTATAAAAAAGGCACTCATTCAGAAACGAAAATAAGAAGTAAGAATCAATGATGATTTTGATTTGAATAATAAACAAGCAAACAAACAAACAAAGAAACAAAAACAACAACAACACCAACAACAACAAAACAAAACACACAAAAAACCAAACAAACAAACAAACAAAAAAAAACAAAAAAAAGGCGCAATGATTATAGATCAAACATGAGATTATGATGAGGTTAGATGACTGAAAACATCAATCCACCACCATCTATCATCAAAATATGTCCCATAAAACATAAGATTTTGATAAAGGGTGAGAAAGAACAACAACAGGTAAGAAATAAGACAGAGATACAATATTAAGGTAATGTTATAAAAAGGCACTCCTTCAGAAACGAAAATATGAAGTAAGAATCAATGAAGAATTTGATTTGAGTACAAAAAAACAAACAAAAACCAATCAAAGCACAAAAAAAGGCGCAATAATTAAAGAGCAAACATGAGAATATGATGAGGTTAAATGACTGAAAACATCAATCCCACCATCTATTATCAAAATAAGTCCCATAAAGCACAAGTTTTTGAACAAAAAAACCCCAACTCACACTCACACACACACACACACACACACACACACACACACACACACACACACACACACACACACACACACACACACACACACACACACCTCACTTAGTTTTATGAATATAGTCATAAGATCATCATAATCAGAGAGAAGTGAGGAGGGAGAGGGCAGATAGTTTGAGAGGGGAGAAGTGTGGTTTGTTATTTTTGATTCATCAAGTAGATTAGAAGGTGATTTTTGAAGGTTGTTAATGATTGATGCTGTTTAATTGAGTCAGGGAGGGAGTTCCATAGCGTAGGGCCTGAGTATAATAAGCTAGTTTTGAACAAGTCTATTCTTGGGATTGGGACACTTGGCTTTACCGTATTTCTGGAATGATTCATTGGGAATTTGTCTTTTAAGGATGTGGGGACATTTCCTGTCAGTATCTTAAACATCATGATGCCTTTGTTATATTTTAGTCTTTGGTGTAGGGGAAGGATATTTAACTGAGTATAATCCCCATCTAGCAAGGTTGTTTTCTTCAGAAGGACCAGTTTGAGACCACGTTTATACAGACTTAGTAATGGTTTCATGATATTTGCACTGGCAGAGTCCCACAGGGTTGCGGCATAGTCTATTGAGGATTGTATAAAAGCTTGAAAAAACAGTTTCCTTGAATGAAAATCGAGAAAGTGTTTAATTGTAATCAACTGGTAGACTTTTTTGGACAAGTATTTGCATAGGTGAGATATGTGGTAGAACCAGCTGAGATTTTCATCAATTGTCACTCCTAGAACTTTGTGGTGAGAGGTCTCTTCGATTGCTTCCTTTTTTATGTGAATTGGAAATAGTTTATGTGGTAAATTTTGTCGCTTTTGTCTGGTAGTGATAAGCATGCATTTTGTTTTTTGGGGATGGATAGACATGTGGTTCAGTTCAGTCCATTTGACAAGGTCGTCAGTGCTTTTTTGTAATAAAGTTGTGAGATAGTCAATGTCATTATGGCTCGTATGTATGGTTGTGTCATCTGCAAATAGTTCACATTTGGAATTGATATGTAGAGGAAGGTCATTTATGTATAATGAAAAGAGAATAGGGCCCAATATGGATCCCTGTGGTACTCCATAATGAATGGGCTTTAGTTTGGATGTTGATGTAGCTATTGAGACACACTAGTGCCTATTTGTAAGATATGAATCGAGTAGTCCTAGGGTTTTTGTAGAAATGTTATACAGGTTTAGCTTTTTAAGGAGAAGTTTGTGGTCAATTGTATCAAATGCTTTTTTGAAATCAACAAATAATACTCCACAAAATTTATTGTCATTGATGTTTGATAGCCAATTATCTACAAGACTGGTTAGTGCTGTAGAGAGAGAGAGAGAGAGAGAGAGAGAGAGAGAGAGAGAGAGAGAGAGAGAGAGAGAGAGAGAGAGAGAGAGAGAGAGAGAGAGAGAGAGAGAGAGAGAGAGAGAGTACATAGTACATTCCAAATCAGGTTATATTGCGTTTAGTTTTCAACTCACCCGCAATGTTGTCACTAGCTCTCTCCGTGATTGTAAGTGTTGGCTACAGATAAACTCATAAAGATGATAGATATGTTCTTTACATAAGAAGTGGGACAGTGAAAAATCAGTCTTAGAAATCAGCTACAATTATACGATAAGATACATGTGAAACATTTACACACACACACACACACACACACACACACACACACACACACACACACACACACACACACACACACACACACACACACACACACACACACACACACACACACACACACACACACACCACACACACAGGTAGAGAGATGGGGAGAGAGGGGGGAGGGGGAGTGTGGTTAGTTATGTTTGATGCATCATGTGGTTTAGAAGGTGATTTTTGGAGGTTGTTAATGATTGGTGCTGTTTAATTGGATCAGGAAGGGAGT
>CM060337.1:9425152-9432652 GCA_030674155.1 Stramonita haemastoma | reverse complement strand
GATATAAAAGAATAAATAAATAAGTAAATAAATAAATAAATAAGATACCCAACCTGAAAAGATCGGTTCAGTGCCTCCTTGGCTCCTCAGAAAATGAAGGGACAATGAAGAACGCATCTTTTCACGTATCAAATGTATCTTACGTGTTGTTGTTCGCTGTAAATATGAAGTCGTGGCTTTTGAACACTTTATTCTAATCTATTCTAATAATCTATTCTAATCTTTTTCTGCTAAAAACATATTGATAGAAATAATCACTATGTGTAATGGCAGGATACGTCATTAGATAAACAGTTAAGGGGATCTAAATAATTGTTATTGGTTGCATGCGTAAGAATTGGTTGAATGCAAGCGCTTTGATTTGTTTCTGCAAGATATAGCGCGATATAAATTCCATTTAGTAGTAGTAGTAGTAGCAGCAGCAGCAGCAGCAGCAGCAGTAGCAGCAGCAGCAGTAGTAGTAGTAGTAGTAGTAGTAGTAGTAGCAGCAGCAGCAGCAGCAGCAGCAGCAGCAGTAGTAGTAGTAGTAGTAGTAGTAGTAGCAGCAGCAGCAGCAGCAGCAGCAGCAGCAGCAGCAGCAGCAGTAGTAGTAGTAGTAGTAGTAGTAGTAGTAGTAGTAGCAGTAGCAGTAGTAGTAGTAGTAGCAGCAGTAGTAGTAGTAGTAGTAGCAGCAGCAACAGCAGCAGCAGTAGTAGTAGTAGTAGTAGCAGTAGCAGCAGCAGCAGCAGCAGCAGCAGCAGCAGCAGCAGCAGTAGTAGTAGTAGTAGTAGTAGTAGTAGTAGCAGCAGCAGCAGCAGCAGCAGCAGCAGCAGCAGCAGCAGCAGTAGTAGTAGTAGTAGTAGTAGTAGTAGTAGTAGTAGTAGTAGTAGTAGTAGTAGCAGTAGTAGTAGTAGTAGCAGTAGTAGTAGTAGTAGTAGCAGCAGCAGCAACAGCAGCAGCAGTAGTAGTAGTAGTAGTAGCAGCAGCAGCAGAAGTAGTAGTAGTAGTAGTAGTAGTAGTAGTAGTAGTAGTAGTAGTAGTAGTAGTAGTAGTGGTGGTGGTGGTGGTGGTGGTGGTGGTGGTGGTGGTGGTGGTGGTGGTGGTGGTAGTAGTAGTAAGTAGTAGTAGTAGTAGTAGTAGTAGTAGTAGTAGTAGTAGTAGTCAGCTGAACCGAATTGGAAAAAGAACATAGAGACCTGGACAGCAGAAGGTTTCCAGAAAAGAAGCCCCCTTCTAGCAAATGCCTAAGATGTTAGGGGCCAAAACACTGGCCAGAAGATGCCGCTTCTCTAAAGACTTTCTGCTGTCCAGCTCTTCCTGAAGTTTCTTTCTCATGACTAGCGTTAAGTAGCCTACACAGTCAAAAACCCAGAAGAAATCAGAGGTCGTCATATTTATCTTTGCTGTACACGATGTATTATGTCTAATATTCATATAAACCTGGGTTTGAAAAACTTGCGAGATCTAGTCTATAATTATGATAGGAAATTACACACGAGCCCACAGCTCTCTCAGTCAAAATTACATATTCATGATATGAATTATCCATTATATGTCCTAAAAACCAGCATGCACACAGGTGTCGTGTTTAGACACCATCCCTGATGAAAAATCGGGGGGTTGGAGTCCCAGGGCGGCTCGGGGCTGTAGGTATATGGCAACGTTCTGGTGGCTCCTGCGACGGTACTGGAACCATTCGTATCTGTCATTACCTTTCCAATGGATCATTCCAGTGGCGTGGAGAGGGGGGGTCTGCTGCATGGGTAACAGCTTGCCCTCCATACTTACCTACCCAGGCTTTGCGCTCTAAAGACTAGAGCGCAACTCCATAGTCTTCCGAGACTGACGGATGTCCTAAATAATAATATTTTTTTTTAAACCTGACCTAAGTATCTTCTTGAAAGGGCTGTTTTGGCCATGGCGTGCCGCGTGTTTTCAGACTCAAAAACTGACCTTCAGAGAATGAGCTTCAGTACCGTTGACCGTGACATTGGCATGGGACCACCGCCCATTCGAGTGCCCACGTCTCCACAGCTGTCTGTCCAGGCTGTCTCCGCTCATGGTGTAGACAGCTAAACTTTCACCAGCAGCGCGGGGCACATGAAACCAGAAGGACACCACAGCTGACCCCCTTCCTGTCAGCAGCACTGGGCTGACCAGCCAGGCCTGAAAGTTCTGACGATTGGTCTCACCTGCCGATGCGTAGTGACCTGCAAGAGCACACACACGCAAACACGCACGCACGCACGCACGCACACACACACACACACACACACGCACAGACACACACACACACACACACACACACACACACACACACACACACACACACACACACACACACACACACGTGGTCAGAACATTGCGCTGGTAATTTGACGACCCAGGTTCGAGTCCGGTCGAGGAAATTTTTCTCCTGGAGTTAACATCAGTGCTGACTCCACTCTCCCCAAAAGTCCTTCGGATGAGACTTTAAACTGAGGCCCCATGTGCGAACGCACGCAGAACACCTTGCGCACACGTTAAATCCTGTTCCGCTTTTCGTAAGAGTAGGCCATCGTGTGCCGGTGGGAACAGATGACAATATTTACAAAAACTGCATACACACGGGGACCGAATGAAAAAAAGCACATGATTGCTTATTCTGTTATCCTGGATATATAAGAATAAAAGAAAGAATAAAGAATATTGTTCGATGTTTTTGTTATTATTTGCGTTTTTTATGCCATGTTTTGCAACATTCTAGTTATATAGTTTTGTAATCAGTCTTCTTATGCACATAATTACCAACACACACACACTTTTTTTTTCCTTAAACCCTCATCTCCTTATGCGCCCCCCCCCCCTCTCAAATCCTTCCCTCGTCTAATCACTCACATTACACACACCTAACATACTAACAACACACAACACACACGCACACACACACAACACACACACACACAACACACACACACACACACACCACACCACACAACACACACACACACAACACACACACACACAACACACACCACACACACAACACACACACGCACACACACAACACACACCAAAACACACACACAAACACACACACACACACACATATACACACTCACACACACACACACACACAAACACACCACACAAACACACACACCACACAAACACACACACCACACAACAACACACAACACACACACACACACACACACACACACACACACACACACACACACACACACACACACACACACACACACACACACACACACACAGGTACAGCAGTGGGTATAGGGAAAGGGAGGTTGGTGTTAACATGTTCACAGGCATATGATTATAATTTTGTGTGTGTGTGTATTTTTTTTTTTTTTTGTATTTTGTACCACTTTATGTCACTCATATTTCTATGGGTGAAATTCGGGCTGCTCTCCCCGGGAGAGCGCGTCGCCACATGTGCAGCGCCTACCCTTTTTTTTTTCTTTTTCCTGCATGCAAGTGTATTTGTTTCCCTATCAGAGTGGCTTCTTTCTACAGAATTTTGCCAGGGACAACCCCCTTGTTGCCGTGGGTTCTTTTACGTGCGCTAAATAGTGATGTGTAACACACGGGACCTCGGTTTATCGTCTCATCCGAAAGACTAGCGCCCAGACCATCACTCAGGGTCTAATGGATGGGGAAAAAGTTTTGGGTCCAAACGGGGTACGAACCCCGTACACTCCGACCCGGACTTTTTGCTTTCTAGGCAAGGCGCGTGACCACCTAGACCACCGATCCACCTATATACCTAATTATAGAAGGCTCCACTCGTGCACTATGAAATGCCATGTAGGGCAATACAAAGGCACTGCAAATATCTATTGATTTTTTTTTTCTTTTTCTTTTATATCGAGGATAATGGAATAAGCACTCAAGTGCTTTTTTTTTTCTCCAGTCCCCGTGTGTATGCAGTTGTGTAAATATTGTCATTTGTTCCCACCGGCACACAATGGCCTACTCTTACGAAAAGCGGAACAGGATTTAACGTGTGTGCAAGATGTTCTGCGTGCGTTCGCACACGGGGCCTCGATTTAAAATCTCATCCGAAAGACTTTTGGGGAGAGTGAAGTCAGCACTGATGTTAACTCCACGGGAAAAATTCCCTCCAACGGGAACCGAACTCAGGTCGTCAAATTGCCAGCGCAAGTTTCTGACCACTAGGCTATCCCGTCCCCTTCAGTATAGGGCAGTATGCTGTCCACAAGCCGCACAGCCATCCACGGAGCGCAGCTGAGGAGCAAAGACAGGCCAGGAGAAACTGAACCACCAACCCCTACCCCTACCCCTCCATCTTGTGCAACCACTAGTCCCTGTCCTCTCTTGTCCTGTCCTATCTTCTACAGTCCCTGTCCTGTCCTATCTTCTACAGTCCCTGTCCTGTCCTATCTTCTACAGTCCTTGTCCTGTCCTATCTTCTACAGTCCCTGTCCTGTCCTATCTTCTACAGTCCCTGTCCTGTCCTATCTTCTACAGTCCCTGTCCTGTCCTGTCTTCTACAGTCCCTGTCCTGTCCTATCTTCTACAGTCCCTGTCCTGTCCTATCTTCTACAATCCCTGTCCTGTCCTGTCCTATCTTCTACAGTCCCTGTCCTGTCCTGTCCTATCCTCTACAGTCCCTGTCCTGTCCTGTCCTACCTTCTATAGCCACCAGTCCCTGTCCTGTCCTGTCCTGTCCTACCTTCTATAGCCACCAGTCCCTGTCCTGTCCTGTCCTACCTTCTATAGCCACCAGTCCCTGTCCTGTCCTGTCCTGTCCTACCTTCTATAGCCACCAGTCCCTGTCCTGTCCTGTCCTACCTTCTATAGCCACCAGTCCTTGTCCTGTCCTGTCCTACCTTCTATAGCCACCAGTCCCTGTCCTGTCCTGTCCTGTCCTACCTTCTATAGCCACCAGTCCCTGTCCTGTCCTGTCCTGTCCTGTCCTACCTTCTATAGCCACCAGTCCCTGTCCTGTCCTGTCCTACCTTCTATAGCCACCAGTCCCTGTCCTGTCCTGTCCTGTCCTACCTTCTATAGCCACCAGTCCCTGTCCTGTCCTGTCCTACCTTCTATAGCCACCAGTCCCTGTCCTATCCTGTCCTGTCCTGTCCTACCTTCTATAGCCACCAGTCCCTGTCCTGTCCTGTCCTACCTTCTATAGCCACCAGTCCCTGTCCTGTCCTGTCCTATTTTCTATAGCCACCAGTCCCTGTCCTGTCCTGTCCTATCCTGTCCTGTCCTGTCCTACCTTCTATAGCCACCAGTCCCTGTCCTCTCTTATCTTCCACAAACACCAGTCCTCACTGTCGCACACGATATCAAGTTAAATCCTGTTCCGCTTTTCGTAAGAGTAGGCCATTGTGTGCCGGTGGGAACAGATGACAAGATTTACAAAACTGCATACACTACACACGGGGACTGGATTAAAATAAGCGCATGACTGTTCATCCCATTATCCACGGTATAAAAGAATAAATAGATTTTATTTTATATATATATATATTATATATATATATATATATATATATATATATATATATATATATATATATATATATATATATATATATATATATATATATAATATATATATATATATATATATATATATATATATATATATAAAGTCGTCTTCACAGCGATCCAATCCCAGTCGCCCCAATCCCTGAATTGCCGGATGGTTTTTTCTTTGCTTTTATGTACTAAAAGTAAGTGTAGTGTAGTGTAGTGTAGTGTAGTGTAGTGTAGTGTAGTGTAGTGTAGTGTAGTGCAGTGTAGTGCAGTGTAGTGTAGTGTAGTGTAGTGTAGTGTAGTGTAGTGTAGTGTAGTGTAGTACAATACATTACGGTGCGGTGCGGTTCAGTGCAGCGCAGTGCAGCACAATGCAGCTTTATACAGTACAGTACAGTACAGTATAGTGCAGTGCGGTGCAGTACAGTGCAGTGCAGTGCAGTATAGTATAGTGCAGTATAGGACAGTACAGTGCAGTATAGGACAGCACAGTGCAGTATAGTATAATACAGTGCAATATAGTACAGTACAGTGCAGGACACTGCAGTGCAACGCTGTATATTTCAGAGTCACGGATCGCAATGCAGTGGAGTATAGGCTACTTTCTGATGATGTAGTTTCTGTTTCTGCGGACCAACTCACCACTGTTATTGTTGAAGGTGTGGTCTTGAATCCTCTCCCCCACGGTCCAGTTCTCCTGGGTGTGCGGTGATGCTGCTCCATGCTTCGCGTTCTTCCAGTGGCACAGAGAACCCTGCTCAAAGTCACAGCGCGCTGCCACAGAGCAAAACACACACACTGTGTTGTCTCCTTGTATTGCACTGCATTGTATTGTGTTATATTGTGTTGTGTTGTGTTGTATTGTACAGTACTGTATTGTGTTGTATTGTGTTGTGTTTACTGTATTGTGTTGTACTGTGCTGTGTTGTATTGTGTTGTACAGTACTGCATTGTATTGTATTGTATTGTGTTGTATTGTGTGATACTATATTGTATTGTATTATGTTGTATTGTGTTGTATTGTATTGTACAGTCCTGCATTGTATTGTATTGTGTTGTATTGTGTTGTACTGTACTGTACTGTGCTGTTTTGTATTGTACTGTATTGTGTTGTATTGTATTGTACTTCATTGTGTTGTGTTCCGTTGTGTTTTTTTGATTTCAGTCCGATAATTATGTAATCATTCAAAACCTCTTGTTTTGGTTTCGTTTTGTCTGTCTTGATATTTTGTTTGGTTTTGTTTTCTTTTGTTATGTTATGTATGTTACGTGGCTTTTGAATATGAATAGAGAGAGAGAGAGAGAGAGAGAGAGAGAGAGAGAGAGAGAGAGAGAGAGAGGAGAGAGAGAGAGAGAGAGAGAGAGAGAGAGAGAGAGAGAGAGAGAGAGAGAGAGATATTCAGTGAAGGAAGGTGGCAGGATGGTTTAGACGTTCGCCTGCCAATATGTAAACGGTGAAGTTCTGGGTTAGTACCCAGCCTCGCCCTTTCTTCCCAGTTTGACGAAAAAATTAAACTGAATGTCAAAGTTATTCGGATGAGACTATACACCGAGGCCCCGTGTCCGAACGCACGCAGAACATCTTGCGCACACGTTAAAACCCCGTTCCGCCTTTCGGAAGAGCAGGCCATGGCGTGCCGGTAGGAGCGGATGACAAAATTATTACAAACCAGCATGCACACAGGTGTCGTGTTTAGACACCATCCCTGAGGAAAAATCGGGGAGTTGGAGTCCCAGGGCGGCTCGGGCTGTATATGGCAACGTTCTGGTGGCTCCTGCGACGGTACTGGAACCATTCGTATCGGTCATTGCCTTTCCAATGGACCATTCTAGTGGCGTGGAGACGAAGGGGGGGGGGGGGGTGTCTGCTGCATGGGTAACAGCTTGCCCTCCATACTTACTTACCCAGGCTTAGCGCTATAAAGACTAGAGCGCAACTCCATAGTCTTCCGAGACTGATGGGTGCCTACTACTACTATATATATTCAGCTCACCATCAACCGTGTGAGA
>CM060337.1:9417652-9420152 GCA_030674155.1 Stramonita haemastoma | reverse complement strand
GTTTATTTAGTCTTTCTATCTATTTCTTTCCCTTTTATTTCGAAGATGATGGAATAAGGTGTCCTTTTTGACATCCAGTCCCCGAGTGTATGTGGGTTTTGTACATTTTGGCATCCATTTCAACCGGCACAATGTAGTGCGTGCACACTCACTCTGGGTAGGAGCCGGCACTAGTCCGAAAAATCCCTATGATTCTTATGGGATTCGAACCCGCGACCTTCCAGTTCGTAACCCAAGTCGCTAACCACTGCGCCATGGCGACTGGTTTAAATGCATCATTTTGTTGAAGACTGTATCATAGTCCCAGCGGATGTATCGGATTTAGGGAGTAGCCTAGGTGCATCATGTAATTTCTGTTGTATTTATTTGTACTCAGTAGGACACCTTGGGTAATGACAATGAATGATTCAAAGGCAAGTCAAAGTTCATGAGGGAAAAGTTTTGATTAGAACGACAAAAAAACAACAAACAGCAACTAGACAATTTATTATGATAACCAGAATACATTAAAATGCTATTGTCTGATTCCAGTTCGACCATCCAATCAAATCATGTGTGAAGTTTTCATCAAGTAGGCTATTCTTGCTGGAGACTACTGCACTGTAAACATTTCTTTAGTGATGTCACGACACAACAAATCAGTTGATGTTAAGATGTAATTGTGGAGAGAGAGAGAGAGAGAGAGAGAGAGAGAGAGAGAGAGAGAGAGAGAGAGAGAGAGAGAGAGAGAGAGAGAGAGAGAGAGAATACAACTCTTTGTAAAATCTTACCAAAGTTTACAAGAAGACAAAGAGAGACAGAGAGAGACAGACAGAGAGACAGAAAGAGACAGAAAGAGACAGAGAGAGAGAGAGAGAGAGAGAGAGAGAGAGAGAGAGAGAGAGAGAGAGAGAGAGAGAGAGAGACTTCAGACTTCAGACTTCAGACTTCAGATGATTTATTCATTTAAGGCCACAGCCCCATATGAAGGGGGGGGGGGGGGGGGCAGAAAAAAAAGCAATACATATATAAAAAGCAATACATATATAAATACCAAATACAAAACAGCAAGCAATACTTTGATATCCCATACAAGATAACCTAGGACATAAGTTTTTCTCGTAACTGAAAAGCCTTATATATAAAAAAAAAAAGCCAGATTTTGAACAGTTTTATCATGGACTGATGCCATCAGCAAACCTAACCGGAATAAACAAGGTCGGGCATAGAATTTCTGCGGAATGAATTTTACACGTAACTTAGTGAGAGCAGGACACTTCAAAACAAAATAGACTTCGTCTTCAACTGATTCTTTACATAGTGGGCATAACATATTGGTAGCAGATATTCTTCTATAGCGGAGAGCATGTGCATTAATGTCCGATATGCCACATCCAAATCTAGTTAGAACTAATCTCAAGTGTATATCCATGTTTACTGAAAGGTATTTCTTAACTACATGTGTTGAACTATAAACCCGGTATATATCAAATCTATCACTAGAGTTGATATGGTTTTCCCACTTTTGCCATCTACAATCTACCATTCTCTGACGAAGAGTTTTAATAAATGCATTTATTTGTCCTACACCCTGGTATAGCCATGCATACCCAAATCCAAGTTCAGATAAACATATTCGTATAATTATTTGAAACCCAAGAGAGTGAGTGAGAGAGAGAGAGAGACAGACAGACAGACAGACAGACAGACAGACAGACAGAGAGAGAGAGAGAGACAGAGACAGACAGACAGAGAGAGAGAGAGAGAGAGAGAGAGAGAGAGAGAGAGAGACTGTGATAAGCTTTCAAGCGCATTTTCAAGGGGACAGTCCGGAGGGTACACACACACACACACACACACACACACACACACACACACACACACACACACACACACACACACACACACACACACACACACACACACACATTAAATTTCTTCTTTTTCTTCTTCGTCCAACGCTGGACAAAAACTATTGTTGTCTGTTATATGAGCGAAAATGCGTCTCCCTGCCTTCGGGGCCTGACAAGTCAGGTCAAGCGCAGAACATCTTGCGCACACGTTAAATCCTGTTCCGCTTTTCGTAAGAGTAGGCCATCGTGTGCGTGCCGGTGGGAACAGATGACATTTACAAAACTGCATACACACGGGGACTGGATGTAAAAAAGCACAAGAGTGCTTTTTCCTTTATCCTCGATATAAAAGAATAAATAAATGAATAAATAAATAAATAAATAAATAAATAAAGCGTATCTGACTTCGGCATAAGGGAGAAACGCTATTTTTTTAAGTCTTTTTTTTTGGGGGGGGGGGGGGGGGCGGGAGAGACAGGAAAATGGACGAAGAAGGCAGAAAAGAGACCCAAAAAAAAAAAAGGAGGTGCCAGGAAGAAAAGGAACAAGGCATAAAACAAAGAGAGTGCTAGAAAAGATGAAATTTCTAGCTCAGAATTTCCAGAATGTGGGGATGGTATTTATACTAACAGCGCCCCCCCCCCCCTCCTCCCCCATCGCCAGGGGGA
>CM060337.1:9400152-9405152 GCA_030674155.1 Stramonita haemastoma | reverse complement strand
TAGTTCAGTTTGGGCGGTTGTGCCGCCGCTGTAGTCTAGTGGTTAGGGCGTTGGACTCGTAATCTAAAGGTTGCGGGTTCGATCCCAGCTTCCGGCTATGGCATTGTGCCCTTGGAAAAGGCACTTTACGGCTATTTTCTCACCCCACCCAGGTGTAAAAGGGGTACCAACCTTGTGTTGGGGGTTAACCCTGCGATAGACTGGCGTCCTATCCAGGGGGGAGTCTATGACTCTCAGTCGCTTAACGCCACAGAAACCGGGATAAGCACCGGCCTGATGAGCCTTAGGCTCGGGACAGACTTTAACTTTAACTTGGGGGGTTGTGTCTCTCCCAGTTATCCACCTCTACAGTGACCCATGATGGCTTTTTGGGGATTTTTCTTTTTAAGCTATATACAATTAGGGGCGGGATAGCTAAGTGGTCAGAGTGCTCGCTCTCTCCCCCAAGTCAAGTTAAGCAGCGTCCAGCATGGTTACCAGTTGGATAGGTGACCGTTTGCGCGCCTTGGCTTCAGTACAGTCCCCCCCCCCCCCCCCCCCCCCCCCCCCAGTTCACCCAGCTGTAAATGGGTACCTGCCCTCTTTAGGGTCAGGGAAGGTAAAGCAGCGAGGGAGAGGAGATGGGCGCCACCCTCGATATGCTGGCCCCTAGAGAAGCTGAGGTCTCTGACACCTTGCTTCCCTATGACCGCCTAGGTTATGGGACACCTTTACCTTTTTACCTTTACCTACAATTAGAAAGGGTAACTCTGGGTGAAATACAGATCAGTGCTGTAAGAATCATGCTAGGGTTGTTGTTTTTTTAGCTTTCCGGCTTCAGCTTCAAGGTTCACCAATGGTGAGATTTTCGCGTATGCAACTGTTTTAAGTCCATCACAGGTAAAAAAAAAATTTATTTTTTTTAAATTAAAAAAAGAAAAAATTCTATCACAGGTAGCCGCACTCAGACTTCGTGGATCAAAGTCATGTGTGATATACCATGAGACCCTATGCTGAATGTTACCTGAAAGACTGTGAACATGCAGAAATCAAAAGAACAATTCCCATCCTCCACCCCCACCCCCCACCCCCACCCCGAAGTCGGAATGCAGTTTCCTTTACCTTTCTCCCAAAAAAATTCTACACATTTCTGGGGAAAAAATCAGAAACTTTCTGTAATGTTATCATAAAAGGTAAAGGCAAAGGTGTCGAACAACATATGTGGTTGTAGGGGGGCAAGGCATCGGAAACCTCAGCTTCTATAGGGGCCAGCAAATTAAGGGTGGCGCCCATCTCCTCTCCCTTGCTTCTTTACCTTCCCTGACCCTAAAAGAGGGCAGGTACCCATTTACAGCTGGGTGAACTGGGGGACTGTACTGGAACCAAGGCATGCAAACGATCACCCATCCAATAGGTAAACCATGCTTGATGCTGCTTAACACTGGCTGGGGGAAAGCGAGTGCTCTGACAACTGAGCTATCCTGCCCCATTGTTATCATAATATCACCAAATAACACAGTAGTAAGAAAAATACACCTGAAATGCTCCTTGAAAGCTTATATTCTGCTATGTTACTTGTGAAAAAGACAGACTAGTGAGATGAGGAACAGTGCTCTACAGGTAGCACACCTGCCTAGAAAGCAAAGAGTGCAGGTTCGATCCCCAGTCATACATGTATGCAAGTTGGAGCACGATGGACTGTATATTTACCAAAGGATTTTATGCCAGTCATACACCCAAACTTTTCATACACTGTGTGTAAATATAACCTCGCAAGCAAGTCCCACGTGGGATAAACGAGTCAAAAGTACACATGTGACGCTCCAACACATAATGAGTCGCATTGCAACCGATGGTTAATTTTTAGTTAGTGACAGGTTATTTATCTGCAAAAAAGAAAAAAAAAGGCTACTCAATACCCAAAACAGATTGAAAATCCAAAGATTCTAAGAAAAGTTAATACAAACTGAAATGATAGATTGTGGGAAGTGACAAAATGAGAAACTGACATGTTTAGCATTGTAACAGGTAGTCAGAATGAGGGCTCGGGTATTTTTAAACACCTTTTAAAGCAAAAGGAAAAAAAAAATCCTTGATATTTCACTACAAGGTAGATTTATGGCTATAGTTCAATCAAAATCTTAAAAATCGACAACCTGAGCCCCCCCCCCCCCCCCCCCCCCACCTGCCTAAAAAGGCTCCTAGCAGAAAAGCGCATCAGGTGCAAAGCGAGTCATTTCCTGGTGGAGGGTTCTACATTCTACATTGAGGGTTCAGGGTGTTGAGCTGGAGAACGCCCAACACCACAAGTATTTTTCTCCGCTTACCTGTCAGGGCCAGGGTGTGTGTCCAGCCACAGACCACGTGCATCACTCGTTCCCCCCCCAAACTGGGCAGAGGTCAAACACAACGGCTGTGCTGAACTGGCCAAGCTGCCGGGGTCCTGTGACAACTGCCCAAATTTGTTGCATCCCCACAAGCAGACTTCTTGACAGTCTGTTGACATGAAAATCCAGCAAGCCTGGGCGTGAGATAAGACTGGCACACTGCCTACTTCATACAACCGTACTGCGTTCTACGCACGTTCCATTGTGTATGAAGAACCACTGTCGCACATCAGACCCTGCATTCCCACAAGAGACTGGGTGCAACATACACAATCATGGACCGAAAGCACTAATCTCTTTATTTATTTTTTTATTTTATTTTTTTGTTTTTTTATGTTCAGGATAATGGAAGAAGCACTCGTGCACTTTTTTTACATCCAGTCCCCATGTGTATGCAGTTTTGTAAATCTTGTCATCTGTTCTCACCGGCACACAATAGCCTACTCTTACAAAAAGCGGAACAGGATTTAAATGTGCGCAAGATGTTCTGCGTGCGTTCGCACACGGGGCCTCGGTTTATAGTCTCATTCGATAGACTTTTAGGGAGAGTGCAATCCTACAATCATACTGTGTTCTATACGCAATCCAGCAAACCTAGGCGGGAGATAGACTGGCACACTGCCTACTTCATTTTTATTTTATTTTATTTTATTTTATACCACTTTATGTCACAGCAGATTTCTCTGCATGAAATTCAGGCTGCTCTCCTCGGGAAGAGCACGTCGCCACAAGTGCAGCGCCTACCCTTTTTTATTTTTTTTTCCCCTCAGGGATGGTGTCTAAACACGACACCTGTGTGCATGCTGGTTTTTCATAATTTTGTCATCCACTCCTACCGGCACATGATGGCCTGCTCTTCCGAAAGGCGGAATGGGGTTTTAACGTGTGTGCAAGATGTACAACCATACTGCATTCTACACACATTCCATGGTGTATAAAGAACTACCAACACACATCAGACCCCTGCATTCCCACAAGAGACTGGGTGCAACATACACAATCATGGACCAAAAGCACAAATCTCTTTCAAAGAAGCAGGGGGTCGGAACAGTCCTTCGGATGAGACAATAAACCGAGGCCCTGTGTGCGAACGCACGCAGAACATCTTGCGCACATGTTAAACCCTGTTCCGCTTTTCTTAAGAGTAGGCCATTGTGTGTCGGTGGTAACAGATGACAGGATTTACAAAAACTGCATACACATGGGGACTGGATGTAAAAAAGCACATGAGTGCTTATTCCATTATCCTCAATATAAAAGAATAAATAAATAAATAAATAAATAAATAAAAAGTCTAACGGTAAGAGAGAGAGCATTACACCTGTCATTTGACAGGCCGGGACTGAACCCGAGTAAACTGGCGCTGGGTGACGCTGGGTGACGGCGACACACTCTCCCTGGAGAGAGCAGCCCAAATTTCACGCAGAGAAATCTGCTGTGACATAAAGTGGCATAAAATAAAATAAAATAGAATAAAACTGAACCACCACCAAGACGCCCATTCATTCAATGGGATTTTTTTTTCCCCTGGAGTTAACATCAGTACTGACTCCACTGCCCTGAAAGTTCTTTGGATGAAACTATAAACTAAACCCCATATGAGAGCGCATGTAGAACATCTTGCGCACACATCAAAACCCATTCTGCCTTTCAGAACAGCATGCCATTGTGTACAGGTAAGAACGCATGGCAAAATTTACATTTTTAAAAAATGCATGCACAATACTGTCATGTTTAGACATCGTCCCTAAAGTTAGAATGCGGCTACCTTAATGGTGGGGATTAACGGTCGCATATGCAAAAATCTCACCATTGGTGAACCTCAGAGCTCTAGCCAAGGAACCAAATCAAACAATAAGGTTTACAAGGCTAACCGAAAAGTTCTATTCAGCAAAACTAGAAGTCATGTTTGGGACACGAGTACCTCGTTCCACACACTCTTATTCAGTTAGTTTATTTTATTTATTTATTTTACTCTTTTACTTCTAGGATAATGGAATAAGCACTCGTGTGTTTTTTTTTACATCCAGTCCCCATGTGTAAACAGTTTGGTAAATTTTGTCATCTGTTCCCACTGGCACACGATGGCCAACTCTTCTGAAAAGTGGAAAAGGCTTTAATGTATGCGCACGATGTTCTGCATGCATTTGCACACAGGACCTCTGTTTATAGCAACCGCACGTACAGCTTGAGGGACTTGAGCCCCAGGAAGAAATCTGTTAACCCTTACAGTACTGAATATCTGCTGACATTTACTTCCCCTATTCTGAATTTCTGCCCTGGCGCTCTCCCCTTCAGTCCAGTCAGCCAGTTTTCTGGCAATAACGGTGCCAGAGGAAAGTTTGTTTATAGTGATCCCTCATGCGGCTAAGAGGCATTAACGCAACTCTGGAAAATAGTTTTGATACAGCAAACACTGCTTTTCCTTTCCCACCAGAAATTTATAAAGCTTCGTGTGTGTATGTATGATTTACCGAGGTACCAGTTTTACACTCTCCTGCACCTCAGAAACCCAGGAATTGAAGGAAAATTTGATTGCACCGGTTTTTTCTCCTTACAGGACTGAAGGGTAGCAGGAAGCTAAGCTGGAAAACCGGCTTACATACTGAAAGGGTTAAAACACCAGCTCAAAAA
>CM060337.1:9395152-9397652 GCA_030674155.1 Stramonita haemastoma | reverse complement strand
GAGACTGTACTGAAGCCAAGGCGCGTGAACTTTCAAATATTCTTTTCTTTATTCATGCATTCAGTCTTCCTTTCATGATTCTGCTCTAAGAGCACTTTTCTCAGAACATGAATAAACTTCTCTTCAGACTTACCACATTTTAAACGCCAAGTAACAAGGAACAGATAAAGACATTTCAAAACCGCATGGACACAAGTGTCATGTTCAGACACCATAGTTGGAATGCAGCTACCTAAATGATGTGGGGGCGGGGGGGGGGGGGGGAAAGTCACACGGGCAAAACTCTCACCACAGGTGAACCTCTAGAGATGTAGAGGAGGAATTTGGGGGGGGAGGGGGGGGGGAAGTAAGAGTGATACTGCATCTGTCTTGTGATACCAAAAAAAAAAGTAAAGTATAAAATTTTCTACAGATACCAAGGGTTCCCCCCCCCCCCCCCCCCCCCCCCCCCCCAGAAATTGCACATCTGGCATCATTGCATTTTTTTTTTTTTTTTTTTTTTTTAAATTTTATACCACTTTATGTCACAGCAGATTTCTCTTTTTGCTGAAGTTCTACCAATAAACGTTTCGACTGCTGGAGCAACCCCACCTGGCTGCTACTGCTACAGTCTGACACACTACTTCTGTGACTTCATTTCTGAACTCCCTGAGGAGTCACAGGGAAACTGCATGTTTCTTACAAAAACTTGAACTTTGGGGAGCCCATCTACCTCCATGTCCTAGTTTGCATGCTGGGTATGCTCAGATCACCCTGTCCACAGACAGTAGAGAACAACTCCCCACAGGACGGGATAGTTTAGTAGTTACAGCATTGCACTCGCATTCTGATGACCCGGGTTTGATTCCCGTTCTAGAGGGTATTTTCCCCAAGAGTTCACATCAGTGCTAACTCCACTTCCCCCAAAAGTCCTTCGGATGAGACTATAAACCGAGGCCCGTGTGCAAACCCACGAATAACATTCTGCGCACACATTAAAACCTGTTCCACTTTTTACAAGAGTAGGCCATTGTGTGCCAGTGGGAAACAGATGACAAAATTTACAAAACAACAAACACACTGGGACTGGATTAAAAAAAAAAAAAAAAAAAAGCACATGAGTGCTTATTCCATCATCCTCGATATGAAAGAATGAATGAATAAATAACTGAAATACCCCAGAATAAATGAATAAATAACTGAAATACCCCAGAATAAATGAATAAATAACTGAAATACCCCCACCCCCCCAGTTTACCAGTGAGCGCCAAGGAATGTCGCAGTCCTGCAGCCACCCGTATGACAGAGGCACCAGCTGGCAGGTCTACCTTCCCCTGCAAGCAAAGTGAGGATGGTATGTGAAAATGGCATCAGCACGACACACAGTTAGAGTGAATGCACGTGTGTAGGCTACATATGTGATTCTATCACAGTGTGTGGTTGATGACGGGAAAACGTGAAAATCTGATCTCAAAACAGGAAGGAAAACGAGAAAACAAAAAAAGAAAAAAGAATGCACGTGTGTGTGTGTGTGTGTGTGTGCGTGCATGCGTGCGTGTGTACGTGCGTGTGTGTGTAAGTGCATACGTGCCTGTGTAAGTTTGTGTGCAAGTGTGTGAGCGTGCAACCATCAAAATTTCTATTGGAAAAAAAAAAGAAAAAAATATGGTTTGAACAAGGTTAGACCAGTCATAGGAAAAAGCAAAGACAATAGAGAAGGAAAAGCAAAACAGAGGATGGCTTCAGCAGCACCCTGATTTCAACAGTAAGGATGACTACTACTACCTCCTCCCCAGAGAAGACCAAGTAACAATGGTGAGGCTGAGGACTGGACACTGCAGACTCAAGACATCACATGTTCACCAAGTTCTACATTGGAGATTCTGAACCATGCCCCTGTGGCACTTCTCCCATGACAGTGGAACACTTCCTCCAGACCTGTCCAACACACTAAAACCTGACGGCCAGTAACTGGCCTACTGACCTGCTAATGAGGGACAAACTCGTTGGACCCCTGGAGGGCCTTCAGCGTGCAACACTATTTGTCAGGGCCTCAGGAGTTGCTGTCTGAGCGTTCGACGATCACAGCGCGCACAAATCCAACATCACTCAGTCCAGAGTGCTAAATTTAGCACGCCCCTTCCTTTTACCTAGTCCAAGAGTGGTCAGTTCCTGCTATAAATAGCACCAGCTGGCCCCATCTGGGTTGGGAGATAGGATTAAATACCTAGCTGCTGAGAGGAGCCGAAAGTCGGGCAAACTGACTGCTGTGCGATAAAGAAGAAGGCGAGACTCTTGCAAGGAGAGGCACGACAAGCCCTAGCTTCCAGTCGCATGGAACAGAAACCGCACAGGAAGCACACACTCCCACCTTCACTCTCTCCCCCTCCCTTTTCCCCTCCCCCTTCCTCCCAGCACACACAGACACAACCCCCACCACCACCCATCCCACCCCACCCCCTCAGTCTCCCTTCCCCTTCTCCCATTTCTACACATACACACACACACGTACACACACAGA
>CM060337.1:9310152-9390152 GCA_030674155.1 Stramonita haemastoma | reverse complement strand
GCTGAGGTCTCTGATGCCTCGCTCCCCTACGACCGCCTAGGTTATGGGACACATTTACTTTTTTTTACCTTTATCTGATGTTCACCCTTGCCTCCATACCACCCAAAAGGGGCTAAA
Source organism: Stramonita haemastoma (assembly GCA_030674155.1). NCBI lineage: Eukaryota > Metazoa > Mollusca > Gastropoda > Neogastropoda > Muricidae > Stramonita > Stramonita haemastoma. The sequence continues at coordinate 9,390,035 of CM060337.1, read as the reverse complement.
GATGAAGTAAGGTTCGATTGTTCAGCATCACAAGGTGTCCTCTGGGTGTGTACAATGTGTGAGTGTATCTATGCATGATCTGTGAAAGTGTGTGTGTATGTGTGAGAGAGAGAGAGAGAGAGAGAGAGGAGAGAGAGAGAGAGAGAGAGAGAGAGAGAGAGAGAGAGAGAGAGAGAGGAGAGAGAGGATGTGTGGTGTGTGTTGTGTGTGTGTGTGTGTGTGTGTGTGTGTGTGTGTGTGTGTGTGTGTGTGTGTGTGTGCCAGCTTGCTAAGATACATCTATTTAGTCACACTATTCACTATCTATACAGTCACACCATCCACAAAGATATATCTATACTGCCACACCACTCATTAAGATCTATCTATACAGTCACACCACTCACTAAGATATATCTATACAGTCACACCACTCATTAAGATACAGTCACATCACTCACTAAGCTATATCTATACAGTCACACCACTCACTAAGAGATATATATATATCTATACAGACACACCACTCACTAAGATATATCTATACAGACAGCCACACCACTCACTAAGATGTATCTATACAGACACACCACTCACAACAATACCTTTGCTTTAGATAGTCACATCACTAAGCTGTCTACACAGACAGCCAAACCACTCACTAAAATACCAAGCCCAGGTAAGAAACCTTGCCAGTTACTGGTGTAAACAAAGGGCAGAGTCCAACATTAAAGTACTGACATTTTGTCAAGTGTTTTGTTGAGAAGCTCTTAGTATAACGGCTTGCACACTCCTTAATCCTCTTGCATTCGGATTCTCTGAACACAAATGGTCCCTCGATTTTGCAATCCATCACGAAATCGGGTCAGGCACACATGCTCACTCGCCTTTTCCTCCTTCTGAGTACATACCAGCCGCTATAATTACTTCCAGACTCACAACAGGATCTGTGCCTCTGGCCTGATAGAGCTTCGGCATATGGTGGCTATCAGTGAAGGTCAATGCATGATGGAAAACTACCAAGTGTAAATCCTGGCAAAGCCACGAGTCGGGATTCTGGGGAGGGAATGTTTAATCCTGGCAAATCTTGGGTTGGGACTAAGAGGGTTAATAGTACCTGTACCTGTGACAATCAATGTATGGCCCCCTCCACCTGTGATGATCCGAGGAGTGGGAATGTACGACAGGCTGCTCTGGGCCGCTTCCCCAGGGACAAGTTGATCTTCCTTATGACCTTGACCCAGCTGACCGTAACTGTTGGCCCCCTGTAAACACACACACACACACACACACACACACACACACACACACACACACACACACACACACACATATATATATATATATATATACCACACACACACACACAGTAGGCCATTGTGTGTAGGTGGGAATGGATGACAAAACTGACAAAAACACACACACATGAGGACTGGACGTTAAAAAAACAAACAAAAAAAAACCCACATGGGTGCTTATTCCATTATCCTCGAAATAATAAATAATACTATGTGCATGGGGAAACAGGAAGACACTGAGAAAGTGTGACGTCTGCGACCGTTCGTGCTCGTCAACATCAATTGACAATACTCTACATACAATTAAATGCAGGCATCAATAGAATTTGTAACCAAAAAATGCCAATTTCAAGTGAGTGAATGAAGAAGAAAGGTGGCAGGGCAGTTTAGAGGTTCACCTGCCTTACATGCTGCCGTTATGCACCCGACAGGTCAGGCCCAGCGCATCCAACTTCGGCATGGGAAAGAGCTGTTATCTTTAAAAATTAAGTTATTTCTGGGGGAAAAAGCAGGAGAATGGACAAATAATGCAGAATATGGCTAGACAAGAAGAAGGTGACAAGAAGAAAAGAAACAAGGCAGAAACAAAGAGAGGGATAGAAAAGAGGGCAATCCTACGACAGAATTTCCAGAAGGTGGTGATGCTATTTATACTGACAAGCGCCCGCCATTCCCATGGGGAGCTTTACCAAAACAACCCCCCCCCCCTAAAAAAACATGAGGTACTGGGTTCAATTCCCAGTCTTGCCCTTTCTTCCCAATTTTGACAGGAAAATCAAACTGAATGTCAAATCTTTCAGAGGACACTCTAAACCAGTCAGACTAGAGTGCTTACAGACTTGTGCACATCAAAAGAACCCACTGATAGTTGAAAGCATACACCTGATTGTCATGCCAACACTGGTAGTTTTAATTTCATTCCCAACTGTACCCCCCAAGTTGGAATGAAGCAACCTTCATGGTCAGGGCAAAATGGTCGCATATATATATGCAAAAACTTCACCATTGGTGAACTTTGGAAATCTTACTAACAGGGGAAAAACCCCAAAGGTGGGTGAATTTTTCCAAAAGTTACAATTGGGAAAAAGAAAAGATATTGCTCATTAAAATAACTAGTGTATTTAACAACTCAGCTAAAAAATGACAAAATCTCTATTTTGTTAAACATACAATATGATGTTCTTATCACTTCATTTTGCTTATTATATTAAAGCCCTGCTAACAGTCAAAGCCATATAATGATATATCAAAGCTGACAACCCCTGGAAGCTCAATGTTACTTTTCATATCAAAACAAAATCACAAAGCAAAATCTCAATAACAAAACCAAACACTTATCAACTACCCTTCTCCACTTCAATTATGTCATCAAAGCTAAAAAATAAATGACTAATCCAGTAACAGTTCATTTCTTTCTCCCTCTGCCAAAAGCTTACATTTAACTACTTTCTAAGGAGGAAGATGACAGGATAGTTAAGACGTTCGCCTGTCAACAAGCAAACCATGAGGTTCTGGATTCTATTCCCAGCCTCGCCCTTTCTTCCCAGTTTTACGAAAAAATCAAACTGAATACCTAAAAGTCCTTTGGATGAGACTATAAAACATGTGCAAACATCTTGCACACATTAAAACCTGTTCCACTTCTCAGGAGAGTATGCCATGTGTACTAGTTGGAACGGATGCCAAAATTTGCAAAACTGCATACACACGGAGACAACATTTTTAAAAGCACATGAGTGTTTGTTCCATTATCCTCAAAGTAAAAGAATAATTATAAAGACATGAGTTTTCCACACAGTTAATAAAAAAAGAAATTTTTAAAAAATAGTAATGGATGGTGCTGTCCTTGAGGCAACATGCTCCCCTCCTCTCACCCCCCCCCCCCCCCCCCCCCCCTGAAATTGGTGCAATGATGGGGAAATTACTTTTTCTTTTCAAATGTCAAAATTTCCCCATTGTTAACCTAAATGAATATGGATCTGTCTCTACCTTCAACAGCACCCCCCATCCTCATTACCCTTCCAAAGCGTGTCACTCTGTGTGTGTGTGTGTGTGTGTGTGTGGTGTGTGTGTGTGTGTGTGTGTGTGTGTGTGTGTGTGTGTGTGCGTGCGTGCGTGTGTGTTGCGTGCGTGCGTGCGTGCGTGCGTGCGTGCGATGCGTGCGTGTGTGCGTGCATGCATGCATGCATGCATGCATCATTGCATGTGTGTGTGCATGTGTGTGTGTTTAAATCTAATAAATTTTGTTATTGTCATTTTTTGTGAAAGGTAGCAACATGTGTATTATAAATTATCTGAATGCACACACTCTGGGGTTTTTTTACCACAAGATATAGCTCTTTATAAATTCCATCATCATCATCACCATCATCATCATCATTTTTTTTTTTTTTTTTTTTTTTTTTAAATTATTATTATTATTATTATTATTATTATTATTATTATTATTATTATTATTATTATCATCATTATCATCATTATCATCATTATCATCATTATTATTATATTATCATTATTTTTACCCGTTATTAATCCTGTCAACAACAGGTCAAAAGATCAGATGCACTTCAAGTTCACCAGAATGAACCAGTTCCAAAGCAGTATCATAAGTATGGTTCCACAACCCCCTCCACACCAATGACTAAACACTGACATGTATCATTGTATGCTCTGCCAGTCCACTGCAGCTAACCCCAGCCACAAAACATGCTGACATCAACATTTTTCCAATGCTACTGCTAACCTGCAAAAGATACTAAATCAGTACATGACAATTTAAAGGTTTGGATTTTATCTAAGCAGCTTGTACCTGATGAAAATAAGTCTGTCCATACCATGCTGAGGACACATGCCTCTCTGCAATGTATATATATTAAACTGAATTAAAATCTGTCTTTCGGAAAAGTAGGTCATTTCGTTCCAAGGCATGCACACAGATGTCATGAATTTACCCCATCCTTGAAGTCGGAGTGCAGCTACCTAAACGGTGTGTGTGTGTGTGTGTGTGGGGGGGGGGGGGGGGGGGGGGGGGGGGGGGGGGGGGGGGGGGGAAATGTTACAAAGGCAGAAATTTCACCATTGGTGAACGGCCTATCTCTAGCTGAGGAATGAAAAAGAAAAAAGTTAACAACCTCTTTAAAAGAGCTGACATCCATGAAATATTGAACAGTCAAAGAAGAACACTCTACACCTCCTCCTCACCCTCAGTCTCTTTTTCAGGGTATAAAACACTACCCACAAAATGAATGCCTTCATTGAATTTTTTTATACTTTTTTTTATCATACTTTTTTTTTATCATACTTTTTTCACTTATCTACAAAGTTGTACAAAATCATTAGATAATTTTCTGTTTGGGATATCTCTTATTACTTTTTTATTAAACACATAAATTACTTGTTTTACAGTCATATCTTTTATGTTTCAACTTTTGTCTTTTTATGTAGATTTTTTATATTTGGGGTTGTGTTGTTGTTGTTGTTGTTTTTTTGGGGGGTCCGATCATAAATCATTCAACAACAGAGGCATGTGGGCCACATGCCTAGGATCTTTTGTTTTTGGTCTTAAGCCCCTTCCCCCTCTCCCTTTACTCATCTGTGACTTATCTCCCCTTTGTTATTAACAATACTGGTATAGATAGCGCTATGCACTAGGCCTATATTTCTTTATCTAAAAGCCACCTCCCCACTCCAAAAAAAGAAAACACTGCCACATTAGGCTACTGTATTTCAAATCTCACTCCCCACAAAACGATCCGCTGTTAACAATTACATGTTAACCACCACCCACCCCCACCCACCCATTACAATTTTGTCTTTAAAAAAAAGAAGTCCTACGTCACAAGAGCTTGATATCAGCGCTTATGTTGTGTAAGTTCTTTCGTTTCGTTGTTGTTGAAGTTCTCTCATTTGATAGGTTAAAAAACAAAACCACGTGCCCTGAAGGTGGATAGGCCTGACCTAGGCCCAATAGCCCTAGGCTAGAGTCATGATAGGCTAGGGCCTAGAGGCCTTTCCTACGGAAGTAAGCTTAGACACCAACGCGGTAGGCCTACGAGCCGAGACGGGTGGTCTGAGATTGTCTTAGGCTAGGTGAAAGCCGTGATCGGGATTCCAACGCCACGCGAACACTAGCCTGTTCTAGTCTAGTCTACAACCAACAGCTGCAGCTTCAAAACGACGTGGTTCTCAACAATCTCCGCTGATAGTTACAGTGTGATTTTTTCTGGTTTTATCAGCCAAAGGGGGGCGGCTTACTAGGCCTAGTCAACGAGTGGCAATCCTTGAGCACATGGTCTAACAAAGAAAGCCACAACACAAGCCAGCTAACGACAAGCCGGATAGGCTGATGACTAGCCTAACAGAGCGCTGCATACAAACCAGTTTGCCTTCTCACAACAATCCATTTACCCAGGACAGGAGGCTGACAGGATCGATTTGCTTGTCCTCAGTCGATGGTGGGTTTCTCTCTGCTCCCCCCATTCCGTCCTCTCCGCGCGTTGTAATAGCTGGAATATTGATGGAGACTGCCTCTCTCGCTGACTAAAACGAACACACCGCAACGCGGAGTCACTGTGCTGTTCCGGTTTGTGTACTCCCTCCTGGTTAGTGTGAGTGTAACACGCGTATGTTTCATCTTTCAGATCATTCTTTTGTGAAAGTGATGTGATTCTGCACCAGGCAAAAATTCTTTATATAGGCTGTTGATGAACGTTGGTATGTTTTAGACGTTATTTATGCAAAGGATAAAAAAAACATTCTGTTGTTTTCCGACCACGTGGGAGGGGATATCACGATCTCCCCAGCACCAATTGCGAGCCACCCCTAGGTTGGCTAGACGCTTGTCATTCGCCAGTTCGTTCTCGCAATTTCCATAGCCAATCACTTTGGGAAGGACGCCTCCAGTCTGGTAAGTCGGAGCAAATTATCTTCGTGTATATTTGTGTATAACCATTCACGATTTCTGTACGATTTTAATAGCAACCAATCCTACAACTTAGTGGGATGGCCCCCTCATAAAGATTTATTATGAACTTTGTTGGAAATGTGTAAATCATAATTTTTTTAGCGAGACCAATCGTGTAGACCTACCTTTGTTTCCGTGCACGGCATTCGCTAATCATATGCGAGAAAGAGATTTGTCTGAGTCTGAAGACATTGCCTTTCTGTGATTTGATCATTCTGTCGGTCCTAACAATGCCATTGATTCTATAATATTCCTATCTTCAGTTGTTGGTTAATTGATCGACAGACAGGACACGTTGTACGATAAGTCCTTGAATGCTTTGTTTTCGACCGGTCTGTTCAAAACTGACCACTCACACTTGGTTTTACGGAGAGACGCTGAAGTCAGAAAGACATGAACAGAGAATCAGTGTAGGCAAGCCTAGCCCTGGGCTAGTGGAAAATAACCAACCAGTCGGGATACAGTGTATGTTGGAGCAATAACAGTTCGAACACCGGCAGGTATACTGTACACATTGCTTTTTTCCTTGTAATGTAACATGTCAGTTCTGAATATAAGCTAGAGTGAATTGTTTAGGCCTGCCAACTCAGTGAATTCATGCTGAGAAAATCGGCCGTCAGCTGTGAACATGTAGGCCAGCTATAGGGCCTACATGAACCTAGGTTCTTCAGACAAAGAATTCATCTTTAAGGGTTTGGGTGCTAGGGGTAGATAACAGGAATGAAAAAATCCATGATTATCTGCTTGTATTGTTTGTGTATATATATCATTATTGAAGACTACCCAACCAAAACAAGTCTTCTTTTACAAGCTGTTTGTACTTTTGCAATGATGAGGCTATACTGGTACTAGTAGTAGAGTGTAGTAGAAATCATTGGCTGACCAGTGTAATTTATTTATAACTAATAAACTATAGACTAGTGTACAACAGCCTCGATTTTATAATGACAATCAAGGAAGGTAACAGGCTGGTTAAGGTGGGACATGGGGGTTCAAACTGATCAAAATTTGTTTTAAGGTTATATGGAAATCTTTCTCCATGGGTAGTAAGTGTTTCAACTGCATAACATAAAAAACCCTAAATTATGTACTTTCACGCATCGTTGCTATAGTAACAATCCAAAATGGCCGCCAAACACATACTTTTTTAATCTCATATAACTTCATAAATAATTGTTATAAAACAATTCTGTTTTCACATTATCATTATGTTATTATAGTTATTTTAGATGACCAAGAGCAATAAACATATATGTATATATATTTTTTTTGAAAATTTCTAATCATACCATATAGAAATATGCCCGCAAAAATGACACAAGGCAAAAGTTATTAGGTCAAAACTTCAAAAATAATCTGTTCAGAAAGATTTCCCTTGGACACTAGATAGAATACTATTATGTTAAGTTGCATGCATAGTTTAAAGATTAGAAAATAAACACATTTAGAGATATAAGAGTTTAAACATGACACAAGAATTTGAAAACACAAAACAGAGAAAACGCCAAAACAAAACATAACATATGCCTCACCTCAAATCAAGATGCTGTTCATACCCCAATTGTTGTTTTTTGTAGAATTCAATATCCTAGGGTAGTCCACAAGCTGGTTTGGTGAATATAACACATAAATAATACTCCAAACTGGCACAAGATATATACAGGGGTAGTTACAACTTGCACTGGGTGGAATACCGGAAGGATGAAGTTTGTGTTTTTGTACTATACACTCCTGTTCTGTTGTCCTAGTCTTATATGTACACTCATATTTACACACAAACCACAGTATAATGCCACTAGTGGTCTCCTGCACCATAAACATTTCCATCTCTCTCCTCCTCCTGTCTAATGTTAGCACGACGCTGTTCGGCATAATGTTTGCGCCGTTGTCGGGCCTCAGCAGAAGAAACAGAATCTGCTTTCTTTATCCTTCTGTGATCTTTTTTGGTCAGCAGATCCATGGTGATGTTGGAAATATCTATGTACATTTTGTTCATCACTGACAGCATTTCTGTGGCACCCTCATTGAATGAACACACAGCCCTGGCTACACTTCCCTGGAGTCGGTGTATTCCCATGAAGGATGTCTTGGGGCAGCGAACCCAGATCATGGCATTCAGGCACTCATTGGTGTTTTGAGTGCCTCCATGGGCCATTCTCCTCAGCAGGGTCTCCTCTGACATCCTCCTGTAGATGGGAATCATTTGGTGGGCCACCTCCAGGGAAAGGAAGGTATGTGAGGGGTGGTCGCTATGGCTGCCGGGCTCTTCCCTCTGGCCAGGGCTTGCTGGTACCAGCACCGACTGTCCTCACCCGAGGACACTGGCGATGATGTGGCTCTGCATCAGTGGACATGGAGTGGTACAGACTGGCCCACACAGCACATCTCATCTTGTCCACATTGGGGATGTTGTCCAGGATGGCTCCTCTGTAGAAGTTCTGCAGGCTCTGACATTTGCTGTCGGTCAGTCTCCCCACACCACGTCCCCCTAGCCGCTGCTCCTTGGCCAGCTTCCTCAAGGCGGTGCCCATTCTCTTGTGTGCGTGGTTCACACAGTCCAGCTTGCTGACCTCCACATCACCATAGGGCCTGGCATCGCACACTGCTTTGTAGGCAGAAGAGTCGCCATCACTCAGCATTTCTACATAACGAAAACTGAATTTCTGCAGGGAACGCCCCCACAACACCTTTGCTGACTCCTGCTCCATTGCCTTGCTGGACTTGGTGTGGTTGATGCAGCAGTCAGCAGCATGGTCCACTTTCCAGGCAGCTAGGTCCTCAGCAGGCAGACCACTGGCCTCCTTCAATTTGCAGGCTTGGCAGTATTTTGAGCGCACATCATAGTCAATGACGAGCCCAGTCAGCACATCAATGCACACCCCCACGCCATACAAGGAGGTGAATCCTCTTTTCTGCCAGGTGCCATCAAAACTGACAGAGATGTCAATGACAGGGGTCTCTCCTCGGTCCAGAGCCTCCTTGATCTCAGGATCCACATCTCCGTAAGCCTCGCGGACCGCTCTGGCAGTGCGCTGTAGCAATTCTGCACCAGCATCAGCCTCATGACCTGCCAAGTCATTTCATTTTTTGTTTAATCTACTATATTCAATATCACTCTGTCTCTCTCTCTCACTCACTCACCCTCTCTCTCTCACACACACAGAATTGAATTATTCGCATGTGTGCGCACTCTCTCACACACATATTCACTTTCACTTATTCACACATTATATTAGCCACAAACTCACACACACACACACACACACACACACACACATTCATTCTCACTTATTCAATCATCATTATATTAGCTACACACACACACACACACACACACACACACATACACACACACACACACACACACATACACACACACACACACACACACACACACACACACACACACACACACACACACACAAATACACACACAAATACACAAATACACATTCACTCTCACTTATTCACTAATTATATCAGCTGCACACTTATTACACACACACACACACACACACACACACACACACACACACACACACACAAACACACAAACACATCCACTCTTACTTATTGAAGTTATTCACCAATCATTATATCAGCCACACACTTATCACACACACACACACACACACACACACACACACACACACAATTTATACACAATCATTACATCAGCCACACACTTATTACACACACACACACACACACACACACACACACACACACACACACACACACACACACACACACATGGATTTGATATTGGTTACTCACCTGACACTCTTTTATCATGCTCTTGATATGTGGAGAGGTGCATAGCTGGCATTCCAACCACTGCTCCAAATGTTTCCAGTGCTGTGTGGCTTTTCCCTACCTCATGACTAAATAATACCATTTTAGGATTGATTTCAAAGGCCACATTCTGCTTTTCACTGAATCCAACTCGAGGAGAAGAAAATTCATATTTCTCATATCCACAGACACATGCTAATTTCAGTTTTGCAGCGAAGCCAGCATTCTCTTTGTTGCAAACAGTCACTGACAAGCCAGTATCCCAGCACATGGGGCACGCCACATCAGACAGCAACTTGGTCAGCTGCCACACGTGCATCAGTGCCCAGCATTGTTCTTCTCCACCATCAGCCACTGCACCTCTCATCCTTTCAATTTTTTGACGAGAAGCACTGGATTCAAAATCTTGACTAGTCGATGGTTCTGGTTCATCGATAGAAGCTCCCTTTCGCTCGTTCATCATACGCCGCTTTTTCTCTAGCATTATTTCACGAGCATTATCTAGTTGTCGCCTTCTATTTTGATGCTTTGGTCGTGGCATCTTCGGGCTAAACTTTGCTGATCGTGCACAGAACTGAAGAAATTAGGACAAATTTAGGCTTGCTAGTTCGCTACGAATCGTGTTTGTTTACAGTCGACGCTAAGGTGCACAATTGCCGAGTGGTGCATCATGGGATACCCGAAGCTACTACGAAGTGTTCCCATTCGCTGTTGCTATTAGTTGTAGTACTCTAATTCCAAATATGGTAGTTCTCGTCAATGAGATAGCGTCAGAAAAAGGCGGGATATATGTATATGGGTATCTCCGTCGATTGTGACCTTGCAAAATTCAAAAAGAACGCGCTTCGGCCTTTCTATTGATATGCAACACGACCGGTTTATGACGTCGGCTCGATGCGTTTGTGACGCGAGAACATGGTCAATTTCGCTAATTTTTTTCGAAAAGAAGCGTGAAAGGGGCTTCGGTATGTAACTTTATTGTTGAATAATCATATATTAGATTTCGTTTTGAGTCAAAATAAGAGTAGCATACCATAGATAACACATTAATGGGTCAAAATTTGACAAAATCTCAAAATCGTGAAAAAATGTTTTTTTGGCCGTTTTGTACCCCCGTGTCCCACCTTAAGACATTTGCCTGCCACCAAGTAAATTGTGAGGTTTTTGGTTCATTTCCCAGCCTCACCCTTTCTTCCCAGTTTGATGAAAAAATCAAACTGAATGTCAAGAGTCCATTGGATGAGACTATAAACTGAGGCCCAATGTGCAAACATACACAGAACATTCTGTGCACACGTCAAACCCATTCTGCCTTTCACAAGAGTAGGCCATTATGTGCTGGTAAGAACAAATGAGCCGAAACAGAAATAAAAAATGCATGCACACAGGTGTCGTGTTTAGACAACACAAATTGGAATGCTGCTACATAAATGGGGGGGGGGGGGGGGGATGGTTTAATTAATAATGCAAAAATCTCAAATTTGCCAGTGAACATAGGAACTATAGCCAAGGAATGAAAACAAAGACTTGAAAGAGAGAAGGAAAAAATGTATTATCATTAATGGTGATCCTTTCCGGTTTATTCATGCCAATATCAAAATTATCAAATAATCAATGCAGACTTTTGCCTCAGATTAAGCAGACTATCCCTTCTTTTTATTTAAGTTTAAAACTGCAGAATTACTTTACAACTTTAAGTGTAATTTCACTTTTCAGTCATGAAGACATTTCATAATAGAATGAGTATAGTTAATTAACTACCTCTAGTGTCGGAATGTAGCTCTACCTTTAAAGGTGAGTAAATGACCGCGAACGCAAAATCTCACCATTTGTAAACTTCAGAGTTCAAGGCAAGGAAAGATAAAAGAATAAAAAATTAACTGAATCAATGAATGTGACTAGTGTATGGTTTCAACTTTGAGTCAGCGACTTAGACACCCCTATTTTTTTTTCAATTTGTTATCAAATTGTACTTCAGAAGGAGACTTTTTGAAAATTATATTTTTTATGACTTTAAAGTTTAATAACCTTTTAAAGTCATGAAAATTCTTTTAGTTAAAAGTGTACGTACAGTGAGCATGTTTCTGTTGTTGGTTTGTTTGGTGTTTTTTTAATACTATTTTGCCTTTGCATCAAATATCGTTGTTTAGTTTATGATAATGTTTTCTTGCAACACTCATTCACCCATTTGAGTGTTTGTCTACTGCAATACTCAACAGGCATCTGCAAGCAATTGGGCAACTTAGTTTCACTTTTTTTCAACTGAAATTAAGCCTTAGTAAACTTCTTTTTTTTTAATTTATTTTTTGAAAAAAAGCTATTTTCTCCCCATAGCAAAACAGACTTCAAAATCGTGGAGTGTTTTATAGTCCAGCATGCATGCAGCACATTGACAGTAGTACTACTAGTACTAGTATCAAGTTTGGCTCAAGATTTGTGTCTGCAATTTATTTGTCAAACACTTGGGTGAAATGGCAATCAGAACAAAGGTTACTGCGTCTGGGAAATATTTTTGCCTTAAAAAATTTTTAACTAGGAAATAATCTAAACATTGATTGTGAAATAAACTTTTGATTTGCCATGTCAAAGTCTAACGTTTTCACAGCTGTTCACTGGAGAAATTTGGTCCAGGGGATAGGAAGTGGGGATGATAAAACCTAGACATTTGGATTGGGGTGGGGTTATTTCACTTGGATAGAGCTCCAAGCTTCACCAATGCCATGGTGAGAATTTGCATATATATGTCACCACCATTTCTTGCACTTTTTGTAGGCATGATAGCTCAGTGCTCAGAGCACTCACTTTCCCCAAGCTAACTACAGTAACTAGGTTAACCAGCATTGAGCATGGTTACCAAGTGGATGGGTTACCGTTTGCACGCCTTGGCTTCAGTACAGTCCCCTAGTTCGCCCAACTGTAATTTATGGGTACCTACCATCTTTCATTTGTTTTTATATTGTTGTTTGTTTTGGTTTGGGTATTGTTTTTTAATTTTAGAATCATAATTGACAACAGTGCTTTGAAACATAAAACTCTTAAATATATATATATATCATTATATGCCTGCCTCTCTCTGTCTCTCTGTCTCTCTCTCTCTCTCTCTCTCTCTCTCTCTCTCTCTCTCTCTCTCTCTCTCTCTCTCTCTCTCTCTCCCTCTCCCCTCTCCCCCTCTCCCCTCTCCCCTCTCCCATATATATTATTATATATATATATAATATTTTTGGCTCAAAATTGATATATATCAAAATACCTTTAAAAACAAAATGAAGAGCAATACTATAGTATGATGATTATGTTGATAATGAAAATGATAAATAACGAATGATGAAGATGTGGTAAAAGTATCTATATATAGCAAATTAAACCTGATAAGTTAAATGGAATAATTTATAAAAAGCAGACACAAGAAGTGCTACTCTACCACAAAGCTTGATGGGGGTTTTGGGGGTTGGGGGTTTTTTTTGTTTGTTTGTTTTTTATAGAATTGAGTCACTTACCTCTTAGTCTTAGTATCATATAGTGAACTGACACTATCAATTCTTTTTCATGGAAGGATTTGGCCAAAATGAGCTGAAATGGGTGGGTATGTTTAAAATGTAATATCTCTCAAGTCTCATACTACAAAACATAACTGCATGAAATTTAAGAATATTGTTTGCAAAATTGAAATGATTGTGTACATCTGTTGCATTATTTTTCTTACATGTTTGTATCGTGTGTCAAAAGTTGTTTGCTTGTTTTGTCCGCAATTATTAAGTAATCTCTAGTAAACAACATCATTAAACACAATTGTGTGAGTGGTGTTTCCATGTATTCTGTATGAAAACATTGCAATACTAAAACACAAACAGTCTTCTTGTTTCCTTTGGCCATACTGAGCTTAAAAAATATGGCATGATGATACTGCACTTTCAAGTGGTTCATGAGACTAAGAGTTTTAATGCAATGAGGTTCTTAATGGTGGATCGGTGGTCTAGGTGGTAACGCACCTTGCCTAGAAAGCAAAAAAGTCCGGGTCGGAGTGTGCAGTGGTTTGTATCCCGTTTATGCCCAAAACTTTTTCCCCATCCATTAGACCCTGAGTGGTGGTCTGGGCGCTGGTCTTTCGGATGAGATGATAAACCAAGGTCCCGTGTGTTACACATCACTATTTAGCGCACGGAAAAGAACACACGGCAATAAGGGGGTTGACCCTGGCAAAATTCTGTAGAAAAAAGCCACTCTGATAGGGAAACAAAATACAGTTGCATACAGGGAAAAAAAAAAAAAAAAAAGAGTAGGCGCTGCACATGTGGCGACACGCTCTCCCTGGGAAGAGCAGCCCGAATTTCATGCTTAGAATTCTGCTGTGACATAAATTGGTACAAAATACAAAAATACAAAATTATGCAATGCATTAAGCCATTATATCATAACAAATGCTGTATTCTTTGGGTTTTTGCAGACTTTGGTTCCATCAGTTCATCCAGCTTCATGAATATTCTCATTATTCTGTGTCGGCCCTTTCACTTTTGAGACAAAGAGTCAGAAGATATATTACGACTAAGATAGCAGGTGAGTCAAACTGAAGTACAGTGTGTGGGCTCTTGTGTGTGTGTGTGTGATTGGTTTTATTTGTTTTGTTTGTGGGGGGGGGGGGGGTATTGTTATTCATTTATTGTTTTGATGGGTGGCTTAGTTATTGTTTTTTTTTTATTGCTTGATGTATAAGATTGTTTGTTTTCTTTTATTTCTACTGTTATTTACTAACATGTAATTTTTTTGTACCCCCCCCCCTCCCCAATCTAAGTAGCTGATCCAAGTTTCAAAGAATGGTGCATTATTTTATTAGGACTGATTTAGGGGTTTTATTAGGTTAAATTTCTGTGTATATATTCTTGTGTCTTTGTTTATGACTTGTGTGTGTGCTTTTTAAAAATATTTTGTTGGTTTTTTTTTTTTTAAGTGAAGGTTTGTTTATGATTTTATTTTTATTAATTTTATTATTTTATAGCACTTGTTGTATTAGAGCCGCCGCTGTAGTCTAGTGGTTAGGGCGTTGGACTCGTAATCTAAAGGTTGCAGGTTCTATCCCAGCTTTCGGCTATGGTGTTGTGCCCTTGGAAAAGGCACTTTTTGGCTATTTTCTCACCCCACCCAGGTGTAAAAGGGGGTACCAACCTTGTGTTGGGGGTTAACCCTGCGATAGACTAGCGTCCTATCCAGGGGGGAGTCTATGACTCTCAGTCGCTTAACGCCACAGAAACCGGGATAAGCACCAGCCTGATGAGCCTTAGGCTCAGGACAGGCTTTAACTAACTTGTAGTATTATGAATGTGTCTTTGATTTTATTATTTTATATCACTTGTAATATCATCAATGTGTCTTGCAGGTAATACCGATCTTCACATCAAGTGCCACAATAAAATAATAAAAAAATAAATAAAACCAACAACAACAACAAAACAGGACTTTTTGGAAGGTATGTAAAGCTCCAAAAACAACCAGTGGTGACGGAGACATTGTGGCTGCTACTCCATGGTTGCAATGGATATGACGGCCTCGCTGGCAGCTTTTGAACAGCAACAGCAGCAGCAGCAGCCGCTTGCAGGAATGGTTCAGCAACCACTTACCTCCCTTTCCCTGCCACTCCAGATGGCGCAGCTGCAACAGCAGGTAAAATGATGAATAAAAAATGTTTTATAAAAAAAAAAATTAAATTTTTTGATACAAATATGTTTTTTTTTTAATCTGATTGCTGCTTATCATGCATGTGAGAAAAGGTTATGTGGTATTGAATTAAAAAAGATTTCGGTGCTGCTTATAACAGTTATTTGGGAAAATTTGAAAGTCGCTGTCAGGTGCACTCTCAAATATTTGAAATAATCAAGGAGTGATGAGGTAGCTGAGTGGTTCGAGCATAAACCTCGTGATCTGACAGCCAAGGTTCAAGCCACCACCTTTCAAAGGGATTTTGCCCCAGGAGTTAACATCAGTACTGACTGACTCCACGCCCCCAAAAGTCCTTTGGATGATAATGTGAACCAGAGTCTAGTGGGGCTAATACTGAAAACCTAAGTCTAGTGGGCTAACACAGACACTCGCACATCTTATGCCCATGTTAAACCTGTTCTGCTTTTAGGAAGAGATGGCCATTGCGAGCCAGTAAGAACGGATGACAAAATGGACAAAAAGGCGAAGGCATTGGGGTCATGTTGGATATCATCCGAGGAGTCAGAGTACTGCTACCATGATGGTAGGCAAAAGCAGTTGCACATGCAAAAATATCACCATTAGTGAACCTCGTAGCTCTAGCCAATGATTTAAAAAAAAACAGTAATGGACTTAGCAGTGTCTTAGAAAATCATGTGTGCGTTAACATGTGTGTGTTCATTCATGCATATGTGTGTACTTCTGATTTTTTGGTTCACATACTTGTGTTCATTTGTGATTGGGTTTATGTTTAACTCTGCTGAATAAAAAAGATTCTGTTATCCAGTGTTTAGGATGTGTGCATGATGAAAGTTATTTTCATAAATTCAGGGGGGGATTTCCTTATTTTGGGAAAAAAAATCCAATCGAAAAGCTACATTAGTGCTTTGCATCAGCTGAAAAGCTCATGGCAATTGTCAGTGCAGTGTTTTGAAAAGAGATAAGATTTTTGCCGTTGGATAGTCTGGCTGATTTGTGTGCATGTAGAAAAAGGTGGAGGTGAGAAAAAGGTCTTTTTTCATGTTGGAATACCTGTGGGCCCCCTTTCAAAATCCTAGAATCAACAACACAGCAAAAGTTATTATTAATGATGTAGAATCCACGTTGTAACAGTGATTGTTGAGTAATCAGGCTAAAAGAAGAAAAGACGGCATGTCATGTTCAATTACATTTTATGGAAAGGAAAATCATTCAGTGTTTGTGTGTTTGGTTTTTTACAGCAACTCCCCCTTTTGCAGTTAGCCCAAAATCACATTCTTCAAGGACAGCTGCAGGGTCTGCAAGGGCAGCTCCAGCAGACGCCACTTCAAGGGCAGTTACAAAGTCAGCTTCAAGGACAAATGCAGCAAGGACAGCTCCAAGTTCAAGGCCAGTTGCAGCAAGGACAGCTTCAAAGTCAGCTTCAAAGTCAACTGCAGCAAAGCCAATTGCAGAACCAGCTGCAGCAGAGCCAACTGCAGAATCAGCTGCAACAGAGCCAGCTGCAAGGTCAGTGGCAGCAAGGTCAGCTGCAACAAGGTCAACTGCAGCAGGGTCAGCTGCAACAAGGCCAACTGCAACAAGGTCAGCTGCAGGCTAATCAACTGCAGAGTCACCTACAGAATCAACTGCAGAGTCACCTCCAAGGGCAACAACTTGTGCTGCCTTTTAATCAAGGGCAACAACTTCAGCTGCAGGGACAGAATGGGCAGTTCTTTCAACAGGTGGGTACTTTTCACACTCGCAGGGTGAAACAGACCATAACTGTAACAGCCATTCAAGAGGTTGTGTGTGTAGTAGTAATGATACTATCAATAATGATTACAAAGGTTTATTCAGTTTTTGCTGGCCATCTGGCCCATGTGAACAAGGAATATATGCTGAGCAAACAAGGTCACATGACCTTAGACTTTTCATACAGTATAACTGTGAGCATACTAACATGAGGTATGAATATATTCATATTGTAATCGAGTATAGTAGCATAAGAATTCTTTAATTATGAAGTAGGAGTAATTTTGTTTTGAAGTTTTGGTGATTTCATCATGTTATGCAGCAGCTGTGATAATGTCTATATACATGTATGTGTGTTTCACTATGCTGCATTACACATACAGTATAAAAAAGCTTTTAAAAGTATTTGTGAACTGGCAAAAGTTGGGGGGGGGGACTTGTTATGTACCTCTGCCCTAGTGAAAATTGACATTTACATGTCATTTCAAAATGGAAGACATCTGAAAAGATCATGAGTAATAAGCAAATGTGTAATTACAGAGAATGTTTTATAAAAAAAAAAAAAAAGAAGTAAAGAAAGAGTGAAATGGGGAGTGGGTGTTTTTTTTTTCAAGGGCAATGAAATAGCACGTGTGCTTTTTTACATCCAGTCCCCTTACGAATGCAGTTTTGTAAATTTTATCATCTGTTCCCACCAGCACACAAGACCTACTCGTTCAAAAAGACGAACAAGTTTTAACATATGCGCAAGACATTCTGCATACGTTTGCACATGGGGCCGCAGTCTATAGCCTCATCCAAAGGATTATTTGAAAACATGTCCTACCTTTTGCTGTCGTTTCACCAGTGACGCATGGATAAAGTTCCTCTGTCCCCCCAGGTGCCTATCCTGTGTGCGGATGGACAGCAGATTCTGGCCCAGGTGCCCATTCAGACCATGCCACAGCAGATCATCATCCCCCAAACCCACCAGCTTCAGAACCAGGTTCTAGGACAGTTGGTGCAAACTGAGGGAGGCACCTACATCCTCCAGCCAACCTTTGTCGGGGCCGCTGCTGCCGAAGCCAACCAGCAACAGCAGCAGCAGCAGCAACAGCAACAGATCCTGCAACAGGCCATCCAAGTGCAATCTCAAGGTAAGGGAATGTGATGTGTTGTGTAGTGAGAGTGAGTGAGTAAATGTTGATTTGAAGAGTTAAGATTTTTTATACATTTCTGCTCTCCAACAGCTATTTGTCAGTCGCATGAAGTTTGATCTGTGGATTGCAACCTACACATTGCTGGTCGCGATCATTACTTTTAGGTTTGGGTGTTTCTGGGGGGTAAGACTTAAGCACACAAGATATTCATGGTAGATTACTCTTTACACATCCTGTAAAATAGACTTTTCCGTCTGGTTGATTGAAAGGATGGTAAAAGAAGAAATGTGTACATTGCTCAACAAGTCCTGGACAAAATCTTCATGGACAGTCAAAAGCTGTGAGGAGGAGGAAGATTCCAGAGTTGATTCGGATGGCTAATCTGATGTTGGAATTTTTTTTTTAAATACTGTTAACAACATGGAAAGTGACTATTCAGTGGTACTGCTTGTGATGAAGATAATGCTATCTGTGTGAATATGTATAATATGTGTGTGCACTTTAGTATCTGCAAATATTTTGTTTTTTTCACAGTTGATTTTCTTATAAACACTTCTTTTAAAAAACAAAATTCTCCTGTAACATCAAGCATTTCTGCACAGTTTCACTAAGTTAATTTTTTTAGGAGAAGGAAGCTTTTAGGATTTCATGACATAACCTGTAGCATCAACTAAAAAAGATCCAAATCACTTCCAACTTCAGACCAGCTTATTTTTTGCATGCTGGGTATGCTTGTGTTTCCATAACTCGCCGAACACCAGCATAGGTTACAGGATTTTTTACATGCGTATTTGATCTTCTGCATGTGTCTACATACATGAAGTAAATTAATTAAGGCACTGACAGGTCTGCGCTTTAAACTGACCTAGGAAATTGTTTTTTAAAAAAAAATTCAAATCCTCACCCTTAATCCACGGGACACTCCCACCAAGAATTGAGTCCATGACTTCATGGATCCTCTACATTGAAGTCAATTGGCCTTAACCACTTGGCTATCTGTAGAGTCTTTCAGTCATAGTTACAATCATGGCTTACCTTGAATGACTTCCTCTCCAGGTCTATTGAACGTGTTTTTTTCTTCTTCTCAGGAAAAACTGTGATACAGTTATGGTTGTTGTGTGACAATACAGTTATGGTTGTTGTGTGATGATACATAGTTTTGTGACAAAACAGATAAGGTTGTTGTGTGACAAAAGAGTTACGGTTGTTGTGTGACGATACAGTTATGGTTGTTGTGTGACAATACAGTTATGGTTGCTGTGTGACGATAAAGTTATGGTTGTTGTGTGACAACACAGTAATGGTTGTTGTGTAACAATACAGTTTTGGTTGTGCACAGCTGTCTCGTTTCCCCCAATTTGAGCTACTCTCAGCTGCTGATTATCCCAGCCCAGCCCAGCTGTGGCCAGCTGGTGCTATTTATAGTGGGAGCTGACCACACTTGGACTAGGTAAAAGTAAGGAGCGTGCTAAATTTAGCACTCTTGACTAGGCCTTACTGAGTGATGTTGGATTTGTGCACTGTGTGTGCTACAATACAGTTACGGTTGTTGTGTGACGATACAATTATGGCTGATGTATGACAAAACCGTAAAGATGGTGGTGGTGGTTGTGTGACTGAGAGCAATACAATTATGGCTGTTGTGCGACAAAACCGTAAAGATGGTGGTGGTTGTTGTGTGACTGTGAGCAATACAATTATGGCTGTTGTACGACAAAACCGTAAAGATGGTGGTGGTTGTTGTGTGACTGTGAGCAGTTCCAGTGGAGCAGCTGGTGAACGGAGCTGCCCAGCAGTTCATCTGCAGCAGCGCCTCAGTGCCTCAGGTGACGCTGGACACCAGCCAGCAGCAGCAGCAGCAGCAGCAGCAACAGCAGCAGCAGACAACCGTCAACCCCATCCTTCAGGTCCAGCCTGTGTCTGCCGGCACACAGACTGCGGAGTCCGCCATTGTTGGGGTAAACTTTGCCGCTGTTTATTTTTGTTGTTGTTGTTGTTGGTTTGGTTGTTTTTTTAAGGGGGGGGGATAGTTATGATTTTTTTTTTTCAGGGAGGGAGGGGGTAGAATTTTTTTTTTTCAAGGTCTGTCTTTTTTATTATTATTTTTTTTTTGCCTTTTTTTCAAAGTCTGTTATTTTTTGCCTTTTTTTTCAAAGTCTGCTTTTTCTCTTTTTATTATTTGTTTGTGTGTTTGTTTGGACATGTGGGGGGCAGCTGGAAAGGAAGGGAAAGAGTTGCATGGTTTGTTTGGGGGGGGGGGGGGGGGGGGCGGCCTTGGTTTTTGTGGGAAGGTAAAGGTTTTGTGTTTTGTTATTGTTTGTTTTTGAGGAAGGGGCAGTGTCTGATGTCTTCTTTATGCTTTTTTTTTTTTTAATTGGTGGGGTTTTGGTTTTTTTTTGTTTTTTCTTTAAAAAATATGATCTTATGCACCATTCATTTGACTTCCTCTGTCCTCACATTTGGAAGAGAAATAAGGTGTATCCATGTACACTTCTCTGTTGCCCTCAATGTAACAGAAAAGCTTGTACAGGTAAGGGCAGTAGGATTGTTCTCCAACCTTATCATGTTATGCCCGCCTCACTGTTAGAAACCACGAAAAGTCGTCAACATTTTTACAGTTTTTCAATAGGACTAGTGTGTGTAGACTTGTTTCTTTGTGTTATTTTGGTGGAAGGTTGCTGTGCTCCTTGTACAACTATTTAACTTGTGATATCATCGATGCATCTAGTTCCAGTCACATAAGTGTGTAAAAATGACATTTCTTTGTGTAATTGTTGTTGTGTGTTCCCCAGTGGAACTGTTGTTGTTGTGTGTTCCCAGTGTAATTGTGCTCCCCAGTGTAACTGTTGTTGTTGCATGTTCCCCAGTGTAACTGTTGTAGTTGGGTGTTCCCCAGAGTAACTGTTGTTGTTGTTGCATGTTCCCCAGTGTAACTGTTGTTGTTGTTGCGTGTTCCCCAGAGTAACTGTTGTTGTTGCGTGTTCCCCAGTGCAACTGGTGTTGTTACATGTTCCCCAGTGTAACTGTTGTTGTTGGGTGTTCCCCAGAGTAACTGTTGTTGTTGCATGTTCCCAGTGTAACTGTGTTCCCCAGTGTAACTGTTGTTGTTGGGTGTTCCCCAGTGTAACTGTTGTTGTTGTTGCGTGTTCCGCAGAGTAACTGTTGTTGTTGTTGCATGTTCCCCAGTGTAACTGTGTTCCTCAGTGTAGCTGTTGTTGTTGTTGCGTGTTCCCCAGTGTAACTGTTGTTGTTGTTGCGTGTTCCCCAGTGTAACTGTTGTTGTTGTTGGGTGTTCCCCAGTTTAACTGTTGTTGTTGTTGGGTGTTCCCCAGTGTAACTGCTGTTGTTGCGTGTTCCCCAGTGTAACTGTTGTTGTTGTTGCGTGTTCCCCAGTGTAACTGTTGTTGTTGTTGGGTGTTCCCCAGTTTAACTGTTGTTGTTGTTGGGTGTTCCCCAGTGTAGCTGTTGTTGTTGTTGCGTGTTCCCCAGTGTAACTGTTGTTGTTGCGTGTTCCCCAGTGTAACTGTTGTTGTTGTGTGTTCCCGGTGTAACTGTGTTCCCCAGTGTAACTGTTGTTGCGTGTTCCCCAGTGTAACTGTTGTTGTTGTGTGTTCCCGGTGTAACTGTGTTCCCCAGTGTAACTGTTGTTGCGTGTTCCAGAGTAACTGTTTTTGTTGTTGCGTGTTCCCCAGTGTAGCTGTTGTTGTTGTTGCGTGTTCCCCAGTGTAACTGTTGTTGTTGCGTGTTCCCCAGTGTAGCTGTTGTTGTTGTTGCGTGTTCCCCAGTGTAACTGTTGTTGTTGTTGCGTGTTCCCCAGTGTAGCTGTTGTTGTGTGTTCCCCAATGCTACTGGTGTTGTTACGTGTTCCCAGTGTAACTGTTGTTGTTGTGTGTTCCCCAGAGCAACTGTGTTCCCCAGTGTAGCTGTTGTTGTTGTTGGGTGTTCCCCAGTGTAACTGTTGTTGTTGTGTGTTCCCCAGAGCAACTGTGTTCCCCAGTGTAGCTGTTGTTGTTGTTGGGTGTTCCCCAGTGTAACTGTTGTTGTTGCGTGTTCCCCAGTGTAACTGTTGTTGTTGGGTGTTCCCCAGTTTAACTGTTATTGTTGGGTGTTCCCCAGTGTAACTGCTGTTGTTGCATGTTCCCCAGTGTAACTGTTGTTGTTGTTGCGTGTTCCCCAGTGTAACTTGTTGTTACGTGTTCCCAGTGTAGCTGTTGTTGTTGTTGGGTGTTCCCCAATGTAACTGTTGTTGTTGCATGTTCCCCAGTGTAACTGTTGTTGTTGCGTGTTCCCCAGTGTAACTGTTGTTGTTGTTGGGTGTTCCCCAGTGTAACTGTTGTTGTTATGTGTTCCCCAGTGTAACTGTTGTTGTTGGGTGTTTCCCCAGTTTAACTGTTGTTGTTGCGTGTTCCCCAGTGTAACTGTTGTTGTTGGGTGTTCCCCAGTGTAACTGTTGTTGTTGTTGGGTGTTCCCCAGTGCAACTGTTGTTGTTGTTGGGTGTTCCCCAGTGTAACTGTTGTTGTTGTTGGGTGTTCCCCAGTGTAACTGTTGTTGTTGCGTGTTGCCCTGCACAACGACCAGGAGGTCATCCAGATTTTGCTCATGGACTCATTGGTCCAGCCAGGGGATTTCTTCCAGACTGTAAGTACACACTGTGTGAGGAGTTTTCCTCTATGACTGTTTTCAAATACCTCCTCACCACATTGGCAGCCATACTCTTGTCTTCAGAGAATTTTCATCTCTTATAGATGAGAGTGCGGGTTGTTATGGGAAGAGCTTGTCATGGCTGAAGATTGTCTCATCCTAACAGCAGTTTGATATAAACTTCAGCACAAAGCGTGCCTCAATAACTGACCACTTTTGGCAAGAATAAGACAGTAGTATTATGCTGTAAGATTCCTTTTGGTTCAAACGACATTTTAATAGTTGAACTAGACCTTCAGTGACTAAGGGTGAGGTTTTTGTGTGCACGCAACCGTTTGTCCACCTTGATGGTAGCTGCGTTCCGAGACTTGAGGGAACCGAACACACGTTAATTAACCCTGCAATCTCTGCTGTCAATTACAGCCACTTATCCCAGGTTCCACCAACACCACCACCGTGGCAGCGGCCTCCGCCACCTCCTCCACCTCCCAGGCTCCCACAGTGACGACCACATCCATCGCATCTCCGTCGACGTCAGTGGAGCGCATTGCCATCATGGGGGAGGACGCCAAGGAGGACGACAAGCCTCACTTCGTCAACGCCAAGCAGTACAACCGCATCCTGAAGCGCAGGGAGGCCCGGGCCAAGCTGGAGGCCTGTGGGAAGATTCGGAAACAGCGGAAGGTAGTATTGAGAAGTGTGGGTAACTCAGTTCTCTTCTTCTCCATGTTCTCTTTGTTGGGGGGGGGGTGCGTGCGTGCGTAGTGGTGCCTGGTCTTTTCCCCCTGTGCTTGTAGCTCTGCTGGAGGTGTGCTCGCTGGCCTCGAGCCGACACGTTCCCGCTTCAGGGGAGTTTGGTTTTATTGTACAGGTTGCATGCTGGGTGTGTTCGTGTTTCTGTGAACTCACTGAACATGAATTATGGGATGTTCAGCATGTGTATTTTTTGATCTTGTGCATGTGTGTATGATACACGAAGGGAATTAAGGCATTAGCTGGTCTGCACTTAGAAGTTGATCTGGGAGATATGTAGAAATCCCCACTCTTAGTTCAATATTGGTGCTGCTGTGATTCAAACCCTTGACCTTACAGACTTTTAGAATTGAAGTCAAATGGTCTTAACAGGTCTGTCGGTAGCTGAATGAGTGTTTTGTGTCTGTCTCCTGTTATTGTAGTAAATTTCAGAATCGAGATTCCCCTTTTTTTTTTTCCTAACCAAATGCATAAAAATGCTCCTGCAATTTTAAAGACGTCACTACGCCCAAAACAGTAAATGTTTTCCTTGTGTAGAAACTGGTACAGAAGGGGGGTGGAGGGGCAAAGTCAACAAGCAGAGGATTATTATTCATAACTCAGTCATAGCTCATAACTAGGTTGCGATTGATTTCAGTCTTGTTTCACTTCAAAATTTTCCTCATGAGTCTAAACCTCCAAAATACACTGACCATCAATATTATGCATGAAAATGAATTCTAGAAGTTCTAATGGTTTGCCATTCATCGATGTCCTCTAAACAAAACAAAACTCGGAAAAAAAGTTTCTTCAGAAAGTTCACAACAGCTAAGCCCACGCAATCAATCCACTGTAAGCCACATTCAAGATGGCGTCCTAGGGCTTTCCTTCCAGAAGACTCCTCTGTCACAGTTGCATTGTGGGATAGGCTATGTGATCATGAAAGAGGAAGACAATCTACTACCAGCAGCCAATCTTGATTGATCCAGTATTTTGAAATTGAAGTCGGCCCAGTCTGTCACGGTTGAACGCGTCAGTAGTGGGTAAAGGCAGCAGACTTTTAACCTGTCGGTTATTTTGATAGATGAGTTAAGCCCTGCTGAGCTATTTCTGTGAAGGATTTTCTGCATAAGTTATATTGGTTGCCACTCCATTCCCCTGCCAGTTCATCAGAAAAGACGTGAAACCCACAAATCATGTGTATGTACTCGTGCAAGCATAACATCTGCTGTTAGTCAGATCAGTGCTGTTTTGTAAGGCTGTCATTTTGTTGGTCGTTTTGCCGATTTGGGGGTCATTGACAGTGTTCTTGTTGTTAGAAAAGGAATTTCTTGTATTGCATTCATTTTTGTTGTGTGTGTGTGTGTGCTTTTTTTTTGGGGGGGGGGGGGGGGGGGGGCTTGTTTCGCTTTACTTTAACCTGTAAAAAATGTAGTAGTTCATTCTTTTCTTGCTTTTTTTTTTGCGCTTTCTTACTTATGAGAGTCTTTCACATATATATACTCACACACACTAAGGTCATGTGTGCGAACACACAAGACATCTTGCAGACAAGTAAAAAAAAAAAAAACTAAAAAAAACCTGCTCCCCTTTTCGGAAGTGTAGGCCACTTAAGCCATGGAAATGGATGAAAAAAATTTACAAATCTGCATGCACTCAGGGACTATTGTAAAAAAATTTTTTTTTTTTTTTTTTAAAGTACACACATACTTTTTCCGTTATCCTCAAAATAAAAGGAAAAAGACATGCTTGATGATGGGGCCATGGTAATCTGAAAAGTTTGGGGGATTTTGTTGATTTTTTTTTTTTTTTTTTTACTGATCATCGATTGTCATTTAAGTTTTGTTGAAGTTATTTGTTGTTGCATGTTCCCCAGCTTAACACCCTGGGGGTCACCCACAATGCGCACCCTGACTCAACTCATCCCACCTGGGAATCACTGAGACATTGAAAGTACACGCTGGATGAGAAGTTTACATGTGGGGCTGTTTTCAAAACCGCATCATGTAGCCAGCCATTCTCCAACTTAAGAGGATTTTTTTTTCCTTTTTAAAGGAGTATACATTGCTGTGCTGAAAGATGGACACGGCCAAACACAGTCTCAGCATTACGTTTTCAAGCATAACAATTTTCATGACG
This sequence comes from Stramonita haemastoma, assembly GCA_030674155.1. NCBI lineage: Eukaryota > Metazoa > Mollusca > Gastropoda > Neogastropoda > Muricidae > Stramonita > Stramonita haemastoma. The sequence goes on along the minus strand of CM060337.1, from coordinate 9,363,944 downwards.
TGCACACCTTGGTAGTCGGCTGACAAAGCTGTAGGTCGGCGCCAAGACGCTGTGTTATCCATACCTTTCATCTGGTGACTTTCTTTGCAGAAGTATCTACACGAATCCCGTCACAACCACGCGATCAAAAGAGTGCGAGGCCTTGGTGGCCGGTTCTTCTCGGTCAAAAATGAACCAGAGGACATCAAAGAGGTGAGGAGAAAAAGAAATATTTTATTTTTGTTCTTTTATATCGAAGATAATAGAATAAGCACTCATGTGCTTTTTTTCATCCAGTCCCCGTGTGTATGCAGTTGTGTAAATATTGTCATCTGTTCCCACCGGCAGGCAATGGCCTACTCTTACAAAAAGCGGAACAGGATTTAACGTATGTACAAGATGTTCTGATGTAGTAGTAGTATCTTCAGTTTAACATCTGTCCACATCTAGTCATTTTAGACCCAGAAACAAGAAAAAACAAAAAGGTCGGTGAACTACGCTTATTTGAAAAGAAGACACTGTGAAAGTATGGTCCACCTTAACTATGATGCATTCTAAACATCCAATCTGTAAGGTTTGGGAGGGGAGGGGGGGTGGGGTTGGAGGGTGTGGAGCCCTTTTTTTGTTTGTTTGTTTGTTGTTTGGGGGGTTTTGTATCATTATTATTGGCATGTTCAAAGCATGTATGCTGGGGGCCCTTTCAGTATAAATAGCATCCCCACCTTTCTGGAATTTCTGTGCCGGAAGCATCCCCTGTTCTGTTGCTCTCTTTGTTTCTGTCTTTGCCCTTACACTTTTCTGTCATCTCTCTTACCTTAGTGGTGGGCAAATACGGTCAAATATGCAAAATTCACCATCGGTGAATTTCTGAGCTCTTGCTAAAAACAAACAAACAAAAAAAAATGTTTAAGACTGTGGTGTATTGGATTTGACAATGCAGTCAGTGGTGACAGTGTCTGCTGTTTCTTATTCTGAGGGATTTTTGTTGATTTCCTTGTTCTTCTGTTATTTTGATGTTTTAATGGTGTCTTCTTTGGTTTTGTGTCTGCATTATCATTTCCTCCTCTATTGAAATGTAGACATTTTATTTTCTTATTTACTCTAACGTACTTTTTGATGCATGAAATATGGGAAGTGATTCTTCTTTGAACAAAAAGCATTTTTGTGTGTTACAGGAGCCCAACAGCCCGTGAGTAAGAAAGCTTGAGGACAAAGATATGGTGTGTTCTGCAGCCATGACAAACTCTCGTACTTGGTGCTAGGCCTGTGTGGTCAAGACTCTTCATGATCAAAACCATGACAGAATAATTTGTGTGTGTGAATGTGTGAAGAAGGAAACTCCTGAAAAAAGAGGACACGGAGGCTGGTTCTTTTGCTGTGCCCCCTCCCCACCCCACCACCACCACCACGCGAAATGAACGTATCAAGTATTGTTGGCGACTTTCACATTCTGCTTCAATGACAACCATGGTGCTGACATCTTGTCTGTCAGATTCACCTGGGAGGAAAGAAGGGGGAGGGGGGTGAACTGGGGATGTGGGGACTGGAGACTTTGGACTGGTATCTGTGGACCAGTGTTTTAGGGACACTCCTGTGGTAGCTATGAATTGAACAGTCAGGGAAGAAAAGGAATGGGTGAAAATGATGGTGAGAAATGTTTTCACAGTACAGTGAAATGGTGCTGTCAGCACACGGTGGAAAAAATGATTGTGTCAGAAAGGTATTATGGAAGGAGGAGAAGGGGAAAAAAGAGAGGAAATAGTACAAAGATAGAAAAAAGATGTGAGAAAGTGACGCTTGTGGAAGTGAAAGTTGTACCGTGCAGTTCTGTAGTCTTGCCCCTTCCTGTCCCGAGACTGTGCAAAGATTTCCTTTGACCTGGGCGGGACATGGCCAGTGGCCTGTGTTTTTCTCTTCCTTCTTCTGAAAGTTGTGTGTACATGTGGAAAATTCTGTGCCATTAGACTGCAAGACAAGCACTCTACCTCTTCTCTGTTACCAAGCATCATGGTGGAATGATTGTGACTGGGACATTGGATGGTGAATGCATGTTGTGTTTTCTTCATGTCAGTTTGCAAGGAAATGTGATGACGCAGACACTGCCATATTTCATGAGGAATCATCTATTCATGCCACAGTTGCAAAGAGTGTTGTGATTTTGCCAAAATGGGGGGTGAAAGTGAATGTGTTGAGCGTTTGAAGAGTTCATTCTAAAAGACCAAAGTAGCAGCTGTTTTATGTGGACCTTAATATGTACTGATCAAGCTCATGAACATTTTCTTTTCGGAATATTAGTGGTTAAAACTTGTTTTAACAGCCCACCATTTTATTGTCAGGACTCGGAAGTGGTAGTGATGGTTTAAGCCATATCTGTAAAAGTTCTGAAAGAAAATGGTAGAAAAACTCAAAGATAATTAATGCTGTTTTTTCCCAGCATCAATTGTTTGAGGAAGACCAGGTTTTTACAGGGAAAAAATGTTTTAGAGGTAAAGGATAAAGAATTGTGAAAGTGGAACAAAACAAAGTAGCAGCACTTGAAAAGCAAAAATGACACACCTTGTAGCAGAACATGCCTACATGTGTGTGTTTGGGAAGTTTACATTTTTTCTTTTTAGTTTATTGTTGGAGGAGGAGGATGTTAGTGGGTTGGTTTGAGGGTTTTTGTAGGGGGCTCTTTTGTTTTCTGAGGTATTGTTTTGTATGATTTCATATTGAAGTGTTCACATAAAGTACAATATTATTGCATGAAGTTTGCCTGCAACTAGCAGATAAAGCATGGCTGTTGATGCTTTGATCTAAGAGTCGTAAACGGCACAGCATAACCATTGGAACCACAGAACGCACTGAGTGTCTGAGAGTGAAAAACACTTTGGTGTTAAAAATAAGTTTGAGCTGTCAGATGAGTCTGTGAAAAATAAAGGCATGTCCTTTCCAGCTCCTCTCATGGGCTATACAGCTTGGTCTTTCTCTCTCTTTGGTCTTTCTTTCCCTTTCTCTCTTTATTTTATCAACATTTTGATGTTTATTAGTATTACTATTCTATATTTTTGTTTTGTGTTTGTTTTTCTGGGTTTTTTGTTATTGCTACATTTGCATATATTTTCCTTCTTTGATTGTATTCATTCATCCATTTTTTTTTTTTTTTTTTTTAAATCATTATTATGCTCCCCCCCCCCCCCCCCCCCCCCCCCCTCCTCGTCCGGTATCACTTTATGTGGAAGGACGTAAAATTGAAGACTACTACTATTACAGCTTGGTCTGTAGGGTTATCTCCATGGGCCACACTTGACTTTGTTTTGAAATAACATGAGTGCCTTGTGTTATCATGCATATAGATAGCTGATTGGAAAGGTTAGTCCTTTGTTTCAACCCAAGTGCTTTGTGTTATCATACATATATATCTGGGAACACAACAGATAAGACAAGGTAATGGAATGTTTTAGCACAAGAGGTTTGTCTTTGTCATGGGTATTTCCTATACGAGATGAAGATTGTTCAAAGCAATGTCGCTGACAGGATAACGCACATCAAATTAAAAAATCCTTGCTTATGGAAGTGTGGCTTGAACTGATAAGCCTGCCTTCAGCATTGGAAAATATGTCATAAAAAAATGTCTAAAATTTGGAAAATGCAGATCTATATATTTGGGATGACCCATCTCCACCCATGAGTGCTTGTCATTCCCCTTGTGTCAAGTATGCTGTCCTCTTCAGACTGCTTGCCTGAACTCGCAAGTGTGGAGAGTCATACATGTATACAAGTGTGGAGAGTCATGCATGTATACAACTTTATCTGTTCAATCTGTCAGTTTTCCACCACTGCTTTCCTGCACTGGCTTCCTTCCCCCTTTCTCCAATTTCCCTCTCCCGGAAATTGGGTTTTGGTGGGCAACAATGATCAGGATTAAGTGACTGGGGAAAAAGTTATGAAGAGGGGATCCAGATTCTCCCTTTTCCGCCTTCTCCGTTTCAACTCTTCTCCTTCTCTCCAGAGAAAAAGTGTTCTGTTTTGCAGCATAGTTTACGATGAAGTGACCCAAAATGAAAAACAGATTGCATGAGGAAAGAAGAGGGGAGCTTATATCATGGCTTTCTTTCCAGCTTTTTTCCATAGTTCCCTTTCTCACACTCCCCTTAAAAAAAATATTCTATTTGGCAGCATAGTTTAGGGTAAAGTGACCCAAAACAAAAGATTTTCATGAGGAAAGGAAAGGAGAGCTTTGTATTGTAGCTGTGAAAATTATCCAATACAGGGAACTGCTTTTGTACAGCTAAGGGTTCATTGTATGTCTAGCACAGCCGCATATGACAGAAGACGAAGAATGAAACATGCATGGGAAGCTAATTCATTGCATTTATTCACTGTACTGATTTTGTTTGCACTGATCTATTTTTAAGCAATAAATTAATGCTTCCGATTTTGGAACACAAGATCTGAAGCAGTTTAGGAGGAGGGGAAAACACAGTTTGCATCAAAGATGGTGCTTCTGATTAAAATGTGGAAGGATATTGCAACAGCTCGCTCAATAACTCGCTAGGTACTCTATTACTTAGCCAGAGTAAGGCAGTTACAATATGTGTAATGAATGCTTTGTTGGGTTGGGTTGGTTGGGGTTTTTTTGAGGGGGGGGGGGGGGGGGTTGTTGCTAGTAACATTGTAAAAGGAGATAATACTAATCTGGAATTTGAGATACAGGAAAGTGGAAAAATATGCTATAATGGTAGTATTCAGATTTTGTTTGTTCCTTGGCTAGAGCTCCTAGGTCCATCAATAGTGAGATTTTGCATGTGCAAGCACTTTTGCCCACCAATGATAAGGTAGCCTTGTTCCATAAAAAAAGGTAGCCTTGTTCCTTATAAAAAAAATTTAAAAAGTAGCCTTTTTCCTAAAAAATAAAAAAGGTAGCCTTGTTCCTTATAAAAAAAATTTAAAAAGTAGCCTTTTTCCTAAAAAATAAAAAAGGTAGCCTTGTTCCTAAAAAATTTTTTAAAAAGGTAGCTTTGTTCCTAAAAAAAATTTTAAAAGGTAGCCTTGTTCCTAAAAAATTAGAAAAAAGGTAGCCTTGTTCCTAAAAAATTTAAAAGGTAGCCTTGTTCCTAAAAAATTTTAAAAGGTAGCCTTGTTCCTAAAAAATTAGAAAAAAGGTAGCCTTGTTCCTAAAAAATTTAAAAGGTAGCCTTGTTCCTAATCCTAAAAAATAAAAAAGGTTAGCCTTGTTCCTAAAAAATAAAAAAGGTAGCCTTGTTCCTAAAAAATAAAAAAAAAGGTAGCCTTGTTCCTAAAAAATTAAAAAAAAGGTAACCTTGTTCCTAAAAAATAAAAAAAAAGGTAACCTTGTTCCTAAAAAAAGAAAAAGGTAGCCTTGTTCCTAATCCTAAAAAATAAAAAAGGTAGCCTTGTTCCTAAAAAATAAAAAAAAAGGTAACCTTGTTCCTAAAAAAAGAAAAAGGTAGCCTTGTTCCTAATCCTAAAAAATAAAAAAGGTAGCCTTGTTCCTAAAAAATAAAAAAGGTAGCCTTGTTCCTAAAAAAATTAAAAGGTAGCCTTGTTCCTACTTGAGGAAAGAAAAAAAAATTTATAGGAAGACGTTGCTCAGAAATTAATCAGAAACAGAAAAGGATTTTTTTTTAAAATAAATATATATATATCAAGCAACACTCTTTGATATATATCAAGTAATTTTGTTTAGAGTAACATTTTCGTTGTAAGTGTTATTGGAAACCTTTAGGTGTCAGGTGTTACAGTATGTGAATGTGTAGACATATATGGCAGTGCTTTTTAGCAAAAAGTCTGTTCTTTTGAAAGTTTGGGGAGTGTTTTTGACATTTTTTTAGTGCTGCCAGACAGTTTGTATTCCACAGCTCTGCAGAACCTCTGATTTGTGTCTGGTAGCATCATTTTAGTGTTTAAATATTTATCAGGAGTATATTTTCACAGATTTTCAACTATAATTTTTGGTCTTACACAGCTCTGAGTAATCAGGATGGACTATTGATCAAAGGAATATTCATCTCCGAAGTCAGAGTGTGGTTACCTTAATAATTGGCAAAAACAGTTGCCTACGCAAAAATCTCCCTCTAGGTGGACCTCAGAGCTCTAGCCCAAGAAACTGCGAAAAAAAGAAAGAAAACAAACAAACAAACAAAAATTTTAAAGGACTATTCAGATAGGAAATATGCTACACGAAAGAAAATATTGTCCCTGATTCTACAGAGTACTAGAGAATGTTATACTTGTTCATTTGTGAAAATACCAGCGTACGCCTTGCAAAGAATCCATTGAGACAAATAAGGAAGAAACTCTTAAAAGTTCAAGTCTGTCCCGAGCCTAAGGCTCATCAGGCCGGTGCTTATCCCGGTTTCTGTGGCGTTAAGCGACTGAGAGTCATAGACTCCCCCTGGATAGGACGCCAGTCTATCGCAGGGTTAACCCCCAACACAAGGTTGGTACCCCTTTTACACCTGGGTGGGGTGAGAAAATAGCCACAAAGTGCCTTTTCCAAGGGCACAACGCTATAGCTGATAGCTGGGATCGAACCCGCAACCTTTAGATTACGAGTCCAACACCCTAACCACTAGACTACAGCGGCGGCTAAGAAACTCTTACGTATTAAAAAAATAAATCAAAGCAATATCTGTGTCGAAGGTAAGCTTTTTCATAAACTTTTTTAAACATTTTTTATTGATGATGCAGAAGCGGATATTTTTTCCTAAACTGTTTTCATTTTCTTCAGATATGCTGATTTTGTTTGGAAGAAATAAGTTTATTGATACCAATGTAAAGACTGTTTTTGCCTCCTTCTCAATAAAAGGTATTCATATTTTCTGACATATTTCATTGATTGACCTTTAAAGCACACATACTGTTGGCATAGATGATAAAATGAGAAAAGCTTGATTTTATCAAACTTCAGTTTCTAAGATATGAAACAGGATTATTTGGGAACAGATGACATTTACAAAACTGCATACACACGGGGACTGGATGTAAAAAAGCACAAGAGTGCTTATTCCATTATCCTCGATATAAAAGAATAAATTAAATTAAATTAAATTAGTGTGTGTGAATTATAGAGCTCTGAAAGCAAATCAGTATGTTACTTTATAGCAGGGTGAAGAGGTTAGAAATGATTTTTTTAAAAACTGAACTGCTTCAAAATATATCATGCAAGTTGCTGTGCAAACTTTAAAGTTTAATCACTCTGCTGGTGAGGGTCTCACTGTTCCATGCCATGTTTTTCATGTTTGGTGGCTGGTTCTGTGTGGGTACACGTCTGTCCTGGGAGCTGAATGCATTCCATGTGAAGACTGTCCTGTAAGCTAGGATGATGATTTTCAATATCAAGAGGATCTGATTCATGTCCAGACTGTATTTTATGAGTCAGTATCACAATATGCAGCATCTTGTTAACTTAAGCTTGTAGCTTGGGGGTTTTTTTGCTTCTGTTTATCAAGTCTTACAGCAAGAAGAAAATGTCACATTATGTGTTTGAGGTTTTTTTTCTTTTGCTTCTCCACATGACCAAATTGGCAGATACTTCAATAAACCAAATTACACAATGTGCCTTCAGTGCATGCTGGGTTTTTTCTTGTCACCCATACTATCAGCTACAAGTTGCATTCTCTCCTGTTAAAGATTCAGGATTTTTCACATGCGCTCAAGGTGTTATGCATGGGTAGGCACGTGAGACCTTTAGTTTATGGCCTTACAAGAAAATGGGGTCAAGAATCAATGAACAATTCACTTTTAGGGAAGACAGATAAGAATTCTCAACTAAACATTGAGCATTGGCTTAGACCTGCACCTATTAGTTCACAAGCCTAATGATACAACCAAATAGGTAATTCACTTGTTTTTGAAAAGATGGTTCAAGGGGGTGGATATATAATGTGTTGTTAATTTAAATGCATGTTTGGGGAATTTTTTTTTTTTTTTTTTAAATTCTGTTGAAGTTTTTTTGGGGGGGGGTATGTGCAAACTTGATTCCTCTCTTATTTTAAGCCAGGAACTTAGCTCGCTAGCTGCTAAATCTGTTTTCTTTTTCCGGTTTTATTTTGTTGGGGTTTGTTTGGGTTGGGTTTTTTTTTTACATTTTCGGGGTGGGGGTGTCAAAAGAAGTGAATTTTGCTTTGAGTGACACAACATAGTGTATGTGAGTGGACGGGTGGGGTGATTTTTGGTGGTTTAAAAAAAATGCTAGGGGAGGTTTTTTTTTAGACGATAGTTTAGGGGGGGGGGGGTTCAGCCTCGTGGGAGCTCTGGTCAAGAAAACTTGGGATAGTGAGTTAAGCTTTGTTTGTGGGTAATGAAACAATGAACTGATTTCATAGGGTAACAAGATGGTTGTGACGTTCATGTATAACAAGCCAGTATGTCTGCCAGTTCCTTGTGGTTGTGACAGTAGCGGTGAAAGGAAAGTCTGTCCTCCCAGTCAGTGTGACAGTGATGTTCATGTAACTGTGCATGTATGTACGATACACATGTAGTAAACTATGATATTAACCTCACTGTACATACACATTGTGTGTAACTTATTGACAAACATCCATTGGTTTTATCGTCATGACTAGGCGTGTGAGTGAGACATGTTGAGCGATTTGTCAAATAGGGTCAGCCATGCTTGCCTTCTAGAATGTGAATGTATGCAAGTTTTGAAGTATGCGGGTTCATTGTATAGGCTTAGAACCAGCACATATGTACCTGTGTTGATAATTATAAGAAAAGGGCGGGTGTGAAGTCTCAGTGCGTATGTGTATGGGTTTTTTTTTTATTATTAGTGTTGTAGGCTGAAATCTCAGAGAGTGTGTGTGCAGATGTGTCGATTGTTGTGAAGTGTGGTGCATTTGGACTGAATTGTATTTTGTTCAGGTAAATCAAACTGAAATTCATTTTAGGGACTGCAGTTATGAATGACCAATTTTGGGGGGGAGTTTTTTGGTAGAGTTTGTTTTGTGTTCTTATCTTTTGTTTTGAGGTGGGTTGGGTTTTTGTGGGTTTTTTCTCTCTTTTTTTTTTCTTTTTTTTTCTCTTTTTTTTTCTTCTTTTTTTTCTGCATATGGCTTGGGTTTTCGGGGGGGGGGTCTAAAGTTTCTTTTTAAGAGTTGTCTTTTTTCATCTTGTTTATTTTCTTCCTTTGTTTTAACACATTTTGGGATAGAAAGTGGAAGAAGCATAATCTTGATCAATCTCATTGACTGTTACAGTCCGTTAGGAAGTTCAATGTAAGCCACAACCTAGGACTTTGTCAGTAACATTGAAAAGAAAAGAAGAAAAAAAGGGGAGAGGAAGCTGATTGACCTCTTTGAATACTTTGAGTATTCTGGTTCAGCTGAGGGGGTGTCCCCGTTTTTCCATTTCCATGATGTGTAGATCAAAACTGAAAAGATTCTGTCTTGTCTTTTTTTTTTAATTTTTTTTTTTAATTTCATTTCAAGTCAAGGGTACCTAGCTATATTTTGAAATTCTTACTGTTGTAGTGGGTTTTTTTCAATTCTCTTTTTTTCCCTAAATGTGTTTGTTTATATAGTTGATAAGGACTTTCTTCTTCTTTTTTCTTTTTTTTTTTAATGTGTGAAAAAGTTGGGGCAACACAGGTTTTTAGAATGATTGCAATAATAAGTGTTCATTTTGTGCTGTTTGTCTAATGAATTTTTAATGAGCATATCAAGGCAGCAAAGTTTTTTGTGTCAGATCTGGCATCACAATGATAAATGTGATCTGATTTCAGTGGTTTCATTCATGAATCTTATTTCAATGGTTTTATTCATTAATCTTATTTCAATGGTTTCATTCATTGATCTTATGCCAATGGTTTTATTCACTAATCTTATTCCAATGGTTTCATTCATTAATCTTATTCCAATGGTTTCATTCACTAATCTTATTTCAATGGTTTTATTCATTAATCTTATTCCAATGGTTTTATTCATTAATCTTATTTCAATGGTTTCATTCATTAATCTTATTCCAATGGTTTTATTCATTAATCTTATTTCAATGGTTTCATTCCCATGAGCGAAAATGCACTGCGCTGCTGTTAACTGCCTGACAGGTCAGGCCCAGCATATGTAGCCAGTGTTCAAATATAAGATATTGTAGGTAGTTAATCATAGTTGACATCTTTTTAAGCCATAAATCGAATCACTAACATAGTTTTACTGTGATTCTGATGGATCATTGGTGATAATCTTTCAGTTGAATTTACCTAATTTTGTGGGGTTTTGGGGGGGGGGGGGGGGGGGGGTACTTTTCCTTAAGTCAAGTCAAAAACACTTTTATCATCCCATGAAGGGCAGTTACAATTCTGCCAGGTTGTGTTGTCAGGAATTTGCTCTTTTTTTCTTTTTTTTTAAAGTTTTATTTTTTAATTCACTGCCCTAGTTTTACTGAGATTCTGATGAATCATTGAAGATGTTTTCCTTTATAATTTGCTTAGCTTTAGATTGCTTTCCAGTTTACAATGTTCACTTTGTTAATGAAACAATATTAGATCTGATGGATGCCACAATTGGTTTGGGATGGTGTGACACTTGTTCAGTTCCCCAGCAATGGGATTTTTTGTTTTTAAATGACATGATCAAAAGTATAGAAGAAAGTAAGAGCAAAAATAATTTGTGTATTCACCAGTTTTCCACTATGTGTGGGCAGGGGGGAAAAAACAGCTTTGTTGTGTTTTTTTCCTGTCAGGTACTTGGAATCGTACCTTTTCAATGTTACGCCAGGATATAAATCTTTATTCATGACAAGTTCTTAGCATAACAACTTGTGCTGTACTTTAAAGGAAGAAAAATCCTATGGAGTTGGGAGTATGGCTGCCTGTATGGTGAGGTACTTGAAAACCGTCATACACTTGTCAGCTAGTGTGTACTTTCAATCTTACAGTGATTCAATAGTGAGATAGAGTGTATATATTCTTAGTGGCCTTCAAGGTTTGAGCTGGGAAATATGCAACAACCATCTACATTTATGCATGCATACTAATTGGGGGGGGGGGGGGGGGGAGTAGTCTAGTAATAGGGAATAACAGAAAATGTAATTACATAGACAGAAACTTATTGTGCATATCAATATCATGGAAGAAGACATTCACATTTATTCTTTTTTTTCGAACTACTAAATTCAGCATCTCATGATAAGACTTAACATTCGTGCAAACTGATTCCATTTTTCGTCTGTCATTTTCATGTACCTAAGACAGCTGTTTTTGAGAGCACTGCCCTGTATATTTAGATCTGCCCTGTATTCTTAATCATCAGATTTAGCAAGCGAGCCATTCTTTTTGTTAAGTTTTTATGGGTAGGAAGTGGTAAAAATGGCACATCTTCAAAAACGTGCTGTGAAAACTGATTGGGTGATAGCGTGAGTGAGGTCAGTGATGATATTGTATTTCTTTGGGGGGGGGGGGGGGGGGGGGGGTTATGGTTTTTAAAGAATGGATGAGTTGATTTTGCATTGTTGTAAATACTGTTTTTCTTACAGTATTTTGCATGTTTTGATATGTTGGCACTGTGCAATATTTTGTCAGTACAAATATTGTATATGTTCCTTTGTTGATCAAATGTTTGAACTCATTTTGCACAGTTTTTTTGTTTTTTTTTAACATGAAAAGAATTGTCCTTAAAGGAAATACATTTTTAAATAAAGCAGATTTTAATGCAAGGATTGTGACCCCAAAATATTGACTGATGCTTTAAATTACTAGTCATATCCAGTCATCTGTTCAGTAATTGTAGCATTATAGTTTGAGCCTTCATAATATAATTTTTATTCTTATGGTCACTAACAGAAAGTTTGTTTTTAACCAAATACAGCAAAAATTTCATTTTCCAAATCTGAACAAACAGAAATACAGTGTTAAACAGTCATTTTAATCAATGTTTGATTGTTCTTTCTCATTTTTCTCTGTTCATTATAATACTCATGTTTATTTTCTGGTTTCATTTGATTTTTGGGGGTGGGTGTGGGGGGGGGAGGTTGATCTGGATCGATTAGCCAGAAAATAAATGATAGTGCATTGAAAATTTTGTGTGTGTTATGCAAACATTTAACTGCCCAATGCAGAATGTTTTAAAGTATTTGTTTACAAAAAAGGAAATAAATTTGTATATTTCTTGAGTTGTGTAATGTGTGTGTGTGAGAGAGAGAGAGAGAGAGAGAGAGAGAGGGGGGGGGGGGTTGCATGCAACCAAAAAAAATTACCTCAGGGCTCTAGCCGAGGAATGGAGGGGGGGGGGGGGGGGGGATATATATAATAATGCATGTTAAAAAATTATGTAATTTATGTTGGTGGAATATGGAAACATGAACATAACCAGCATGCATCCTCTACACACAAGAAAATAAGATGCTCTAAGGTTGGCACAAATGGTCTTCTCTTCGAAGATGGAATGAGTTTTAATGTGTGGTTCAAGGTGTGTGCATTCTCACACAAGACCTGTTTAGTCTTATCCAAAGGACTTTCAGGGTAGTGGAGTCAGTGCTATGGAAAAATCCCTTCAAACAGGTGTCTTGGTGGTGGCTCAAACGCAAGTGGTCAGATCACAAGCACCATCAATGATCATGCAAACCACTAGGCTATCCCACTCCCCCAAAGTAATCTTAATCGCAGCTCGGTATGTACACCCACAGCCCTCCCTATTCACTACTGAAAAAAACCTCTCTTGATTACTGCTCCATTACAACCATCACCTCCCCTTGCTGAAGTACAACTGTTAGAAATACTATTGAATAGCGAATGCACACATAACCACACTCTGCTGATAAAAAGCTATTCAAAATATTTCTTCACTCCAATTCCACGCACTTCCCCTTCCGGCTACACTGCTGAAATGAAGCTATTTAAAACATTACAGCAGAGAAGTTAAGGCTACATTCATGATGCCACTCACAACTGTTAAGAGTAGGCTTGAAAAAGCATACATGTGTTAGAAAAGACATTCATACTTATCATACTTATTCACTTATTCATACTTATCCCTGTCCATCAGAAAGAAAGGAGGGTTCTCGGTCTGTGTTGTCCATAAACAAAAGCTGCCATGAACTCAGCCCACACAAAAGCATTTCAGTATGAAGGCTTGGAAGACATCTAGTGATGACAAAGAAGGAAACCCTGTCCATTTGACTGCTTAACTCAACAAAAGAATCAAGAAGTCCATGACAGAAGCAAAATAGAAGTGGATCAGTAAACGGTGCCAGGACAGAAGAGTACATCAAGAAAAACAACAGCAAGAAAGCATTATCAACTGGTGAAAGACCTGACTAGCACGCAACAAGGGAAAATGTCAACAATCAAAGGCAAAAATGGGAAGTACCTCACTGACGACCAGGATATTCTGAACAGATGGACAGAATACTGCTCCGACATGTACAATTACAGAACCACGGGAGATCCAGAAGTCCTCAATGGCCCCACAAGCACAAATACAGACATTCACCCTATCCTCCGAGAATAAGTGGAAACAGCAGATCGCTGAAAAAGGGGAAGTCAGCAGGGGCTGACAACATTCCAGCTGAGTTGGGTCAAGCTGGAGGGGAAGCCATGATTAGCACCCTACTAAAAATCTGCAACAAGATCTGGCATACGGGAAAATGGTAAACACCATGGACACAGTCACTCATCATCACCCTCCCCAAGAAAGGAAATCTACAACAGTGCAAGAATTACTGCACAAAGCAAGGTCATGTTGAAGATTATACTGAACAGACTGAAGCCACAAGCAGAGACCATCGTTGCTGAGGAACAAGCAGGTTTCAGAGCAGGGTGCAGCACAAAGGAACAGATATTCAACCTCAGAATACTCTGTGAGCAGTACCTTCAACATCAACAGGACCTCTACCTTGTATATAGGCTATTGATTTTATGAAGGCATTTGACAGGTGTGGCATCCAGCTCTATGGGCAACCATGACTTTGTACAGCATCAATGCAAACCTGATCAGAATCATCAAACAGCTGTACAGCGAGGCTATCAGTGCAGTGTAGGCTACCTATGAACCCTAACTGCAGATTCAGAGTCTGAGAGAAGAGTACAGGCTGAAGAGATGAGATGCTTCCGGAGACTCCTCGTCATCTCCTACAAAGACCACATAAGCAAAAAAGATGTGCATAACAGATTCTAACAAACTATTGGGCCTTACGAAAACCTTGCAATCTTAAAGAAGCGGAAACTTAAATGGTACCGGTATGTCACAAGATCAAAAGGACTTGCAAAGTCAATACTGCAAGGCATTGTCCAAGAAGGGAGAAAAAGAGGCAGACCAAGGAGGAGATGGGAGGACAACATCAGTGAATGGACATGCCTAGAACTCAACAAAATCTTGAGAAAGGAAGAATAAAGAGAGGATTGGAGGGAGCTGGTTGTCAAGTCTTCAGGGGTGCCCCATGGTCGCCAGACCACAGGATAGATGGATAGACTGTTTCTGATCACCAACTATACAAAACTGGATTTGATCACCAATTATTCAAAGTTAATGTTTTGTTTTGTTTTTTATTGTGGACAACTATGCAAAAATGATGGTTTTGATCACCAATTATAAAGTTGTTTTTTTTGCCAATTGTACAAACTGATTGGTGCATATAATAATAATAATAATAATAATAATAATAATAATAATAATAATAATAATAATAATAATAATAATAAAAAAATAATAATACATGGAATTTGTACAGCGCTTATATCTTGCAAAAACAAATCAAAGCGCTTGCATTCGACCTACACAACACACAATCAACAACAATTTACAGTTTTGACAAATTCGAATGTACACACACACACGCGCGCACACACACGCACGCACGCAGCACGCGCGCGCGCACACACACCTACAAACCTTATGCACTTTGGCAGGTGGATGTTGAAGGCAGGGACAGGTAAGAGATGGAACCGGAAGGAGAAAAACTTAGGTTTGAAATAAGTGTGTCTTGAGGTTGGATCTAAAAGTGTCATAAGTAGGCTTTTGCCGGAGGGAGAGAGGAAGGTCGTTCCAGATCGATATCTTGGTATTTTCTCAGTTTTCTCTTTGAAACACACACACACACACACACACACACATACACACACACACACACACACACACACACACACACACACACACACACACACACACACACACACACACACACAGGTAAACTTTTCTTTTCAAACCAGTGTCGTCTCTTAAGAGACAATTTATACCAAAATGAAAAAGGACTGCTGTGTTTCAGCCTGCCCAAGTCTCCTGTAGTCAGTAGCCTTAAGCTTTAGGCCCTGTACTGGCCTTAAGTAAAATGGTTGGGATCAAGAACCAAGAATCTGGCACTTTTCTTTTAAAGATAGTTTGTTGAGAAAATTTCAAAAGTCTCTCTCGCTCTTTCCTTTAAAAGAAAATTTCAAAAGTGTCTCTCTCTCTCTCTTATTTTTTTTCTTGTTGTTAATGTTGCTGTTGCTAATGCATTACAGACGTAATAAACTGACATCGACACCGCTTGGTGTGTGTGTGGGGGGGGGGGGGGGGGATCTATTAATTTTTTCTTCAATTTCTCTTAGGCCTAACTGACTGCATTCACATCTCGCAAGTAGGCCTACACTTACTAAGGGCGTCTTCCATTTGTGTAGGCCTAGGCTACAACATGAATCCACCCCCCACCCCCCCCCCCCCCCCCTATAGGTCCTAGGCTAACCTAGCCTAGTATCTAAACATTGGTGTGTGTGTATGCGTGTGTTTGCGTGTGTGCGCGCGCGCGTAAAGTGTGAGTGTTTGTGACATTTTATTTGAAGTTATATAATGTTTGAACAAATAAGAGATGTAGCTCCTTCGTGTGTTTGATTATGATTTGTATCAATATGCCTGTCAGTATTGTAATTGCCCTCCAGGGATGATTAAAGTGTTTTTGACTTGCCTTGACTTGACTTGACTAGGCTAGGGTCTAGTAGGCACAGAGAGAGAGAGAGAGAGAGAGAGAGAGAGAGAGCGTGTGGCACGGAAAAAATAACAAGGGAAATCACTCTTCGGAAATAATCGGTCGTTTCCTTTGTTTAGGCCTAGCAGACACAAGTGCGTTCCCACCACTCGGCCTACTTCAGTTAAAAATCTTTTAGAAATCATTCGCTCAGGATGTCTCAGGTTCGTCAAAATTTCCACGAAGAATGCGAAGCTGGCATTAACAGGCAGATAAACTTGGAACTGTATGCAAGCTATGTATACATGTCGTTGGTGAGTAATGTATTGCTTGACAATGACATGGGCCTAGGCTGCCTCATTACAAGCTTGCCCGTTATGAAACACTAGCAATAATGTCCCGTAATGTTTAAGAAAAAGTAAACTAAAAGATTGAAGCCTAAACACTAAAGAATTTTGCTGAAGTCATCATTTAGTTCTATTTAGCCTGTGCTTTGGTGCCTATCTTACCATACTGTTGTGTGCTGTGCGGGTGTGCGTACATATCTTTCTAGATCTATAAAGACCTGTAAAATATAATAAATTACAGTTTAACGACCTCCTTTTGTTGTTCTTTTGATGTGTGTACGCGCGCACGCAGCGCGCGTGCGTGCGTGCGTGTGTGTGACCGCTTTTTCCAACCTAAAAAGAAAAAGCCAACCCACCCTTGATTAAGGTCAAGATTTGAAAGCAGTGCTTGTTGTGTTACTTAGTTGTACTGTTATTGTCAGTGTGACATCTTAATCTTTGAATTGTGCAAAGTTCCTTGCACTGTACTTTTCTCACAGTCTCAGTATAATCGACTGTCACTGTAAGTCTGACTGACTTCTTAATCTTTGCATTGTGCAAAGTCCCATTGCACTGTGCTGTGCTAATCTATTTCATTTATTTGTCTGCTCCTGGACACAATGCTACTGCAGTTTTTCTCTTTGTGCCTTGTAGGGACGGAAGGGGGATGAGGGTTAAGGTGGGGCATGGGTGGTGACCATATCTGCATTTTAAAGGGTTATAGATCTACTACAAACACAGGTGAAGCCAAACAGCAAAATAACAGTAAGACACATTATATAGTTTGAGATGTCTGAAAATGAAATCTCATCACAGTACAGTATACACTGAGTAGTCATTAGAGTACACAATACTCAATAGTAGGTTGTTTTTTTTTAATTCACCATTATCAGTGTGATTTAAATAGAAAGTGACTTTTGATCACAGTACATTAGTACTCATTTTATATGTTGTGTTGTTGTTTTCTTTATCACTGTTGTTAATATCAGAGCTCTACCTTAATGGTGGAGGAAAACAGTTGCATACACAAAATCTCACCATTTGTAGGTGTTGCTGACACCCCCCCCCCAAAAAAAAAAAAAAAAAAAAAAAAGGACAAATTTTTTTTTATGAATGAATGATTATTCTATTCTGTTATCATTTGATTTGTATAGTAAAAGTGTTGAGCATAGAACAACTTCGCATCATTGTCAAAATTTATGGGTTATATAATAAAATATATATATATATATATATATATATATATATATATATATATATATATATATATATGACCATAGAAAACTTGAACTGATCGATGAGTGAATTTATAGCTCTATTTTTTAAAATGTATTTTTTTTTAATAAAACATTTGATTGGCCAGGCTTTCCACTTTGACCGAGATGATGTCAGCCTGGAAGGATTCCACAAGTTCTTCAAGAAGCAGTCTGAGGAGGAGCGTGGACATGCAGAGAAACTGATGCAGTACCAGAACATGCGAGGAGGCCGCATTCTGCTGCAGGAGGTCAAGGTCAGTAGCCGAGGGCACAGAGTATTTATAACACAGGGGAGCAGAAGGGGTGCCAGGGGCAATGGTGGGTTGATCGCTTAGTCACTAAATTGGACAGCTCTGCTGGGACTCGATCAAACTTATCAGGGTAGGGGTTGTTAGATTTTTGTTGTTGTTAGGTGGTTTGATTTAAAAAAATGTTTTGTGTTTTTGTTTTAAATTACATTCTTTGTGGATGTTTGTGAGATGCATCACATTTTGTATTTTAGTGTGTGATTTGTAGTCTGTGAAGTGAAGTTAGTTTCTGATAATTTCTTTTAATTGTCAGTTTTGCTCAGTGTTTTTCGGTTGATTGTGAATGTGTACACATACACACACACATGCATGCACCTAACTGGTAGTATGTGTGAATGCATGCATGTGTGCATGTGTGTGTATGTATGTGTGTGTGCATGCGTGCGTGTGTGCGTGCGTGCGTGCGTGTAACAAAAACGTTGCTGATGATGACATAATGGCATGGTGGCTGAAAAAGACATGGATGATACTTGCATGTGGCGGCGGTTGTGGCAGTATCGTCGCTGTCACCAGTGATGACGATAATGATGATGATGGTGGTGATGTTGATGGTGAAGATGATGATATGATGATGGTGGTGGTGGTGGTGGCAGCGGCGGTGGTGACAATGATGATGACTGTGGTAATGATGATGGTGGTGTTGGTGGTGGGGATGATGATGATGATGATAGTGGTGGTGGTGGGGATGATGGGTAATGATGATGACGACGACAATGGCGATGTGCAGAAGCCTGACCGTGATGACTGGGGCAGTGGACTGGAGGCCATGCAGGCAGCCCTTCACCTGGAGAAGTCCATCAACCAGTCTCTGCTGGACCTCCACCAGTGTGCCAGCACGCACTCTGACCCCCAGGTAACCAGCCAGACACCTGCAGGCCACCTCCCTCCCTGAACCACAGCCTCAGCTGTTGGTTGTAACATTTTCGGCCCATTTTCTTGACTTTTTTTTTTTAATTATTAAAAAACATTTTTTTAATGACATATATCATCTTATCCAGGCCAAGTATTAGGAAGCGTTGGTTTTGAACCTGAAGTTGAAAGTTACTGGAGCCACTGAGTGAAACTCGAATGAAGTGACAGCCCTGATATGGCTTCTGTGGTCGGTAAGGCTATAAACAATATTATGATTAAAAAAAAAAAATTTAATTAAAAAATATTATTATTATTTCATTTTATTTTATTTATTTAATTTGTTGTTAAAATAACAATACTATGATTATGGTCCAGGCCACAAGTTTGGAGGTAAGCAAAGTGCCAGGTCCTGCATTCCAATGTTGTTATGCTTTGTAATGTTAATTTGAGATGGTCTTCAGCTGTGACAACCTCCAGGCATAAGAATTGTCATTCTCCTTTCATTGGGAGGAAAAAAAAATATCTGAAGTCAGGGTATGGCTGCCTTTATATGGCACGGCCTTTGAAATCAGCTTTAGTCTGCTGAATGAGGGAAAAGTGCGGCTTTAGATGGGAATCAGACTTATGACATCTTGAGGTGGGAATCAGACTTATTTATTATTTATTTATTTATTTATTCTTTTATATCGAGGATAACAGAATAAGCAATCATGTGCTTTTTTTCATCCGGTCCCCGTGTGTATGCAGTTTTGTAAATCTTGTCATCTGTTCCCACCGGCACACGATGGCCTACTCTTACGAAAAGCGGAACAGGATTTAACGTGTGCGCAAGATGTTCTGCGTGCGTTCGCACACGGGGCCTCGGTTTAAAGTCTCATCCGAAGGACTTTTGGGGAGAGTGGAGTCAGCACTGATGTTAACTCCAGGAAGAAAATTTCCTCGACCGGACTCGAACCCGGGTCGTCAAATTGCCAGCGCAATGTTCTGACCACTAGGCTATCCGTCCCCCATCTTGAGGGACATGACATCTTGAGGTGGGAATCAGACTTATGACATCTTGAGGTGGGAATCAGACTTATGACATCTTGAGGTGGGAATCAGACTTATGACATCTTGAGGTGGGAATCAGACTTATGACATCTTGAGGTGGGAATCAGACTTATGACAACTTGAGGTGGGAATCAGACTTATGACATCTCGAGATGGGAATCAGACTTATGACATCTCAAGATGGGAATCAGACTTATGACATCTCAAGATGGGAATCAGACTCATGACATCTCGAGATGGGAATCAGACTTATGACATCTCGAGATGAAAATCAGACTTATGACATCTTGAGATGAAAATCAGACTTAAATATTGAGATGAAAATCAGACTTATGACATCTTGAGGTGAAAATCAGACTTAAATATTGAGATGGAAATCAGACATGACATCTTGAGATGGAAATCAGACTTAAATATTGAGACGGGAATCAGGCTTATGACATCTTGAGATGAAAATCAGACTTATGACATCTTGAGATGGGAATCAGACTTACGTCATCTGCAAAGTCTTGGGCAGATGAAATGGTGACCTCTGCAGTAGGCCATCGTGTGCCGGTGGGAACAGATGACATTTACAAAACTACATACACACGGGGACTGGATGAAAAAAAGCACAAGAGTGCTTATTCCATTATCCTTGATATAAAAGAATAAAAGAAGAAAAACAAAAAAAAGGTGTTTGGGTTTCAGATGAGCGACTTTGTGGAGGACAACTTTCTGAAGGAGCAGGTGGAGAGCATCAAGGAGATCAGCAACTACGTCAGCAACCTCAAGCGGGTGGGGCCCGGCCTGGGGAGTTCTTCTTCGACAAGGAGGCGCTGCAGGAAAAGAGCGAATGAAGACGGACGGACGACCGGCAGTTTGGCAGGTGAAGCGATCTTGTTTTGGGGACCAGGCATGCTGTTTTGCTCACAGATCTGGACCAGGCACGCTGTTTTGCTCACAGATCTATTTTACTGCTTGGTCTGAATAGAGTGGTATATTTTGTATGTTGGATTTTTTGTGCTTTTTTTTTTTTTTAAGTTGCATATACAGTATATGCTGTATATAAACAAAAAAATGTATGTGTGGCTATTATTTTCTCAGATATATATATATATATATATATATATATATATATATATATATATATATATATATATATATATATATATATATATATATATATAATGTATGTGTGGCTGTTATATTCTCAGAGTTAAAATTTTTACAGCTTGCTCTGAATAGATTTCTTGATTTTTTTTATTTGGGGGGGGGGGGGTTCAGGTTTTTTTGGTTATATTTACAGTATACTCTGTGTTTAAAAAAAAAAATTGTGTGTGGCTATTATTTTCTCAGTGTTAAAATTTACAGCTTGCTCTGAAGAGAATATCATATTTTTTATACTTATCTGTTTCTTTGAAAGTCTTACAAACTTTCATAGCTTATTCTGTATAGTAATATTTTGTGTGTAAATCAGGGGCCAGCATATTGAGGGCGGCGACCATCTCCTCTCCCTCACTGCTTTACCTTCCCTGACCCTAAAGAGGGCAGGTAGGTAGGTACCCATTTACAGCTGAAAGTGATTGTCATAAAATATATGGATGTTGAAGTGACAGCAAATTGTAGGTAGTTTACTCATGATTTCTAGCAGGATATTTTTAATCTTACATCTGTAGAGAGTATGACTGTAGCCGTTTAGTGTAGTGTTGGGGTGTTAGAGTCATCTGGTTCTGAACGACTTGTGAAATGGTAAACTACAGAGTGAGTAGCTGACCAAGGATTTTTCTTTTTTGTTTTTTTCGAAATGTGTCAGCATGTAATCATTTGAACTGGTACAGTGATGGTACTTGTAATGTGGAATCAGGAATTGCTTTTGTGATGATAAATGATGTGACTGCCGTGACAAGGACCCTTTGTATGTGTTGAAGACCACTTTTTGTTGACCGCCTTATTGAATACCCAGCAAACACTGCTGCTTGTAACATTGTCATACTTTTCAGCAGAAAAAACATGTTGTGTCCAACTGATCACAGAGGTCTGAGGAACTTTTGCACGATTCATAATCAAGATGTAAATCTGTTTTTTGGATGGCAGTCTTTTCAAAATAAAAGTCAAAGTTTTGTTATGGGAAAGAATATTGATTGTCAATCACTCCCAAAAAATAAAGGCCTCACAAAAGCAAAACAGGCAAACAGAAAAATCCATTTTTTTTTGGTACTTATGTAGGAGTTACTGTAACCAAGACGATATCACAATGTTTGTAAATGTTCATCTGAAATATAGTCCTGACAGAATCCCTATTCTTGCCATGTTTATGTTTCTTGTTTTTTGCTTAAAATGTGAATTTAGCCATATATATTTAGCCACATAGATATTCTCTTCTTCAATAGTTTGGATGTTGCTGTTGAGTAGTCCATGAATTTGCTGCTGTTTGTATCACAGATGTTATTTTGGTATATAGATCTCGGGTTTAGAAATGGCTTTAATGGGTTTGGAACCAGTGGATCCAGGGTTGTTACTTGTATCTGTTTTGGAATTATTGCATTGATTTTGTCATTGCTTTTGGGCCATCAGAAGGGGTAAAGTTTTAGTGCAATGAGAACATTTTTTTTTGTTGAATAAAGGTGCAATGCTAACGAGAAATTGTTGTTGTTGTTTAGTTTGGGTGTTTCATTTGTGAGGGGTTTCCTTTTGGGGGTGGTTTTGGTTGTTTTGTTTTTTTTAGAGGGGGGGGGGGTAGGGGGGTTGGTTCTTTTTGCTGGAATAAACAAGTTTGACAGAATCACAATATTGAAATGTCATCCATATCAGATTCATGTGTAAACAGTTGTGTAGTTGACATTCTATACATCAGACATCAGAGTGGTAAATCATTACTTGATCAGTGAAAATAGACCATTTATCAGCAGTGCCATAGGGATAAAGAGAACACAAGTCTTACTTGGGAAACGTCAGACATTTGAGGTCCGGGCATGGATGTTTGACCTCACCTTTAGTCTCAGGGTAATGCTCTTCAAGTGTGCTTGACAAAGATTCAGACATTTAAAAAAAAAAAAAAAAGTAATAAAAAAAAAATCCTGGCATTGCCATGCATGGGTCATATTTGGAGCTCTACGTGTGACATTTGACAGGAGATAGTTTCGAATCTATAGGAAATGAATACTTCTTTTTCAGGCATGGCAGATTTCTTTGTGTGAAATTCAGGATGCTTGGGGAGGGTGGAGCATGTCACCACACGAGCAGTACCAGTGCCACCCATACTTTTTTCTTTTCTTTTTTTTTTTTTTTTTTGGGGGGGGGGGGGGGGGGTAGTTCAAATTATTCTTTTTTTTTATAGCCTTCAGAAATATTTATGAAATTAATATATTTTTCAGTCACGGGTATTATGTAGCAGCAAAAGAATGAAGACTAGTGTTGTATGATGTAAAATTCTGCTTGAATCATTGAATGTGTTCAGTGACCAAAGTGTACCTCTGCTGTTTTATATGCGTGTGGGGTTGGGTTTTTTTTTTGTTTTTGTTTTTTTTGGTTTTTTTTACTGGTTTTCTTTTTGTTGTTGATGATGGGATTTTTTTGTTTTTAGGCGTTGCTATATTTATTTATTTTTTCAAATTCTTTTACTTTTGTGTACATTTGATATTTATATTGATTTGTTGTTGTTGTTAATTGTCTGTAAAGGATGTATAAAGAAGATGATTTTGATAATGCTGTGGGTACTTCTTAGCTGTAGGATTTGTGATAGTAAAGGGTTTTTCTTGTTGTTGTTATATTTGTTTTAATATGTCCATCTTTGTAGCTGTTACAATATAGCCTATGACTAGTGTTTAAGAACATGATGATTGTAAATTAGTGATAAAAGATGTGTAAAAGTAAACTATGAAAAAGTGTTCTTTGTAGCAGCATGGGATTGTTTTCCATGTTGTATCTTAAAATACAATTCTTCTTCAAAGTACTGTACAGAAAAGAAAGCAACTGAATCGTTTTGGCAAAGAAAGCATTTTTTTTTATATTATTCCTGCTTTGGTTTAGGAAGACTTTGATTGAAGAAAGGAAGGCGTTACAAACACCTAAGCATACTCATGACAAGACAACACAATGCAACACCATACACACACCCCCACAAACACATGCACGCATGCTCACACGCACACATGCACAAACTAACAACAGCTGGCAAACAAAGGTATACAAGTTGTAGGAGGCACAAAACATTTTGGTACACTGTTAATGACATTGATGGTGTTTTTTTATAATTTTTTTTTTTACTATATTCTTTTTGTTTATCTACTTATTTTTTGTCTGCATTTGTTCATGTATTAGTTACTGCTTGATGGCGTGTGTGGATATTTTTAATAGGGTGTTTGAATTCTGTATGAAATGCAACAGTCACCGAAATATTAAGGAGGTTTACTGGAACATGGCTCAAATCACTGTACTTCAGAATTGTTTTACAGCTTCGATGCAATTTATTCTCATGGACAGGGTTCAGAGGGTTCAAGCAGTCACTCCATTCCGTACTTATGATAATGATAGATTATCACAATGGTCTTTTCTTTTTCATGACTAGAGTCATGAATAGACAGTTGGATTCTTTTGTGATTATTATATGTTTGGTAGTTTTTTAAAAAAATTGGTTTTTGTAATTTTTTTCCAATGTGATGTTTTGATTGTAAATTTTTTCAGAATTTTATTTTTGATAATTTTCTTCAACCAGAAAAGTAAACAAAAAACCAACCCCTAAACCTACCAATCATACACAAAACCTTGAAGGCACAAGTAAATATTGAACATACCGTGACAGAGTTGGCAGTAAGAGAGAAAGAGAGAAGGAAGAGAGAGCATCAGGAATACAATTACAAGGGACACTTCTGAATGATTCTTAGAAACCAGACTTGTGATGATTGTATTTATAAGAGTGTTGATATATTTTTTTTTATTTTGGGACCACCTGAGTTGGTAGTTTCCAGATAATTAACAGGAATTGGAATTACAAATGATTTTAAGAAATCTGACGTATTATTTTGTTGAAATAAAAATCGGGTATGATATTTCAAGGATTCCTTGATTCACAATTTTAAGAAATCTGACATTATTTTGTAAAAAATCAGGTATGATGTTCAAGGGATTTATTGATTTGTAATTTTCAGTTATGTCAAGATTGGAAATGCATTGCCTGATATCTAAGAAAGTGGATGAATTATGATTTTTTGGGGTGAAAATAAGTGTCGATATTAATTAATTAAGGGACCAGTAGAGTGCTATTTGTTTGTGTTAATCAAGGATGTCTGTTTTCCTTTTGGGGATATGGATTCAGGGGTGAGGAGCATTGATATAAATTTGGAGACCACCAGTTGACTTGTTGATAAACTTCTGTTGTTGTCTACATCTGTTTTCATTGTGTACTTTTTCTGTGGTGTGAGGGTGTCTTCTTTCCCTGTTTCTCAGTTAGAGCATCTGATTTCACCTGTGAGGAGATTTTGCGTATGCGACCGTTCGCCCCCCATTAAGGTAGCTGCATTCTGACTTCAGGGATGGTGTCTAAATACATAATTGTGCATGCATTTTTAAAATGTTGTCATCCTTTCCTGCCAGCATGTAATGGCCTATTCTTCTGAAAGGCGGAACAGGTTTTGATTTGTGCGCAAGATGTTTTGCATGCGATCATACAAGAGACCTCGGTTTTATAGTCTCATCCAAAGGATTTTCTGGGGGTGTGGAGTGGGTACTGATGTTAACTCCAGGGGGAAAATCCGGTTCTTTTTCCTTGCCTTTCTGTCCTCTATCCCTCTCTTGAGTTTGGGATAAAAGCGTTCTTGCATCGGAGAGTTTTCAATGGGAGAGTTTCAATGGGGTAACATTTCCCATTTCCATGGGGGTGGGATAGCCTAGTGGTCAGAAAACTGCTCTCGCAATTTGATGACCTGGGTTCGATTCCCGTTCGAGAGGATTTTTCCTGTGGAGTTGGATCCTTCAGTAAGCAGTTGAGAGCTGCAACCACAGAAAGCTTAGAGACTGCTGGATCCTTCAGTAAGCAGTTTAGAACTGCAACCATAGAAAGCTTAGAGACTGCAGGATCCTTCAGTGAGCAGTTTAGAACTGCAACCATAGAAAGCTTAGAGATTGCAGGATCCTTCAGTAAGCAGTTGAGAGCTGCAACCATAGAAAGCTTGGAGACTGCTGGATCCTTCAGTAAGCAGTTGAGAGCTGCAACCACAGAGACTGCTGGATCCTTCAGTAAGCAAGCAGTTGAGAGCTGCAACCACAGAAAGCTTGGAGACTGCAGGATCCTTCAGTAAGCAGTTGAGAGCTGCAACCACAGAAAGCTTGGAGACTGCAGGATCCTTCAGTAAGCAGTTGAGAGCTGCAACCACAGAAAGCTTGGAGACTGCTGGATCCTTCAGTAAGCAGTTGAGAGCTGCAACCACAGAAAGCTTAGAGACTGCAGGATCCTTCAGTAAGCAGTTGAGAGCTGCAACCACAGAAAGCTTGGAGACTGCAGGATCCTTCAGTAAGCAGTTGAGAGCTGCAACCACAGAAAGCTTGGAGACTGCAGGATCCTTCAGTAAGCAGTTGAGAGCTGCAACCACAGAAAGCTTGGAGACTGCAGGATCCTTCAGTAAGCAGTTGAGAGCTGCAACCACAGAAAGCTTGGAGACTGCTGGATCCTTCAGTAAGCAGTTGAGAGCTGCAACCACAGAAAGCTTGGAGGCTGCTGGATCCTTCAGTAAGCAGTTGAGAGCTGCAACCACAGAATGCTTGGAGGCTGCTGGATCCTTCAGTAAGCAGTTGAGAGCTGCAACCACAGAAAGCTTGGAGGCTGCTGGATCCTTCAGTAAGCAGTTGAGAGCTGCAACCACAGAATGCTTGGAGGCTGCTGGATCCTTCAGTAAGCAGTTGACAGCTGCAACCACAGAGCTTGGAGGCTGCTGGATCCTTCAGTAAGCAGTTGACAGCTGCAACCACAGAGACTGCAGGATCCTTCAGTAAGCAGTTGAGAGCTGCAACCACAGAAAGCTTGGAGACTGCAGGATCCTTCAGTAAGCAGTCTCTGTTGCCAACAAGGCAGTTGAAGTCTAATATTCCCAATGGCGCTGGTGATAATGATAATGTTGATAATAATGTATGGAATTTATATCTATATATAGCATTGGATCTTGTAAAACAACAAATCAAAGCGCCTATATTGATATCAATAACATGCATGTAACCATCCACAAATAGGATTAACAGATACCAAATTTACACATAAACATGTGCAAGCACCCACGCAGCACACACACACACACACACCACACCACACACACAGAACACACTTATGCAGGGTGATGGAGAGGGGGGGTGGCTGTTGAAGACGAGAGTATGCACAAATCACGAGGAAGGGAAGATCTTGGGTAAGAAATAAGAAGGAACACGGTGAGATAGAAACGTCACACCTAAAGACCCCCTGTCACTAGTTCAGAATCTGTAAGGGTTCCCTGAAGAGCCGTGTTTGTGGTGTTAAAGCAAGCCGAGGCCTAGGAGTCCAAGCCTGAAATTAGGCCACGTGAATGTCTGGCAACTTCCGCTATTGTTTTTATCGGTAGTGATACCAAGCGGGGGTCAGAAGGAAGGGGTCTCACACAGCTGTCTGTTTTCCCCACTTTCAGCTGGTCTCAGCTGCTGTCCATTCCTTCCCATCGCAGCCCAGCTGGGGCAAGCTGGTGCTAAATATACCAGAAACTGACCCCACTAGGACCTTGTAAAAAGAAGGGATGCACTAATTTTAGTGCTAGCCCTGCACCCTCAACTGAGTTATGCTGGATTTGTGTGTGTTCACCAATGGGGAACGTCAGAGCTTTACTGAGGAACGAGGAATAGTAAAGGGGGGGGGGGGGGGGGGGGGAGAAGTATGGCTGCCAATGTGGTGAGGCACTCAAAAAGAGTCAGGCATGTAAACTTCTCATCCACTGTGTACTTACAATCACACAGTGAGTGTTTCCCTGGTGCAGAGCGCACAACATTCCGGGTGATCCCCAGGCTGTTAAACTGGTTGTGTGTGTGTGTGTGTCTGTGTGTGTGTATGTGTGTGTGTGTGTGTGTGTGTGTGTTTGAGTGTGTGTGTGTGTGTTTGAGTGTGTGTGTGTTTGAGTGTGTTTGAGTGTGTGTGTGTGTGTGTGTTTGAATGTGTGTGTGTGTGTGGACATGTAATTTGTTCATTTTATTTGTGAACAGTTGCATGCTCATGACTATTTTGAATGCAAGTGCTTTGATTTGTGTGCTCTACAAGATTCAGCGCTAATATAAACACCCTATATTACCACCACCACCACAGTGCAATATCAGAAACAATACACCACTCCTTGTTTCACTTTTCCTCTGACCATTTACTGAGCATTCAGCAGAATTGATTACATTCACACCACAAACTGGCTCACATTCAAGACAAACTCATGGAGTGTTGTTGGATCGTTTGTTGCTTTTTTTAATTTTTATAAAATGCATTTAATTTTCTAGCAGAGTCTACACACTGGCTTCTAAGTTCTAACAACACTAGTTGACGAGTACACCTCTATCAGGCAAGATATGTTGTTAATGATAACATTAATAATGTTATGAACCTCTTTGGCACTGGTTTTGACAAGGCTGATTCAGGTGTTTAGAATATATACAAGAAACTTGTTGAAACGGGGATTAAAAAGTCTTGTAAATGCATGTCCCAATGTTCTTTTGACAATATGCAAAATAAATAAATTTAAATGTTAAAAAAAATCAGCAGAGAAGATAAAAACAGGGATCAAATGTGATATAAATCATATTTAGGGATAACTTATAAATACACAATATTTACAGTCCACGTTTGGAATGTAGAATGTTCCAAAAGCACATTCACTACTGTGGCAAACATTAAAAAAATATGAATAATTTAAGGATCCCCCCCCCCCAACCCTGCATCAAATGAGTAGACTTTACGCCATTCTCAATGCTTCCGTCTTGGCAAGACTGTGAAAATGTGTAAGGATTTTTCACAGCAAGTAAATAAGTGCACTTGTGAATCTGGTATAATCTGCAATCATATTAATGTTCACACACGTATACCCACATTCATACACATCAGGCAAAAATACATGAGACAGCTGGTCCTGGTTTCTGGCATAAGATAGAACATAAATAGAAAAAAAACAACCCTGTCATACCAGTAAATGCGATTCACAGTGTCCAGAGACACCAGCTTGAATCCACCACTGAGAGATTCTGTGGAAGGAGTAATGGACTAGCGCAGTGATCAGAGCATAACACTCAGAATCTAAGTGGATCTATTTGGGGGTGTAGCCTTCAGCTCCATATAGCTGTCTGTTTAAGGGGGATTTTTTTTTGGGGGGTGTAGCCTTCAGCTTCATATAGCTGTCTGTCTAAGGGGGATTTTTCCCCCTAGAATTAACACTGGGTCTAACTCCCCAGCAGCAGTGCAGGGCCTCTCTGGCTGGTGACCTAGCATTGATAAAATTCCTTGCAGACTTCTGGCCCTCATGATGTGACACCAGCCTGTGTGTAGGAGGAGTGGAGAGACTGAAATGAGCGTCAGGGGAACTACAGGACTGGGATGTCACAAAAGAGGAGGCAGCAGAAAATGACACAATCACGATTCCATTCCCCTGCAAATTCTTTAGACGAGACTTTTAACCTAGCTCCTGTGTTTAAAAACGCATCTATAACATCTTACACAGACATTAAAATCTCGTTCTTCATTTTGCAGAAGAGTTGGCTGGGAGGTTTATTCTGTCGCATCCCCTAGATCGGAAGTCCATCAGGAGCTTATCAATGTCAGGCTGCCATGGGATCACCTGTCAGAGGAGCCCTGCACTGCTACTGGGTCACTCACTCTGGAGGTGTTTAGTCATGCCTGTTCTGATCTAACAAAAGGCAGCAGGCATGCTAATGGCTGCATCATGGTGGCTGGCAAGAATGAAAAATAACCTGCTGTTTTAGACAGAGGAAGTTTCAACGGTTTGATGTGGTCATGCAAAGTTCATGGCTTCTGCTGGATTGCAGCAGTCCTTTGGGCACTGCACTGCGCTGTGCTGCACTGCACTTTTCAGGTTGTGTTTCTGGGGCTTAGTGAAGCTGGAGAAGCCTCCCTTTCCCTGACAGCAGGATGCATGCTGGGTATAATCATGATAGTCACCCACACCACTGGCTGTCCACATCTGGCCTAATCTTCTCCTGAAAGTGGATCACGGGTTTTCTGACAGGAGTGCAACACGTTCTATATCTGACCCTCCACGGTGAATTGAGTTGCATTGCACCTGAACCAACAACTGTTCTGCTGAGAGTGTTTTTAGGTAGGGTCAGGTTGTCGGTTCTGAGATTTTGATGGATTATAAAACTATCAGCTTTTTTGTACATTGTGCCGAAGTATCAAGGCAGAATTTGGTTTCCTTTTGCTTTAAAAAAGCATTTAAAAACATGCCAACCCCTCATTCTGACCATCTATCATGATGTAAAATCTGTCAGTTTCTCATTTTGTTGCTTCCTGGAGTCTAACATTTCAGTTTGTAATCACTTTGATACAATTCTCTGATTTTAAATACTTTTTTTTTAATGGATCAGCTTAACAAAATTAATGGAATAGCTTAAAAAAAACTTTTAAATATTTTTTTCATTACAGATTAATAACATGTTAACATTAAGAATTGAGCTCCTGTACAATGTGAATCATTATGTGATGGGTGGTTATGTGTTTGCATGTGTTGTTGTTCTTCAGTTTAACATCCTTCCACTAAATAGTGATATCAGACAAAGAAGTGTGTGTGTGTGTGTGTGTGTGTGTGTGTGTGTGTGTGTGTGTGTGTGTGTGTGTGTGTATTATGTATGTATGTATGTATGTATGTATGTTTGTATATAAATTTTAAATAAAAAAAAAATATATATATATATATATATATTATATAAATATTATATATATATATTTTTTTAAAAAAATAAACTTTAACAAGTCTGAAACAATGTGAGCCAAAACATTTCTGTTAGTATCACAATACTAAGAAAAAAATATAAAAATAAAGGCACTTTTGTCAACAACAATCGAATGTAAAACAGAGTAAATAAACAATCATCACCATCAAGTCACTCTTCCAAAAATAGTCACTTTTTTTTTTCTCCATTTCTCGGATAGAGCTCTGAGATTCGCAGATGGTGAGATTTTGCCTATAATGCACCATTTTTAACCCACCACTGTCTCTCCCGAGCCTTAGGCTCATCAGGCCGGTGCTTATCCCGGTTTCTGTGGCGTTAAGCGACTGAGAGTCATAGACTCCCCCCTGGATAGGACGCCAGTCTATCGCAGGGTTAACCCCAACACAAGGTTGGTACCCCTTTCACACCTGGGTGGGGTGAGAAAATAGCTGTAAAGTGCCTTTTCCAAGGGCACAACGCCATAGCCGAAAGCTGGGATCGAACCCGCAACCTTTAGATTACGAGTCCAACGCCCTAACCACTAGACTACAGCGGCGGCTAACCCACCACTGAGGCAGCCACATTCTAACTTCAGGGATGGTGTCTAATCACGACACCTGCATGCCAGTTTAACTCTTAAACTGCCAAGTACAAGCGCACCCTATATGCCAGGGAATAAAATTCTTCTGTACAGCTTGCTATGTTCATGTCCCTAGTACTCAGAAACTACCAAAAGAATAATCCTGACATTCTGCCCAATACAATTATATATATCGTATCAGCTCAAAGTAGTTAGAATGATATTCCACTACGAAAATATATTAAACATTTCTTTTTAAATAGATGAAAACACATTTTCTTCATCTCCACTGTTATTCTGAGTACCCCTCCATCACAGTAGCGTCACACATAAGTCAAGGCAAAATCTCAGTCTTTTTTTTTTTATTTCCATTGATCTCCTGATTCATACAAGATTTTTTCATCACTGTCAGGCTCATCTAAAATCTCATTCCCTCCCCCCCTCCCTTCCCCCCCCCCCCCACTTATTACATACCAAGTGTCCATCATGTACACCAATTTAAAAAGGCAGGACTGCAAAACTAGAGCAAAAACTACTCCTAACGGCTTTAGAAAAGACAACAAAAAAAAGAAAAAAAAGACCATATTCTTTTCCTTCCATGTCAACGACAGCACAAAACATATAAAAAAACCTGAAAGTGGAATAAGGGTTACCTTAATGGTGGGAAAATAGCTGCATACGCAAAATCTCACCACAGCTGAACCTCAGAGCTCTAGCCAACTTACAACAACAATTAAAAAAATAATAAAAATTTAAAAAACCCAACAAACTCGCCCCCGCCCATTTGACTCTTGTGGCATGGAGCATCATCACCATGGAGCATCATCCACCACGGAGCATCATCACCACAGAGCATATAATCACACTGGAGCATCATCCATTACCATGTGGAGCATCACAACCATGGAGCATCACAACCATGGGACATCATCCCCATGTGGAGCATCCATCAATCACCATGGAGCATCATCACCATGGAGCATCATCACCACGGAGCATCATCCCCATGTGGAGCATCACCATCACCATGGAGCATCGCCACCATGGAGCATCGTCACCACGGAGCATCATCATCACCATGGAGCATCATCCCCCATGGGAGCATCATCACACCAGGGAGCCATCATCACACCAGGGAGCATCACCACCACAGAGCATCATCACCCATGGGAGCATCATCACAACCCAGGGAGCATCATCACCCAGGGAGCATCGTGCACACCAGGGAGCATCATCATACCCGGGAGCATCACCCCTACAAACCCCATGGGGATCCCCATGGAGCTATCGTGCTCACCAGGCATCCCAGTGGAGCATCACCCATGGCTATCCCCATGGAGCTCACCCATCATCCCCATGTGGAGCATCACCATGAAACATCACAGAGACTCTCGGCAATCACTCCTCCTCCCCGGCTACAGCCCTCCCTCCCCCCCCCCACTCTCTTCTCCAGTTTATTTTGTATTTTATACCACTTTACGTCACAGCAGATTTCTCTGCGTGAAATTCAGGCTGCTCTCTCTCTCTCCCTGGGGAGAGAGAGCGCGTCGCCACAAGTGCAGCGACTACCCATGATTTTTGTGGTTTTTTTCTTTGTCACTTCCCACTCTGGCAGTGACGTCGCCAGGCTCGCTGTATAGCCTCAGCGGCTCTCTGGCCTGTCGTATCTTGGCCACGCGCTCCTTCTCTGCCTGGATGCGGCCCATGTAGGTGCTCTCCCTTTGTGCGTCCTGCAGCGCCTGGATGCGAGGGGAGCTCACTCTGGCCTCCGCGTCTGCCGGAGTGCCCTTCTCCTCTTCTTGCAGCTGGTTGAGTCGTTCCAGGAAGGACACGCTCTTCGTCGTTCTGGTGGAGGCGGTGGTTTCTGGGGGAAAATACCGACTGGTGTGTGAGTAGACTATGGAACGATGATGGAGGATGTGTTTGTTATTTTATTTTTGTTTATTTTATTTTATTTAGGGTTGTCCCTGCCAAAATTCGAAGAAAAAAAGCCACTCTGATAGGGGAAACATATACAGTTGTTGACAAGAAAAAGAAAATGGGTAGGCGCTGCACTTGTGGCGATGTGCTCTCCCTGGGGAGAGTGGCCAGAATTTCATGCAGAGAAATCTGCTGTGACATAAAGTGGCATGTGTTGGGTTTTTTTTTTTAAAGAAAAAAAATGTTGTCAAAGTGTGGGTGTGTGTTCATTCTTTTTTCTTTTTTTTTTTTTTGGTGTATTTTCAAGAATAATGGAATAAGGACTTGTGCGCTTTTTAAAATTTTTTTATTTTTTTAAATGTTTAGTCCCTGTGTGCATGTTGTTCCCACCAGCACATATGGCCTATTCTTCTGAAAGGCAGAACAGCTTTTCTTCTTCCACAAACACTCAGGCAGAAACTATTATTGACTGTCCTATGAGTGAAAAAGTGTTGCGCTACAGTTAATAAGTGCCTGACAAGTCAGACTCAGTCCATCCGACTTTGGCATGGTAGAGAAGTGTTGTCAAGTCTTTCTGGATATCAGGCAGGAGAATGGACCAAGACGGCAGAAAACAGACAAGGGACAGGAGCATAAAGAACAAGGCGGAAACAAAGAGAAGGATAAAAAAGAGGGAAATCCTAGCACAGAATTTCCAGAAGATAGAGATCCTATTTATTCTGACAGACACCCCCCCCCCCCCTCCTCCACCAATCCCCATGGGAAAGGAACAGCTTTTAACCTGTGTGCAAGATGTTCTGCATGAATTCACATACTGAACTATGGTTTAACCTCTTGCATTCAGATTCTCTGAACACAAACTGCCCCTAGATTTCGCATTCCATTACGAAATCAGGTCAGGCACACATGCTGGCAGGCCTTTTCCTCCTTCAAAGTACATACCAGCAGCTATAATTACTTCCAGACTCTCAACAGGGTTTCTTCCTCTAGCCTGATAGAGCTTTGAAAATGTGGTAGCAAATAATGATGGTCACAGCATGATGGAAATCTACTGTGTGTAAATTCTGGCAAATCCCGGTTTGGGACTTGGGAGGGGGGGGGGGGGGGTAATTATTAAATCCCGGCTAATCTTGGTTCAGGATTAAGAGGGTTTAAAGTGTCATCTGAAGAACTTTTTTGGGGGGGGAGGGGGGGAGGGTGTGCGAGGTGTGTATGGGGCGAGTGTGTGACTGCATGAACATGTACAGGTGTGGAAATTTGCACTGACAACAAACAGACACTAACCTGTTCTGGGGCGATGTCTGCTGCTCTTGTCGTCGGAGAGGAACTGAGCTAATCGTATGGCCACAGACGAGTTCTGAAACAGACAATTTTGTGTACTACAACATGGTATCTGTATTCTTCTTCTTCGTCCAATGCTTACACACCAACTATTGTTGTCTGTCAAATCAGCGAAAACGGGTTGCACTGCCGTTAGGTGCCTGACAAGACAGGCCCATGCATCGACTTCAGCATGAGAGAATACTGTTATTGTTTAGGTCTTTCTGGATAAAAAAAGGCAAGAAAATGGACCAAGATGGCAGAAAAGAGACAAGAAGGAGGTAACAGGAAGAAAAGAAAGAAGGCAGAAAACAAAAGAGGGAATTCCTAGCACAGAATTTCCAGAAGGTGGGGATGCTCTTTACACTGACTGGCCCCTGGCATCCCCGGGGGGGTGTGCCTGTGTGAAAGTGTAGTGTCTCAGTTATCAGAAAAATGCTGAATATTTTTTAGGGGGATGAGCAAAAGCAAAAGAAATGTTGATAAGAAAGGCCTGTGAGCCATCAGAGACTGCAGCAAGACACTGAGCCATCAGAGACTGCAGCAAGACACTGAGCCATCAGAGACTGCAGCAAGACACTGAGCCATCAGAGACTGCAGCAAGACACTGAGCCATCAGAGACTGCAGCAAGACACTGACCTTGACCTCAGGTCCCCAGGCACTGCCGGCGGTCCCTGAGTGGTCTTTGGGCAAGTCGGCAGCAGTCGTCCTCGATCGCTCAGAGCCCTGGTGAGCGGACGATGCCGCCACGCTCCTCTCTGCGTTTCGCGAAGAGGTCTCCTTCCTTCGGGGAGGCTTGGACTCCCGCGCGTACTGGTCGTAGAACTGGAAGCCATATGACACCGGCTTGGTGGCGGTGTCGTCACTCAGCATGGAGGAGAGGGCGAGTCGAAGGTCTTGGCCGACAGCCCCATCTTCCGGGCATCAAACTTGTCCCTGCTGTCCATCTTGTGGACATACTCGCTGGGCATGGCCACGGGGAGGAGAGCTTTGAGGTCGTCGACGTCCTCACTGAATGCGAGTCCCACCTCTTCTGTGTGATTGTACGTGCTGGCATTGTTCTTGTCGCCGTGCGGGCCGGTCTTGTCCCGTTTCCCTACAGCGGCGGTTGTGGTTCCAGTCCAGCCCTCCCCGCTGTCCTGACTCCTGTCCCCACCCTCCACCCTCCCCTCCAGGGAACTCAGCGCAGTTCCGCGGAGGAGGAGACGTTTTCTGCCGACCACTCGGAGCCCGAACTGGTGCCCTCGTTCCTCTCCCCTTTGACGAGGTCCGGAGAGGGCACAGCGGCTAAACTGTTCAACACACCGCCGTTGACACGCGAGGGGGGGGCAACCGTGTTTTTCTGAGGGGGAGGGGGAGGATCCAACACTGACTGGTGAGAGCGCACGCTGTGTGAGGAGCAGGGGCGGGAGTAGGCCGACTCCCACTTGAGGTCGGCTCTGGAGCCACTGTGGGGTGAGGGGTCAGGACGGGTCGGGGGCTGACTGTGGGGTGAGGGGTCAGGACGGGTCAGAGGTTGACTGTGGGGTGAGGGGTCAGGACGGGTCAGGGGCTGACTGTGGGGTGTATGCTGCTGTGCGCTGCTGGGTCCTGACTTGAACACGCCGCTCCTAGCAGGCAAACGTCCACCTTCATCGTGCGGACCACCGCCGTTGTCCGCATCTTTGTTGGTGTATGAATTGTCCGTTTCCTCTACCACAAACGTCTGATTCAGCGCCTCCTCCCCCTCTGTCACGGGCTGGTCAGTCCAGGCGCCAAACAGCGGTGCAGATGGGTTCCCACCCCCCCCACCGCCTTCTCCGCCGAAACCCCCAAAGGGAATGTCGGGGGGGTAGCCGCCCTGGCCCAGGAGAGCCTGTTCCCGAGACTTGCGCATCATCTCTTTGAGCTCCCTCAGCCTTTCCCGCGTGGCTTCCTCCTTCATGGCCAGGTGTTTGGTCATCAGGAATCGCTTCTCCGTCTCTGTCTGGTGATTCGCCTGCAACCAGAGTTAAACCGCACAGTGACACAGGCCACAGGTAGGTTGAGAGGGTAACAATTAACGGTCAGTCCAAGAAACACGGATTTGGATGCTTTAACCTCCACACACACGCATGCACGCACGCACGCGCGCACACACACACACACACACACACACTCTCACTCACTTGCACATGCACACATGCACACACACACACATACACACACACACATAAATACACATGTGCGCATGCACACACACACACACACACATACACATGCAGGCACACACACACACATGTGCTGGCACACATGAATGCACGCACACATGCACACGCACACACACACAGAGGACGGATAGCCTAGTGGTCAGAACATTGCGCTGGCAATTTGACGACCCGGGTTCGAGTCCGGTCGAGGGGGTTTTTCTCCTTGAGTTAACATCAGTGCTGACTCCACACTCCCCAAAAGTCCTTCGGATGAGACTTTAAACCGAGGCCCCGTGTCCAAACACATGCAGAACATCTTGCGCACACGTTAAATCCTGCTCCGTTTTTCGTAAGAGTAGGCCATTGTGTGGCGGTGGGAACAGATGACAGAGGATTTAAAAAATAAAAAAAAAGCACAGGAATGCTTACTCCATTTTCCTCGAAATAAAAGAATACATAAGATGCAACAAACAAATAAAATTGAAGAAGAAACAAAACTAATGCACAATAACAAGCAGAACCAGACTGACCTTGCTCTGCTTTCTCTCCTCGGACTTGAGCATGTCAAACACCTGTCGCGTGTTTAGCGTTCCATTGCGCTTCTTGTACTGCGAGAACTGGTCCTCCAAGCTGCGCTTTCCGGCCGACATTTTGCCTTGACCTTGACCTTCGCTGGTGTCCTTGTCCTCTGACCCATGACCTTGTGTGACCTGAGCCTCCATCTCCGCTTTCTTCTGTTGCACTTCATCCAGCTTCCTTTGGAACTTTGCCTGCCAAAGTTCAGGGATTGTTTGTTAGGTTGGTTGGTTGGTTGGTGTGTGTGTGTGTGTGTGTGTGTGTGTGTGTGTGTGTGTGTGTGTGTGTGTGTGTGTGCGTGTGTGCGTGTGTGCGTGCGTGCGTGCGTGCGTGCGTGCGTGCGTGCGCACGCACGTGCGTGCATGCGCGCACGCTGTGCGTGCATGCGCGCACGCTGTGCGTGCGTGCATGCGTGCGTGTGTGCGTGTGTGTTGTGAGTCAGTATGGGTGTGTGTATGTGTGTGTGAGTGCACGCACGTGTGTGTGTATGTGTGTGTGCACACATGCGTGCGCGCGCGGTGCGTGCGTGTGTGTGTGTGCATACATGCATGTATGTGTGTGCATGCACATGCGTGTCTGTGTGTTTATGTGTGTGTGTATGTGTGTGTGTATGAGTGTGTGTGCACGTACTTGCATGTGTGTGAGTGTGCATGTGTGTGCATGCATGTGTGCATGCATGCATGCATGTGCGTGTGTGTGCTGAAGACTTCCTCTTCTTTCTGACCTCTCTCTTGATGAGCTGATCCTCCACCAGTTTCTCTTGCTGCAGGATCTCCTGACCTGCCTCCGTGTGGCGCAGGTGTAACAGGTAGGCGTGCTGGTCCGCGATCTGCTCCCGCGTCACCTGGATCTTGTTTCTGCCACAGCACAAATAATACCCAGTCACAAAAAATAATAATAATAACAACAACAACAATGAAAACAACAACAATAATAATAATAATAATAATAATGATGATGATGATGATGATGATGATGATGATGATGATAATAATAATAATAATAATAATAATACCCTATCACAGCGTGCAAATCCAGCATAACTCGGTCAAGGGCCAAGGGCCAAGTGCTGAAACGAATGCACCCCCTTCCTTTTACAAAGTCCAAATGTGGTTAAGTTCCTGCTATCATCAGCACCATCTGGGTGGGATTAAATGGACAGTGGCTGAAAGTGGGGGAAACTGACAGCTGTGCAGTATCTTCAACACAGAAAAATGGAAAAGAAGAATTAGGTTAGCTAAGACCAGTGGGGGTGGGATAGCTAAGTGGTCAGAGCGCTTGCTTTCCCCAAGTCAAAGTTAAGCTGCATGACCAGTTGGATGGGTGACCGTTTACATACTGTGACTTCAGTACTGTCCCCCCAGTTCACCCAGCTGTAAACATGTACCTGTCCTCTTTAGGGTCAGGGAAGGAAAAACGGCAAGGGAGAGGAGATGGGCGCCACCCTCAACATGCTGGCCCCTAGAGAAGCTGAGGTCTCTGACACCTTGCTCCCCTCCAACCACACAGGTTATGGGACACCTTTACCTTTACTATGGCCAGTAGCATGGAGGACACCAACACACTCAGCATGCAACCGTGCGTGAGTTTAACTTTGACTAAAGAACATCGAGCACTGAGGCAGTCTCTGAGCCAAGGAGACAAAGACTAAGACCAACTGATTTTTATTTTGTTCAGTTCAGTTCTTCTGCTAGAGCTGTGAGGTTCATTAATGCTCCGTGGTGGCTCAAACCCAGACCATCAAAATTGGGAGTGCAATGCTCTCACCACTAGGGACATCCTGCCTCCCCGTTTTTAGCATGCGAAGACTCTGGGGGCCTCTCCCCAGCAACCAGGGGACGGGACAGCCTAGTGGTCAGAACACTGCGCTTGCAATCTGACAACCCAGTTTGATTCCCGTTCGAGGGATTTTTTCCCCTGGAGTTAACATCAGTGCTGACTCCACTCTCCCCAAAAGTCCTTCAGATGAAACTATAAACCAAGGCCCCATATGCGAATGCACACAGAACATCTTGCACACACATTAAATCCTGTTATGCTTTTTGTAAAAGTAGGCCATCATGTGCCAGTGGGAACAAACCACAAGATTTACAAAAACTGCATACACACGGGGACTGGACATAAAAAAAGCACATGAGTGCTTATTCCATTATCCTCGA
Organism: Stramonita haemastoma; assembly: GCA_030674155.1. Lineage (NCBI taxonomy): Eukaryota > Metazoa > Mollusca > Gastropoda > Neogastropoda > Muricidae > Stramonita > Stramonita haemastoma. The sequence goes on along the minus strand of CM060337.1, from coordinate 9,324,656 downwards.
TACAGAACAATGAATAAATAAACAAATAAGATAAATAATAGGAATACGGAAACAAATACAGTTGCAGACAAGAAAAAAGAAAAAAATGGGTAGGTGCTGCACTTGTGGCGACGCACTAAGAGAGCAGCCCGAATTGCACGCAGAGAAATCTGCTGTGACATAAAGCGGTATAAAATAAAATAAATTTAAAAAATGAATAAATAAATAAATAAACCAATAAGATAAATGAATAAAGAAATAAAATAATAAATAAATAAAATAAAATAAACCAAAAAATAAAATAAAATAAATAAATAGATAAATAAATAAAATAAAAAATAAATAAAATAGAAAATAAATAAAATAGAAAATAAATAAACAAACAAAATAATAAATAAAATAAAAGATACACAAAACAAATAAACAAATAAAATATGTAAATAAAATAAATAGACAAATAAAATAAATAAATGAATTAAAATAAAAAAAACAAATAAAATATAAAATAAAATAAATAAAAAATAATTTTAAAATAAATAAAAACAACCTACTTGACGATGATCTCCATGCTGGTCAGTTCCCCAAAAGCAGTGCTGGTGCGGAGCTCCTGCAACTGCTGCTCCTGCTCGCTCTGCGACTGCTTCATCGTCTCCAGGCGCCGAGACAGCTTCCGGATTTCTTTTTCCCGCTTGCGCTCGTACGGCGATTTGTACGTGTCTGGGCGGGCCCCCATTAGTTTGGGGGTGTGCCTGGATGGTCTGTTGTCGCGGCTTGCTGGTTCACTGCTTGCTGGCGAGCCTGTTGCTCTGTGTGTGCGCATAAGACAAAACATGAGGAGATCTATGTGTACACTGATGGGAGTAAAAGTGTAGTAAAATAGCTGTAGAATTTTTTTTTAACTCTCTTAGTCCTGACCTGGGATTTGCCGGGATTAAATGAATCCCCTCTCAGAATCCTGACCTGGGATTTGCCGGATTAAATGAATCCCCTCTCAGAATCCTGACCTGGGATTTGCCGGGATTAAATGAATCCCCTCTCAGAATCCTGACCTGGGATTTGCCAGGATTAAATGAATCCCCTCTCAGAATCCTGACCTGGGATTTGCTGAAATTTACATACAGTAGTTTTCCATTATACAGTGACCTTCACCGACCTCCAACACATGCCAAAGCTCTATCAGGCCAGACGAGTGAGAGTCTGGAAGTAATCATAGCTGCTGGTATGTACTTATAAGGAGGAAAAGGTGAGTGAGCATGTGTGCCTGGCCTGATTTGTGATGGAATGCGAAATCTAGGGGCAAGTTTGTGTTCAGAGAATCCGCATGCAAGAGGTTTAAAAGAATGACAGCAACAATGACAATGATGGTAAACATGATAATAACAATGATATGATGAAATAGGATCAAAATTAGTTTTGTGTTTGTGCAAATTTGCCACAGGCAACATGTGTGTGATGGTATGTGTGTGTGTGTGTGTGTGTGTGTGTGTGTGTGTGTGTGTGTGTGTGTGTGTGTGGTGTGTGTGTGTGTACGTGCATGTGTGCGTGCATGTGTGCATGTGTGTGTGGTGTGATAGCATGCATGCATATGTTTGATCATGCATGCATACATGCACTGTGCATGCATGCCTGTGTGTATGCATGCTCGAGTTTGTGCATGAATGTGTGAACAAACAAGGGGACATGGAAGGGGAAAAGTAAGATGTATGTACATCTCTCTCTCTCTCTCTCTCTCTCTCTGGGACTGGATGTAAAAAAGCACATGGGTACTTATTCATTATCCTTGAAATAAAAGACTTTGATTTGATTTGATTTGATTTGACCTATATCTCTTTCCCGACCCCCTCACTTCTTTCTTCTCTCTACCCTCCTCTCTCTACCCCCTTCTCCCCCCTCTCTCCCCCCCCCCCCCCCCCCCCCCTCTCTCTCTTTCCACCCTGAACACGAGCAGCAATACACACGTATATATATATATATATATGTGACGCTCCACCACGAAATGAGTCGCTTAGCACATTACCTAATTTTGCGCTAGGAGCCTTTAAAGGCAGGTGGGGGTCAAGTTGTCAATTTTGAGATTTTGATTGATTATTAAACTAGATCTGTTTATCTACCTTATAATGAAATATCAAGGCATAATTTTTATTCCTTTTGCTTTTAAATGTGTTTTGAAAATACCAAAGCACTCATTCTGACAACCTGTTATTAAAATAAACTTGCCCGTTTCTCATTTTGTCCCATCCTGCAGTCTATCATTTCAATTTGTAATAATGTTGCACAGAATTGTCCGATTTTCAATCTGTCTTTTGTATTTGATAGCCACTTTATTGCACATTAATAACATGTCAATAACTTAAAATTGACCTCAGGTGCACTCCGTCTCATTATGTGGTGGAGCGTCACATATATATATATATATATATATATATATATATATATATATATATATATATATATATATATATATATATATACATATATATATATATATATATCTATCTATATCTATATATATATACATATATATATATATATTATATATATATCTATATATATAAACCACCAGGTAGACGATGTTCACTCACTCGTGTAGTGACTCACCTTTACGGGTGGCGGCATACAACCTCTGGATGTTCAGTATCAAGTCATCGGTATCCATCACACCGTTCCCCACTGGCTGAACTGCTGTCCCTCGGTTACTGCCCAAACACATTGTAACTGTGGTGACAGTATGCTCGACATTCTTTTTTTTTTCTTATTTAAAAAAAACACTTTTATTTCTTTTATTTTTTGGTTACATAGTAATTTATACAGAATACAAAATGTATAAATGGTTTTGTTGAGAAAGGGAGAGAGAGAGGAGGGGGGGAGAGCAGGGGAGAGAGAGAGAGAGAGAGAGAGAGAGAGAGAGAGAGAGAGAGAGAGAGAGAGAGAGAGAGAGAGAGAGAGAGAGAGACACACACAGACAGACAGACAGACAGACAGACAGACAGACAGACAGACAGACAGAGAGAGAGAGAGAGAGAGAGAGAGAGAGAGAGAGAGAGAGAGAGAGAGAGAGAGAGAGAGAGAGAGAGAGAGAGAGATTTGATTTATTTGATTCAATTTATTATTTTATACCGAGGATAATGGAATAAACACTGTTGTGCTTTTTTACATCCAGTCCCCGTGTGTATGCAGTTTTTGTGGTGGCGTGTGGGGAGGGGGGGGGGGGGGGGGGGGGGGGGGGGGGGGGGGGGGAAGATGAGGAGAGGCACAGAAAGCGGGAGACAGGGTAACAGGAGAGAGAGAGAGAGAGAGAGAGGAGAGGAGGAGGAGGGGGGGGGGGGGGAGAGAAGAGAGAGAGACAAAGACAGAGACAGAAACAGAGAGAGACAGAGAGAGTAAGAAGACAGAGACAGAGAGAAAGAGAGAGCAGAGAGAGAGCGAGCTAAAAACCCTGCTGACAAAACATTTACCTTTCCTCTGTTTTCTCTCCTTCCAAAATATGCACATGTTTGGACACCTCCGTGGCCTTCCCTCCCCTCCCCCCTGCACCCAGACTGGTTTTGGAGGCCACATTTCCCAACGCCTGATTGGCTGCCGCTCTGGGAGCCTCTGCTTCGTCAGCCGACGATGGCGTCGCTTGGCTGGGAACCAGCTTCTCTTGGAAGTACTTGCTCATGATCATCTTCTTCAGGATTCGCAGACACTCGCGGAACTTGAAAGGGTTCGTGATACCTGCGGCCACCAGAAACACCACGAGTTCTTGAAAAGTCTGCAGTGACTGATTGTTGTTTTCTCCACAGCACACACAAATCCAACATCACTCCAGTCCAGAGCGATAAATTTAGTACACCCCTTCCTTTAATTAACCTAGTCCGAGTGCGGTCAGTTCCTGCTGTAATTAGCACCAGCAGGCCCCCACTGGTCTGGGAGGGGCCACACCCACTGAGATCCCGGGTGGGAAAGAGAGGTGTTGACCCCGGGTAGAATGAGGCTTTTGGCGCGAATTCCATAGTCGACACAGACTGACAGAGGCCTACTACTACTAGGTTTGTAAGACTCATGTTCAGCATTGAAACTTGTTCTTTACACAGTGGAAGAAAAATTAGCAGCTGAGAGGACCTGGAGATGGGGCAAACTGATAGTTGTGGGTTTTTTTTTCTTTTTTTTTTGGTTGTTGTTGGTTGTTCCTCCGCTTAGAGCTCCAAGGTTCACCAATGGTGAGAATTGGCCTATGCAACCAATTTCTTTAACAACCCCCCCTTCCCTTCCCATTAAGGCAGCTGCATTCCAACTTCCAGGATAATGTCTACGCATGACACTGGTGTGCACGCATTTACTACTTTTTTTCTTTTTTTTTAAAATGCTGTCATCCCTTCCTACCAGCATGCAATGGGCTCCTACTCTCCCAAAAGGTGGAGCAGGAGGTTCTTAATGTGTGCTCAAAGATGTTCTGCATGTGTTTGCATACAGAACCTCAGTATATATAGTCTCATCTGAAGGACTTTCCGGGGAGTGGAGTCGATCAGGGAAATAATCCCCTTGAATGACAGTGTTTTGAATCCAGGCCATTGCTCAGATCATTTTTTGTTTTTGTTTTTGTACCACTTTATGTCACAGCAGATTTCTCTGCTCAAAATTCGGGCTGCTCTCCCCAGGGGAGAGCGCGTTGCCACAAGTGCAGCAACTACCCATTTTTTTTTCTTTTTCCTGTAAGCAACTGTATTTGTTTCCCTATCAGAGTATTTTTTTTCTACACAATGTTGCCAGGGTCAACCCCCTTGTTGCCATGGGTTCTTTTACGTGCACTAAATAGAGATGTGTAACACAAGGGACCTCGGTTTATCATCTCATCCGAAAGACTAGCACCCAAACCACCACTCAGGGTCTAATGGATGGGGGAAAAGTTTTGGGCCCGAACGGGGTACAAACCACCGCACACTCCGACCCGGACTTTTTGCTTTGTAGGCAAGGCGCGTTAGCCGCCGCTGTAGTCTAGTGGTTAGGGCGTTGGACTCGTAATCTAAAGGTTGCGGGTCCGATCCCAGCTTTCGGCTATGGCGTTGTGCCCTTGGAAAAGGCACTTTACAGCTATTTTCTCACCCCACCCAGGTGTGAAAGGGGTACCAACCTTGTGTTGGGGTTAACCCTGCGAAGACTGGCATCCTATCCAGGGGGGAGTCTATGACTCTCAGTCGCTTAACGCCACAGAAACCGGGAATAAGCACCGGCCTGATGAGCCTAAGGCTCGGGAGAGAGAGGCAAGGCGCGTTACCACCTAGACCACCGATCCATCCAGATCATGAGCTGAAAGCTCTAAACCGGAAGGTTTCACACATTCCACACAAACTCACCTGCGGTGAGGGGGTCGGAGACTCGACCAGCCAGGTATTCCTGCACCACCTGGGCACACGACAGCTTGTCTTCGTCCGTCAGTTTGCTGCTCATGTCCTCCTCCTCCCCCCTCTGCCCCTTTCCCCGTTCTGAAAACAAACACAGTGCAGCACAGCTGTCAGTTTCCCCCCCCCCACTTTCACCTCCTCTTAGCTGCTAATCATCCCATCCCACCCCACCCCAGATAGGGCCAGCTGGTGCTATTTTTATAGCAGGAGCTGACCACACATGCACTAGGTAAAAGGAAGAGCATGCTAAATTTAGCAGTCTGGACTAGGTCCTACTGAGTGATGTCTGGATTTGTGCACTGTGAGTGTGGTGTGATGTGCTGGGTTGTCTTGTGCTGGGTTGTGTTGTGTAGATCACATCAACTGCATTGCACTACAATGCACTGTAGTGTACATATATCACAACACACACACATGACATGCATGCACACACACACAACTGACACACACAACACGACACATAAGACACACACACACACAACACACAACCACAACACACACACACCACACATCACACACACACCACACACACACACACACACATCACACACCACACACACACGCACACGCACGCACCACACACCACACACACACACACACACACACACCACACACACATCACACACACACACACACACCACACACACACCACACCATTCCCCGCACACACACACACACACACCACACACACACATACACACACACACACACACATGCACATTACCCCACCCCCCCCCCCCCCACACACACACACACACCACCACACACACACACACACCACACACACATCCCAGCCCCCCCCCCCTCCCCCCCCCACCCCCCCCCCCCCCCCCCCACAACCCACACACATACCACACACACACATGGAGCCTACCTCTTCTGCATGTAGAGACATTTTCAAACAGGCCATTTGCGTTTCCAGTTCAGCCACTCGACGCTTCAACTGCTGAATCAGAGTCTTGTCATCTATCTCTTCATTCCTCCTGCAAACGAAAACAAACAAAAAAACCCCACACCATTTAAAAAAAAAATTCATTCCCTGACTAGAGCTCTAAGCTTCATCAATGGTAAGATTTTGTATATATGCAAATGTTTGCTCACTATCAAGGTAGACATATTAAGACTACAGGATGATGTCTAAACACAACACCAATGTGCACATGTTTTTTAAATTTGTCGTCCGTTCCTACCAGCATGCCATGGCCTACTCTTTCAAAAGGGGGAACAGGGTTTAACATGTGCACAACATGTTTGGCATGCATTCATACATAGGGAGGGACCTTGGTTTATAGTCTCATCTGAAGAACTTTTGTGGAGCTGGGGTCCCCAAGTGAAGGTTAAGCAGCATAGAGTGTAGTTACCAAGTGGATGCATTTGTGCACCTTGGTTTCAGTACAGTCCCCCAGTTCACCCAGCTGTAAATGGGTACTTTCCCTCTTTAGGGTCAGGGAAGGTAAAGCAGCGAGAGGGAGGAGATGGGCACCACCCTCAATATGCTGGCTCCTAAGAGAAGCTGAGGCTCTAACACCTCGCTCCCCAATGACCGCATAGGTTAGTGGAACATCTTGACCTATACATTTTTACTGATGTTGTCTCAAGAGAAAAAATCTCCTTAAATGGGCATCTCAGTGATGGCTCAAACCTATGCCATCAGTTCATGAGCTCAATGCTCTAACCACTAGGTTATAACCTGCACCCCCCCCTCTCTCCCTCTCCTCCCCCCCAAAAATAGGATTGAAATGAACCTTTTCCATGGTGATCTCAGTTTCAGTTTCTCATACACTTCTGTGCCTGTGTATCAAAGCCTGTGGAGTTGGAGGTTCACAGGAGAAGGCTGTTGGAGGGAGGTTGTGGAAGTCACCACCCCAGGTGAATGACTCACTCAGAGTTCCTGACTGAGCTTTTGAAAGAAAATTTTTTTCCACGACTGAGCTATTACTCTGTTGCCAGTAGGGGACTTGGTGGGTTAAAGTCAAAGTCAAATTTTTATTTCCAGATGGTACATTCAGCAAGCAATGCATTTGCTTTTCTTTATCAAGCCATCCATCTAGTAAAAAAAAAAAAAAAAAAATCCCCAAAACACCCCAACTTCATAGCTAGGTGGTATCTTGCCTACGTTGGCTCAGACCAGGCATCCACTGAACACCACCAAAGTGACCCAGCAGCAGGGCAGGACAGGGCAGGGACCCTCTGGCTGGTGGCCCCATGGTGACCTGACACCTAACACTGACTAATTCCCTGTGGACTTCTGACCCTGAAGATAGGGTGATTGACATGACACGCCTGAGTGTGACTGGGGCAGAGAGTTTGGAACGAGTAGTGTGGGAACTGCAGGACAGGAACAACAGGTAAGGCACCTTAAAAAGCACCCCCCCCCCCCCAATGAAAGATAAATCACACATATAGACTCACAATCACACATACACTAAAATACACACACACACACGACACACACACACACACACACACACACCACACACACACACACACACACACACATATTCCCTGGAGTTCACATCAGTGCAGACTCCACTACCCCCAAAAGCCTTTCAAATAAGACTATAAACTGAGGTCAAGAGTGCAAACGCACACAGAACATCTTGTGCACATGTCAAAACCTGTTCTGATTTTTGGAAGAGTAGGCCATTGTGTGCCAGTGGGAACGGATGACAAAACTGACAAAACCACGTAAACACAGACTGGATGTGAAAAAAAGCACACGACTGCTTATTCCATGATCCACAAAATAAAAGAATAAATAAATAGATAATGAATAAACACACACACACACACACACACACACACACACACACACACACACACAACACACACACACCAAGCATTCTATATGCACCTGGCATGATTGGCAATGCAGGCGACCCGTTGGGCGAAGCGACAGGTGGATAAGGTTTCTCCCAAATTCTGCACTTCCAGAGAAATGGTAGCGATCATCGAAGTCTGGCAGTTTCCACCTGTCCACAAAAGAAATAAGTCTCCTCTGAAGTTTAAAAAAATAAAAATATATAAAAATATATAAAATAATGGAAAAAAAACACAAAACCTTTCCTCTGAAAAAAAGAAAAAGATTTTTAATATAAAAAAATTTTTTTAAACCAAAACTTTCCTCTGAAGTCAGACTATGGCTGCCTATGTTGGAGAAGTACTTGAAAAAGAATCAAGACTACATGAAGACTGGACTTCTCCTCTGGTGGGTGCTTACTGGTTTCACAATGAATCAAAGGCGACACAGACACACGCCTGCATGCACGCGAACGTATGCACACGCACGCACGCACCGCACGCACGCACGCACGCACGCACGCACGCACCACACACACACACACACACACACACACACACACACACACACACACACACACACACACCACACAAACGCATGCATGCAGGCAGGCACACACACACACACACACACACACACACACAGGCAGGCCGGCAGGCAGGCAGGCAAGGCAGGCAGGCATGCAGGAAGGCAGACAGACAGACAGACAGACAGACAGACAGACACACAGACAGACACACAGACAGACATATATAGAGACATACAGACAGACAGACAGACAGACAGACAGACATACATATATAGAGACACACATACATACAGACAGACAGACAGACATACCCAGAGAGTCCGAAGGACCATAGTAAGCAGGGAGTTTCTGTAGGGAACATGGCGTCGTGTGGCTTCCGAACTCGTTGGACGGCCACCTAGAGAGATGTTGCTGTAACACACAGTCATGTCATGTCATGTCATGTCATGTCATATAATGTCATGTCACCATCCATCTCACCATCTGAATCTTCACACACACTTACAGAGATGTTGCTGTTACACACTGTCATGCAATGTACTGTAATGTAATTTATTGTAATGTAATGTTATGTAATGTAATGTCACCATCCATCCCACATCTGAATCATCACACACACTTACAGAGATGTTAATGTAATACACAGTCATGTCATGTCATGTCATGTCATGTCACATCCATCTCACCATCTGAATCATCACACACACTTACACAGATATGGCTGTGACACACAGTCATGTCTTGTAATGTAATGTAATGTAATGTAATGTAATGTAATGTAATGTAATGTAATGTAATGTAATGTCACCATTAAAAAGAAAGAAAATAAAGAAGAAGAAAAAAGAAAGAAAAGAAAAGAAAAGAAAAGAAAAGAAAGAAAGAAAAGAAAGAACGACAAGAAAGAAGAGAAGAATAACAGAAAAAAAGAAAAAAGAAAGAAGAAAGAAAGAAAAAAAAAAAGAGAAAAAAAAAGACAGAAAGAAAGACCATTTCTGCCCACCATTTCAGTAGCCGCTTTGGGGATGGAAAGGGTTAATCAATGAAATAACTAAAGAAACAAAAAAAGAAAAAAAAAGACAGAAAGAAAAAAAAAGAAAAAAAAAGAAAGAAAATAAGAAAAAAGAAAAAAAAGAACAAAAAGAAAGAAAAGAAAGAAAGAAAAGAAAAGAAAAGAAAGAAAAAACAAGCAAACAAACAAACAAACAAAGAAAAAAAAAAAAAGAAAGACAGAAAAAAAAGATCATTTTTGCCCACCATTTCAGTAGCCTCTTTGGGGATGAAAAGGTTTAATCAATGAAATAACTAAAGAAAGAAAAGAAAGAGAGAAAGAAAGAAAGAAAAAAAAGAAAGAAAAGAAAGAAAAGAAAGAAAAGAAAAGGAAAGAAAAGAAAGAAAAACAAATAAACAAACAAACAAAGAAAAAAAAAAAAAAAAAGAAAGACAGAAAAAAGAGACCATTTTTGCCCACCATTTCAGTAGCCTCTTCGGGGATGAAAAGGGTTAATCAATGAAATAACTCGAGAACAAAAAGAAAGAGAGAAAGAAAGAAAGAAAGAGAGATAAAAAAAGAAAAAAGGAGGAAAGAAAAGAAAAGAAAAGAAAAGAAAGAATAAAAAAGAAAAGAAAGAAAGAAAGACCAAAAAAAAAAAGAAAGAAAAAAAAGACCATTTTTGCCCACCATTTCAGTAGGCTCTGGGGATGAAAAGGGTTAACAATGCAATAACTAAGAAAAAGAAAGAAAAAGAAGAAGAAAGAAAAAAGAAAGAAAGAGAAGAAAAGAAAGAAAGAAAGAAAAAAGAAAGAAAAGAAAAGAAAGAAAAGAAAGAGAAAATAACTAAAGAAAGAAGAAAGAAAAAAAAAAAAAAAAAAAAAAAAAAAAAAAAAAGAATATAAAAAAAAGACCCAAAAAAAGAACAAAAAAAAAAACAAAAAAAAAGCCAAGAAAAAGAAAGAAACTAAAGAAAGGACAGAACAGACACAAGGCTCTGTACACACACACACACACCACACACACACACACACACACACACACACACACACACACACACACATACCCCTTGCTGTTGCTGGAGTGGGTGGATCGAGGTCGGGTTTGACTAGAGTCTGCCTGCAGGGCGATGATGACGCTCTCCAGGTAGTGCAGGGACAGGTTGATGGACTTGGCCTCCGTCAGCTGCTGCCCGTCCACCCCTGTCTTGGCCACCCGCTCCGACCCAGCCAGGTCCACCAGGTGAAGCTTGGACCTGTCCCCAATGACAACACAGGTAAGACAGAGTTACAGTTAAAGTCTGTCCCGAGCCTCAAGGCTCATCAGGCCGGTGCTTATCCCGGTTTCTGTGGCGTTAAGCGACTGAGAGTCATAGACTCCCCCCTGGATAGGACGCCAGTCTATTGCAGGGTTAACCCCTAACACAAGGTTGGTACCCCTTTTACACCTGGATGGGGTGAGAAAATAGCCGTAAAGTGCCTTTTCCAAGGGCACAACGCCATAGCTGAAAGGTGGGATCGAACCCGCAACCTTTAGATTACGAGAGGTAAGACAGAAGTGGGTTTTATTTTATTTTATTTTATTTTATTTTATTTTATTTTATACCACTTTACGTCACGGCAGATTTCTCTGCATGATATTTGGGCTGCTCTCCTCGGGGAGAGGCATTGTAGCCAGGTCTACCAGGTGAAGCTTGGACCTGTCCCCAGCAACAACACAGGTAAGACAGAAGTGGGGTTTTATTTTATTTTATACCACTTTCCGTCACAGCAGATTTCTCTGCGTGAAATTCGGGCTGCTCTCCCTCCCCGGGGAGAGCCTGTCACCACAAGTGCAGCGCCTACCCATTGTTTGGTTTTTTTTCCCCTTCAGGGATGGTATCTAAACACGACACCTGTGTGCATGCTGGGTTGTTTTTTTTATTCATAATTTTGTCATCCAGTTACGGGTACTTTTTATTATTAATTTTCTTTTTTTAATTCTTTTATATCAAGATAATGGAATTTAAGCACTCATGTGATTTTTTTTTACATCCAGTCCCCTTGTGTATGCAGTTTTTGTCAATTGTGTCATCTGTTCCCACCAGCACACAATGGCCTACTCTTACGAAAAGCGGAACAGGATTTAACATGTGGGCAAGATGTTCTGCTGTGTTTGCACACGGGGCCTCGGTTTATAGTCTCATCTGAAGGACTTTTAGGGAGAGTGGAGTAAGCACTGATGTTGACTCCTGAGGAAAAATCCCCTCGACCGGGGAATGGAACCCGGGTCGTCAAATTGCGAGCGCAATGTTCTGACCACTAGGCTATCCAGTCCCTGAATACCAGCTGGGGAAAGACTTGTCAGGCACTTAATAGCAGAGCAATACATTTTTCAACAACAGGTGCTGTCTGAGCATTTGGCAGAGAAAAAGAAACAGACACATTTCTCACTGAAACGAAGTGTATCTCTTTCTTTTATCTCACTATTTTGTCTATTTTATATCATCTGCACAACCCAGCATGGATTCTGGTCATCCCAAATCCTTCCAGTCTGCAAGATTCCGAGCAAAATAAGGTCAACAACAACAACAACAACAAAAGTATTAAAAAAAAATAATAATAAATAAAAAGAAGACAGAACCCTAGCAATGTATCACAACCAACACACATTATCATCACACATACACTCCCTATCCAAACATAACCACACAACATCGACGCAGTCGAGTCCACCCAAAAAAAAAACTACCAAACCGAAACAGACAGTCCTACCTACACTCACCTACCTCGACACAACTCGAACCCACACCCCAACCACTGTGACACTCTCTCACTCTCTCTTTCCACCTGTCACTTTTTCAACCAGTGCTAGGCTGAACCACTATCAGACCACACACACACACAAAACAACAAACAAAAAAACCCCACTACCACCACCCCCATACAGTCTTTGCCCAACAGACTGGTTTGATCAGTCTCTGATCACTGCACAGACCTAGGCCCTACCTACCCCTCTTTGTCATCAGCCACAGGGAGGGGTGGGTAGGTGTACAAGGAGAGAGGGGGGTAGGGGTGGGGAGGTAGGAAGGGAAAGGGAAAGGGTAGAGAGAGGGAGGAGGTCATTTACCTTATTGGGTGAGCAGTCATAGATCTTTCCCTAACCCCCCTCCCCCCTCCTTTCAGTCTGGGTGACACTACAGAGGCTTTACACTAAACGACACTGTCAAAAAAACCCACAAAAAAAACCCAGCACTATCAGCCAGCCAGTCAGTAGTTCAGTTCATGGCAGGCAGGACAGCACATACAGGCTTAGTTAGCAATGGGGGTGGGTTCCGACAGAAGCTTTCAACCCCTCTGCCTTTCAGGCCGCAGTGTGTGGTGGTGGAAAGTGGAGAAGAGGGGGGTTCATGATTGACTTGATGAGTTTTTTTGTTATGGTTTTTTTTTTTTTTTGGCTGTGAAGAGGCAGGGGTTAGGCTGTTTTGGCTGTACCCAGAAAATGGGAGTGTGGGACAAGACGAACTAAAACATTAATGGCCAGTGCCTGCCCGGTCCTGGCAACGACTGTTGATGCAGGAATCGGAGAAGATTGAGTTTCTGAATAAAGCATACAGTTTGGGGGGGGGGGGGGGGGGGGTTGGTGTGCGTTTTTTTTGTTCTCTTTACATTTTTTTTGGTGCCTTTTCTCTTTTCTTTATGTAGAATAGCTGTTGAATGTATGTTTTAAAAAGTGACATGGATAAGTAAGTCTCTGTGTCTCTGTCTCTCTCTGTCTCTGTGTGTGTGTGTGTCTCTCTCTCTCTATCTCTGTATCTGTCTCTGTCTCTCTCTGTCTCCCCTCTCTCCCCTCCCTTCCTCCCTCTCCCCTTCTTTCTCCCTTCCTCCCTCTCCCCCACCCCCCCTTCCTCTCTCTCTCTCTCAAACCCACTTAGTAAGAGAGAGAGAGAGAGAGAGAGAGAGAGAGAGAGAGAGAGAGAGAGAGAGAGAGAGGAGAGAGAGAGAGAGAGGAGAGAGAGAGAGAGAGAGAGAGAGAGAGGAGAGAGAGAGAGTGTGTGTGTGTGTGTGTGTGTGTGTGTGTGTGTGCACTCTAAAACTCTGAAAATTCTATTCACGAAGAAGCCGTTGGCCCATACATGAAGGAGATTGCTGATCAAATCAATGATTTAATTAAATGATAAAAATACACAGTCAAGTACAGATGTGACAAACAAATGCAAACAAATCCACCACAGGGGAAAAAAACACCCCACCCTATGACATCATGATATGAGAGAGAGAGAGAGAGAGAGAGAGAGAGAGAGAGAGAGAGAGAGAGAGAGAGACAGAGACAGAGACAGAGACAGAGACAGAGACAGACAGACAGACAGAGACAGACAGACAGACAGACAGACAGACAGATGGACAAAGAGACATACACAGAGACAGAGACTGAGACAGAGAAACAAAGAGCGAGACAGACAAACAGACAGAGACAGACACACATAAAGAGAAAGAAAGAGACAGACAGACTAACAGGCAGACAGAGAGACAGAAAGAGAGACAGACAGACAGACAGACAGACAGACAGACAGACAGACAGAGTGAGAGTGTGTGTGTGTGAGTGTGTGTGTGTGTGTGTGTGAGTGTGTGTGTGTGTGTAGTGTGAGTGTGTGTGTGTGTGTAGTGTGTGTGTGTGTGTGTGTGTGTGTGTAGTGTGTGTGTGTGTGTGTGTGTGTGTGTGTGTGTGTGTGTGTGTGTGTGTGTGTGTGTGTGTGTGTGTGTGTGCATGCATGCGTGCGTGCGTGCGTGTGTGTGTGTATGTGTGCATGCACACATGCACACGCACACTGTAAGCATGCATGTG
>CM060337.1:9297652-9305152 GCA_030674155.1 Stramonita haemastoma | reverse complement strand
AATAGCCGTAAAGTGTCTTTTCCAAGGGCAGAACGCCATAGCCAAAAGCTGGGATCGAACCCGCAACCTTTAGATTACGGGTCCACTGGACTACAGCGGCGGCTAACAATACAATACATGGATTAAAAAAAAAATTATTAAAAAAAACCAAAACCAATATATGGATTGATTACAAGATGATTGAGGGTCCCGTGTGCGAATGCACGCAGATCCTCTCGCGCACATGTTAAATCCTGTTCCACTTTTTTGTAAGAGTAGGCCATTGTGTGCCGGTGGGAACAGATCACAAGATGGTGGAATGATGGGATTGATCACAAGATGATTGATGACAAGATTTACAAAACTGTATATATACGGGGTTTGGATGTAAAAAAAAAAAAAAAGCACAGGAGTGCTTATTCCATTTTCCTTGATATAAAAGAATAAATAAATAAATTGATTACAAGATTAACAAAACTGCATACACACGGGGATTGGATTTTTTTAAAAAAAGCACAGGAGTGCTTATTCAATTTTCCTCGATAAAAAAGAATAAATAAATAAATGACAAGATTTACAAAACTGCATACACACAGGGATTGGATGTTAAAAAAAAAAGCACAGGAGTGCTTATTCCATTATCCTTGATATAAAAGAATAAATAAATAAGTAAATAGATGACAAGATTTACAAAACTGCATACACACGGGGAATGGATGTAAAAAAAAAAAAGCACAGGAGTGCTTATTCCATTTTCCTTGATAAAAAAAAGAGTAAATAGATAAATAAGTAAATAGATGACAAGATTTACAAAACTGCATACACACGGGGACCGGATGTATAAAAGCACAGGAGTGCTTATTCCATTTTCCTTGATAAAAAAGAATAAATAAATAAATAAATAAATGACAAGATTTACCAAACTGCATACACACGGGGACTGGATGTAAAAAGCACAGGAGCGCTTATTCCATTATCCTCGATATCAGAGAATAAAATAGAATTAAAAAATAAATAATTAAAAACTTCATCACTTCTGAGGGTTGGGGTGAGGTGGGTGAGAGACAGTCAATCAATCAATCAATCAATCAATCAATCATCAATCAACCAGCCAATCAATCAATCAATCAAACAAACTTGTTTATTTCGAGGAGAGTGAATAAGCACTCATGTGCCTCATTTATCCAGACTCTTGTTTACTCAAGGCATCAAGTCATCATGAGATTGTGCGCAGCCTCACTTTGTATTTGTGTAAAGCATTCAGAATAAGAGATATTTTGGTATCTTAAAGGCATGTTTTTGTCACTGACTTTTTTGTTGTTGTTATGAAATAACATTTTGTTGTTCTTGTTGCTGTTGTTTTTGTTTTGTTTTTCTCCCCACAAAAAATACTAAGCCGCTTGACAGCCCCCTTCATGTATGGGCCAATGGCCTTTTTCATGAATAGATCATTCAAGTTTGAGCTTGAGCTTGAGCTTGAGTTTGAGTTTGAGTTTCTCTCTCTCTCTCTCTCTCTCTCTCTCTCTCTCTCTCTCTCTCTCTCTCTCTCTCTCTCTCTCTCAACTCATGCACACACACACACACACACACACACACACACACACACACACACACACACACACACACACACAACACACACACACACAAACACACACACACACACACAACACAAACACACACACACACACGCACACACACAATTTTTTCAACAAATTTTTACTTGTACTGAAAAAATTACTTCAGAGTTGCATTGAGATTTTTTTTTCCCTAACTTTCATTACAGGTCAGTATGTTGGTGTCCATCAACCCTCACGCAATCGGATTCTCTGAACACAAACTGCCCCTAGATTTTGCATTCCACCATGAAATCAGGTCAGGCACACACGCTCGTTGGCCTTTTCCTCCTTCTAAGTACATACATACCAGCAGCTATCATTACTTCCAGACTCTCAGCAAGGTTTCTACCTCTAGCCTAACAGAGCTTTGGCATATGGTAGCAATTAATGATGGTCACAGCGTGATGGAAATCTACTGTGTGAAAATCCCGGCAAATCCAGGCGATTCAAGGGGGGCAATTATTCAATCCGGGCAAATGTCCACTGGCATTCAAAAAGGTGTGCTTCCATCCCCCAAAATCCATTGAAGGCCCCGCCCCATCTCAGTCTTTTTGGTTCTTTGTTAACTTGTTTGTCCAATATCACAATTTGTCGAGGGACATAGCATGAAATGGAACATACACACAGACACACCAACACACACACTGACAACAGACACACACATAGACACACACACAGACACACACATAGACACACACACACACACCACTTGCACGCACGACACACACACACGCATGCATACACACACACACAACACACACCACACACACACACACACCACACACACACAACACACACACACACACACACACACACACACACAGATCATCTTGCGTACACATTAAATCCTGTTCTGTTTTTTGTAAGAGTAGGACACGGGGACTGAATGTAAAAAAGCACAGGAGTGCTTATTCCACTATCCTCGAAATAAAAGAATAAGAAATATTTTTAAAAAATAGAAATAAAAAATAACACACACACACACACACACACACACACACACACACACACACACACACACACACACACACACACACACACACACAACACATATGAAACAGGTGATGTGATGTTACACTGTGTTTAGATTATGTGCCATAAGTAGTTTCTGTTGGGGTGCATCCTTGCAGAGCTATGTTTATGGTGTGGAGAGAAAAACAAACAACCTCATGTTACCTACTAACCATCGGTAACAGCTGTCTACTGAGAAGAAAGAGATGGCTGCAATATATATATATGACCCCCCATTACATAATGAATCATGTTGTGCCACAGGTCAATCTTTAATTACTACCACATTATAAATAGGCAATCAAAAATTATTTTTTTTTAAGCTATTCAAAAAACAAACAAAAAAAAAAGATTAAAAACCAGACGACTCTTAAGTTATTACAATTTTTTAAATTTATCATTTCTTTATCATTTTATTTCAAAGATAAAGGACTCTGAGAAGTGATGAAATGAGAAACTGAAACATTTTGCATTGTAATTATTCTTTGAACGCTCAGAAGGCAGCTATTGTTGTCTGTGATAGAAGAGAAAATTCGATACACTGCCGTAAAGTGCCTGATAAGTCAGGCCCAGTGCATCCGACTTTGGTTTGGAATGAACTGTTATTTTCCCAAAAAAAAATTTCTAGAAAAATGGCAGGAGAATGGACTAAAAGAAAGGCAGAAAATAGACAAAAAGGAGATGACAGGAAGAAAAGGAACCAGGCAGAAACAAAGAGACTGACAGAAAAGAGGGAATTTCTAGCAGAGTTTCCTGAAGGTGGGGATGCTATTTATATTGGAAGGCTCCCAGTACCCCCACAGGGGTGGGGGTGGGGGTGGGGGGTGAGGGTGGGGGTAAATGCATTTTCAAAATGAAAGGGGGAAAAAAAATTACGCTGTAACACTTCAGTACAAGGTAAAAGATAGCTTAAAATTTTATATATTTTTTTTATTTATTCATTTTTTAAGGTAGAAGAACGCTTATACTTTTATCATCAATCAATGTCTCAAAATTGACAACTTGATTCCCCCCCCTCCCCCCAACCCCCAACCTGCCTAAAATCACTCCTAGTGGAAAAGTGAGTAAGGTGCAATCTGACTCATTTCATGGTGGAGTGTCACATAATCATGTGTTGTTTTTGTCACTGTGGAAGAATGAACACATGTTGACAGGCAGCAGTCAGAGGGCTGTAGGAATGTCATGTTTTACAGGCATGTTTTTTGGCACACAGTCCTGATTTTTTCTGGTTATGGGCCTTCAGCTAATAAACATGACAATATAATATAATTAATTTTTTTGACTAGAAAGCAGAAGACATCGCCCTATTTTATAGATTAACAAACACACACACACACACACACACACACACACACACACACACACACACAACACATACACACACACACACACACACACACACACACACACACACACACACACACACACACACTTCCATCTTAGCACATTCTCTACACCAACGGCTACCCTTCATCTTTCACAAGCATCTCACATGAAATCAGCCGCCGCTGTAGTCTAGTGGTTAGGGCGTTGGACTTGTAATCTAAAGGTTGCGGGTTCGATTCCAGCTTTCGGCTATGGCGTTGTGCCCTTGGAAAAGGCACTTTACGGCTATTTTCTCACCCCACCCAGGTGTAAAAGGGGTACCAACCTTGTGTTGGGGGTTAACCCTGCGATAGACTGGCGTCCTATCCAGGGGGGAGTCTATGACTCTCAGTCGCTTAACGCCACAGAAACCGGGATAAGCACCGGGCCTGATGAGCCTTAGGCTCGGGACAGACTTTAACTCACATGAAATCACCCCACCTTCCCATGTTACAACCTCGTACACTCACAATGTATGCCGCCGCTGTAGTCTAGTGGTTAGGGCGTTGGATTCGTAATCTAAAGGTTGCAGGTTCGATCCCAGCTTTCGGCTATGGCGTTGTGCCCTTGGAAAAGGCACTTTATGGCTATTTTCTCACCCCACCCAGGTGTAAAAGGGGTACCAACCTTGTGTTAGGGGTTAACCCTGCAATAGACTGGCGTCCTATCCAGGGGGGAGTCTATGACTCAGTCACTTAACACCACAGAAACCAGGATAAGCACCGGCCTGATGAGCCTTTAGGCTCGGGACAGACTTTAACTTAACTAACACTCACAATGTATGCATATGCATGAACCCAAGCATGCCTACGAGCACCCACACACAAAGCTGGAGTTAACATCAATGCTGACTCCACTCCCCCCAAAAGTCTTTCGGATGAGACTTAAAACCGAGGCCTCGTGAGCGAATGCACACAGAACATCTTGCGCACATGTCAAATCCTGTTCCGCTGTTCGTAAGAGTAGGCCATCGTGTGCTGGTGGGAACAGATGACAAGATTTACAAAGCTGCATACACACAGGGACTGGATAAAAAAAAAGCACATGATTGCTTATTCCATTATTCTTGATAAGAGAATAAATAAATTAAAAAAAAAAAGTAATAATAATAATAAATAAATAAATAAATAAATAAATTGATAAATAAAGCAAGACCTCATCAAACAGATTCAACGGTTGACTACCTCATCAAGCAAAAGTTTGTGTCTGTGAATCTTTTCTGCTGATGTCAGTCAAGGTGGTGTGTGCCCACTACTATAATGCACCATGTGCATTGCTAAAATCAAGTCTTTGGAGGTAAAGCTTGGGGGAGTTCTTTTTTATATATACTTTTTTTCTTTATTAGTTTAACTTTTATTTATTTTTTTTTTTACTTGGGAGAGTTCTCACCTTCACATCACAATTATCTTGTAATCCACATCGACCGGTGGTCTAGAGGTAACGCACCTGCCTGGAAAGTAAAAAGTCCAGGTTGGAAGTGTGCGGTGCTTTGATCCCCGTTTGGGCCCAAAACTTTTCCCCCATCCGTTAGACCATGACTGGTAGTCTGAGTGCTAGTCTTTCAGATGAGATGATAAACCGAGGTCCTGCCCATGAGTTACAAAATTTTGTAGAAAAAAAAAAGCCGCTCTGATATGGAAACAAATACAGCTGCAGACAGGGAAAGAAAAAAAATAACGGGTGGTGCTACTCTTGTGGTGATGCAATCTCCCCAGGGAGAGCAGCCCGAATTTCATGCGTATAAATCTGCTCTGATATAAAGCGGGTATAAATTTTTTTAAAAATGTTTTTAAAAACACTGTGCATGAATCTCAATCACACAGAAAGAAGCCAGGGCTGGGCTAGGCTCACCCTGGGGAAGACGGTGACAGGGGAGGCAGTGCGGGCCGTGGTGCTCAGGAGGTCATAGGCCACTTCCTGGTAGATCTCCAGATAGGAGATGGACAGAGTGATGTCTTCATTCTCCCGCTGTTCCAGGGACTTGTAGACCTCAGTCAGAGCCCTACACAGGCATGGATCACAATGAGTCCCCATTTAAAGCCCCATATAAACAACACATCACGAAATCAGGTCAGGCACACATGCTCGCTCGCCTTTTCCTCCTTTTAGGTACATACCAGCAGCTATACTTACATCCAGGTTCTCACCACAGGCTTTGTGCATGTGGTAGCAGTCAGTGAAGTCACTGCATGATGCAAAACTACTGTGTGTAAATCCCGGCAAATCTCGGTTCAGGATTCAGGGGGGGTAATTATTCAATCCCGGCAAATCCCAGATCAGGACTAAGAGGATTAAAGCCCTTTATAAACAACACATCACAAGCATACATCACTAGTTACTGTTCTGTTTTAAAGCCCAATATAAACAACACAAGCATACATCACAAGTTACTGTTTAAAGCCATATATAAACAACACAAGCATACATCACCAGTTACTGTTTAAAGCCATATATAAACAACACAAGCATACATCACCAGTTACTGTTTAAAGCCATATATAAACAACACAAGCATACATCACCAGTTACTGTTTAAAGCCATGTATAAACAACACAAGCATACATCACCAGTTACTGTTTAAAGCCATATATAAACAACACAAGCATACATCACAAGTTACTGTTTAAAGCCATATATAAACAACACAAGCATACATCACCAGTTACTGTTTAAAGCCATGTATAAAAAACACAAGCATACATCACCAGTTACTGTTTAAAGCCATGTATAAACAACACAAGCACTTATCATCAATTACTTCACACCTCAGTTGACTTGCACCCATGACAGCAGACATATCATCCTCCACCCCTGAGACAGTTTTAAGTGGAAAAATCAACTGCGTTATTCTCACACAGACTGAGTGCAGAAAAATCAGTAACAGTGCTGAAAAATATTTTACCCTGAAGAGAGTTCTTTGGTCAGAAACTTGGCAGCAAAAGAGTTAAAGAAAAAAAAAATTCTCTGAAGTTGGCATGTGGCTGCCCATATGGTGAGGAACTTGAAAAAGAGTCATACACGCAAATCTCTCTTCCAGCGCATACTTGCAATCTCACGGTGATTAACAGGTAGGATGAATGAGACTTGAGTGTGTGTTCAGGGTAACTCCATGGGTGTTAAGCTCGGGAATGCAGCATGACAACAACAATAACAACAACAGCATTCCTTTTTTTTTCAAAAAAGAAGTTACCTGGGTGCCAGCCCTCTGTCACTGTATCGCAAAGGACTGCCTTCCACAGTGTATGTCTTGCCCGTCCCTGTCTGACCATAGGCGAAGATGGTTCCATTGTATCCATCCAGAAATCCTGCAGCAAGAAACAGGCTGACATCAGTCTTACTGGGAACTAACACTTTTTTTTCTAAAAAGATTCTTCTGGTTTTTGTCATTAAACACCAACTGTATTTCAAAAGTGGAATGGTGTTTTTTTTTTCCAAACAACTTCAACAAAAGAAATAGACAAAAAAGTAGATACTGTGGGTTTTTATTTCAGTTTTCTTTCTGAAACTAAAGGTTATACTGGATTGTGA
>CM060337.1:9272652-9292652 GCA_030674155.1 Stramonita haemastoma | reverse complement strand
GCAGACTGAGACTGAGAGCCAAAGTCTGTAAGGAAAAGATCTGGGATCAATCTGGCCTGAGTTCACTGATCAGGCAACAGTCATTCCTACCCTACTGTATGCCTGTGAAACTTGGACAGTTGACAGGGATAGATCTACATTACACACAAGAAGACATCAGTCAGTATACAACGAGCCATTTCATACGATCTAGCTCCCCCATGTGGATGCCAGGGAGCCTGTCAGCATAAATAACATCCCCTCCTTCTGGAAATTCTGTGCCAGGAATTTCCTCTTTTTCTATCCCTCTCTCTTCCTTCTTCCTTTTCTTCCTGTCACCTCCTTCTTGTCTATTTTCTGCCTTCTTGGTCCATTCTCCTGCCTTTTTTTCCCAGAAGGACTTCACTTCAAAGATAACTATTCTCTCCCATGCTAAAGTTAGATGGGGACCCTGGCTCTGACTTGCCAGGCGCTTGACAGCAGCACTATGCATTTTTGCTCTTATGACAGACGACAATAGTTGCTGTCTGAGTGTTTGACGAAGAAGAGAGACATGATCTATCTTCACTGAATTCTACATCTCTTGGTGGAAAGAAAAGATATCACACACTGAGGTTTTTTTTTTCCCAAGACCAGCTTATTGGTGAAGATGTAGGCCACCAGGACAAAACATGTCATATTAGCGTATCTCCATGCATTCCATGTTGGTCGACAACAACAGAAACAATGACAATAACAAGCAGCAGCAACAACAACAACAAAGCCTAAAAGGAACAGAGATAATACGACAAAAGGCCAAAGAGTCTCCTTGAAGTATGTCAACATAGTGACAATGACTGAGCAACCACTGACAGGCACAGAATTGAGAGAATACCGGACTCTCAGTGACAGGACTGTACAGCATCAGAACAGATAAGAATAGCCTGTATCAGAAGAAAGTATTACACATGTTTAGGGCTTTGAGTGGAAAGCCACATATCTGATTCTTCTTTACTGAAATCATGGGCTATATGCAGACATGCTGTTTAAACTAAAGTGTTTGTAATGTTCAACAAGACAGTCTTTGAGTGAAACATGATTTAACATAATGAACAAAGATTACAATTTCAATATATTATAATATGGTTTTTGTAATCTGGAAATTTCCAAAGGTGAGGCAAATCTCATATATATATATATATATATAATATATATATATATATATATATATATATATATATAATATATATATATATAACTATGGGTGTGTCCAGTAGTTCTGAAAATGCATCAGAGCAGATGTGTGTGTGTCGTACATTGTGTGTATATATTGTGCGCATGTGTGTGTTTGCTTCTGTGTGTTGTGTATGTGTGTGTGTTGTTGTGTGTTGTGTGTGTGTGTGTGTGTGTGTGTGTGTGGTGTGTGTGTGGTCACTGTGGTGTGTGTGTGTGTGTGTGTTGTTGTGTGTGTGGTGTGTGTGTGTGTGTGATGTGTGTGTGTGTGTGTGTGTGTGTGTGTGTGTGTGTGTGTGTGTGTGTGTGTGTGTGTTCGGGTCTGTCTGTCTGTCTGTCTGTCTGTCTGTCTGTCTGTCTGTCTGTTTGTAATATTACACATATATACATTCATAATATCTTTGAATTTTTATGCATGAGGTAGACGCATGCGGTGAGAAATGCGCCACGTTTGGTGAATGTGACTGGTGATTTTTTTAGCTAAGGTTGCGGCGAGTGGATCACTGTACCCACCAGTCACTGCAGCCTTAGTACCGGGTGATCATTACCATGGGCACTACTGACGCTTTTAAAAAATACATTTGTGCAACAAAGCAAACTTTACTTAATGCTTCGAATCTTATAATTATACATTCCAAGCGAGCGAACAACCGTCAATAGTGGAAATCAACTTACGTGCAGAGTTAAGTCTCTAGCGATAGTTTACAGTCGCCATCTTGTTTCTAACAGTCCCGGCATGCAGCACTGAAAGGATTGTGTCCCTTCTAGTTCCCATTTCCTGTGTGAAATATGTAGTTGTTATTTAACTTGCATGTAAAGACAAATAACCTTGACTCCATATAATCATCTAGTTCCTCTAAGAAAACAGTTTGTCTTCACAACATTACACTTTTTTTAGGGGGGGGGGGGACACAGGTAACAGAAACTAATTCTAACCTCGAGACCTAATTCAAGGGCCTGCACTCTCAGCAGACATTATATCCAAACATCCTGTTGTCGTCGAAAAGCAAACCATAGGCTAGAGCAAACAACAAACAATTCATCGTTAGCTGCATCCTGAGCTTTACCAGCATTTTTACAGCATGCATTGTTTTTAGAGGGTTACCAGCTGCTGTTTGATAACTATGGGTGTGTCCAGTAGTTCTGAAAACGCATCGGAGCAGAGCTCTCAGCACTGTGGTGGGCTGAGTCCACTAACAGACGACAATTTTCGCTTTCTTATGGGAAAAGTGCGAAATGTCGCACCTGCTGCACAACGTTTGTTTAACTTGGGAAAGTTATACCTCTCACCAGAAAACCCACTGCAAATCGAAAAGGATAAACAGGATTTTCAAGAATTGTTTCCTCCTATTGAAAACTCAACAGACTCGGAGGTGACCAAAGCCTTCAAATTATTTCGTCCCTTGAAAAAGACCAAGCCTTTGCACCATGGACAGACGTACGTGCAGTGGAAGGTGTCCCATGATTATCAGTCAGCATATCTGCTGTGCCAGCAGAAGCGAGACATCATCTACATTCAGCCCATTGACGACTTTCCTGACTTTGTCAGAGATTTTCGATTTCAGCGAGGACTTATCCGAGTGGGACTTTTTGAAACTGTGCAAGGGTTTGCGCAAGTTTTCTTCAGTGGTATAGATGTTATGGTTCTCCCAGCAATCCAGATGGAACAGTTAGGGTGGAATATTGCTTCAAGGTAGGAACTGAGCATCAGTGTCTTGCCTTGTTAGATCCAATATGGACAAGTGTATTGAACAATATTTATTATGATGCTCATTTTGCGCATGGCCATGCTCGCACACACACACACCATACACACACACACACATACACATGCGTGCGCAGGCATGTACAGGCACTCACGCGCACGCACACACACCACACACACACACACACACACACACACACACACACACACACACACACATATATATATATATATATATATATATATATATATATCAACACACTATATGCAACACACACACACACACAAATATATATATATATATATATATATATATATATATATATATATATATATATATATATCAACACACGATATGCAACACACACACATGTACTCACATTCACATGTATACATATAATATATGTGCATACTATACACATACACACAAACACACATGTACACACACACACAAACATCCACCTGCAATACATAACAGACACACACATATGTACACACACACCACACCACACACACACACACACACACACACACACACACACACACACACACACACACACACACACACGTCTTTCTAGTTTCTCTGTCCCCCCCCTTCCTCTCCCTTTTGGTTTTCCCCCACATATGTATTCTTTCAGGTATGAGTAAAATAAGTAATTTTGTACTTGTACAGGTATCATCAGGTCACAAGACAGAAACAGTACCTGGTCAACGACTTCTATCCAAGACTGCAGAGTCGTCTTCCATCCAATGGAGCCTGCATTTTGGGCTTTACTTGGACTGACCTCTTTCCTGGTAATGCATGTGTATTGTGTTGTTGCTGTTGTTGTTGGTAGTGTGATGGATTTTTTGTTTTTGTTTTTTTTCCATTTCAGTGTGGAAAAAAATACATTGCTTTGCGTGTGACTCCATGGCATCTCTATCACAATAGCAGTAGGAAAACAAAGATTCCGTATTCAGTACTCCTGAGACTATGCATGTGACTCTATTACATTGCAGATGATGACAGGAAAAAAACCTGAAAATCTTATCACATACATACACACACACATAAAAACTCACTTTTAGTCCATGATGCATGCCAGGTATGCTCATTTTTCTGTGACAGACCAAACACTGACATGAATTACAGGATCTTTGATGTGTATATATTTGATATCCTGCATTTTTATATATATACTTTTACACAAAGGGAATTAAGGCACTTGTCTGCTACTTGGAGATGACTTGGGAGATCATAAAAATCCCCACCTTTATTTCACCAGTTAACACCACTGAGATTTGAACCCACGGCTCCATGGGCCTAAGGGGAATGCTGTCAAAGTGATGAGCAGAGTGTCAGTGGAAAAACATAGAGCATCCAATTAAGAAAAGTTTTGATTTTTGTGTTTGTTCATTCATACTATAGTGGTTTTCTTTTTCCTTTGTCAGTGTCATATAACATGTTCGCATAACTCATAAGGTCTATTATTATTGTCATTGACTCCAACAACCCCAGAGCTGTCAGTTTGTATAGATCTGTAGATCAATAGCAGAAATCATGCAGACAAATTTGTTATTCATGGACTTCAAAATTACTGATTGGTTGACGTGTGCAGAAAGCTACAACTTTGTGCTGGGTGAGGCTTCGCCCAAGCACAGAGCTGGCATCTTCAGTTTTGGCCGGTTTCCTCCCAGCACCTATGACCCTGAAAATCCACAGGATTTGACAGCAATCACGGGGGAGGTTGTGTGGAAACTCATCAAGGTAAGGTTTGAGGGTGTTTTTTTGTATTTTTTTTTTGGGGGGGGGAGAGGGGAGTGATAGGGAGGTGGGTTGGGGTGGTGGTGTTCTTTTAATTGTATTTCTCCTGCCTTATCTTCTTTGATGTACCTGTCCTGCTGTTCCTATGCCACTCAAATTAGTCTTTTCATCCCAACCATATCTGATGTAAAGACATCTTGTCACATCCTGAGGGTTAGAAATCCACAGGGAGCTGATCAGTGTTACTAAAGCTGCCATGGGGAACCCAGCCAGAGGGGCCCTGCATTGCTACTGGGTCACTTTGAAGGTGGGTGTTTCTTTTGCTCACCATTGTTTGACCATGTCCTTCAAGTACCTCTCCATATAGGCAGCCACACTCCAATTTCAGAGGATTTGTTTTCCTTTAACTAATTGAAAGTAATGGTTGTTATGTTGAGATCTTGTCACAGTTGAAGACAGTCTCGACCAGTGTAATCTCAGCATAGTATTACAAAGCATAACAACATTTTGATACATGTAGGCCATGGCACTTTGCTTACGTCAATGACTGACAAAGGCCTGGGCCAAACCTAATGATATGTAATTGTGGCAGGGCGGTAATTAGATTACTTCCCTTGCAGTTGGAACTGCCAATTGCAGCGTCGTGGGTCTAACGTTTAGATCCACACCTGTGAATTGTGCGATGTTCTGTATCGTTGGGGGATGGTCGAAAACCGTCCTCTGCATGCACTTTGCCTGTAGTGGTAAAATGTAGTATTTATGCAGCCTCTCTTTAGAGGCCACATTCCCACTGTCTGACTGTGCTGTCGTCGCCAAGAAGTTGTACAGAGTCGCGGCAGATCAAATATCTGCACTCTGTTACATAATTATACACAGATCATTATCCCCCCTCCTTCTTTCACTCACACACACCACACACACACACACCAACACACACACACACACACACACACACACACACACACACAACACACACTACACACATACACACACACACTCACACACTACACTACACTACACACACTCACACACACACACACACACACACACACACACAACACACACACAACACTACACACACACACACACACTTACACACACACACACACACACACACACACACACAAAACTCACTCACTCACTCACTCACTCACTCACTCACTCACTCACTCACTCACCACACACACACACACACACACACACACACACACACACACACACACACACACACACAACACACACACACACACCACCACCACACACACACACACACACACACACACACACACACACACACACACACACACACACACACACACACACACACACAACACACAACAAGTACTTACAGCCCTGGTGATGGTCATGGTGATAATGTTGATATGTCACATGAAATGAGCAATGCTTTTTTTCTCTATATTGGGTGAATCTAAGTGTCACTTCTCCCATGTTGCCCATTGCAAACTCCCCAAGCAAAACTTTATTCTGGTTTATTCTCTGTGTGTGTGTGTGTGTGTGTGTGTGTGCGGTGTGTGTGTGTTGTGTGTGTGTGTGTGTGTGTGTGTGTTTGTGTGTGTGTGTGTGTGTGTGTTGTGTCTGTCTGTCTGTCTGTCTGTCTGTCTGTGTGGGTGCATGCATACATGCATGTGTGCGTGGATGCATGTGCGTGTGTGTGTGTGTGTGTGTGTGTGTGTGTGTGTGTGTGTGGTGTGTGTTCCTTATGTTTGTGCTTGGTTATGTTCTGTCTGTGTGTGTGTACTTACATGTGTGTCTGCGCACATGCATGTGTATTATTATCTGCATAGCTATGTATGTCACAATATGAGCATTAATTTTTGTCCAAGTCCCATTGAATTTCTCTTTTCGATTAGCAGGCAGTAATATTAGCGTTAATTTTTGTCCAAGTTCCATTGAATCTCTCTGTTCGATTTGCAGGCGGTGAGTCACGAGGTGTGCCATCTGTTTGGCCTGAGCCACTGCGAGTTCTTCCACTGTGCCATGAACGAGAGCAACTCCGTCACAGAAGCCATGAACCAGCCACTCTTCCTGTGCCCAGTGTGCCTGAGAAAGCTGCATCAGGTGTGTGCGTTCGATGTCGCTGAACGCTACCGAGAAATGCTGAGTTTTCTGAAAGACATCGAAAATCAGCTGCCCTATGAAAAGACCAAGAGTGCCATTGGATGGCTGGAGGAGTGTTTGACTTTTTTGCAGTCTTCAGAGTGAGGTGGGAGATGGTGTGCGTGAGGCAGAACCTTGACCTGCCTTTTTTCCTGCTGATTTCATGAAGAGATTGTATGTTTTGGTGTGGATGTGAGGGTTGAATGGCAGTCACTTCAGTCTGAAAAGTAAGTGCTTCTTGCACCTTAAAAAATTTTTTTTCTCCAAATCAGTCTCTGAAACATTGCTTTACATGCTTTGTATGATCATTGGTTTTTTTGTGTTTGGTTGGGTTTTTTTTTAGAGACAACTTTGTGGTAGTGCTCATTCTGAATAGATACGGTTACTTGGAATGCTAACTGTTATGCTTTGTTACTGTTTGGTATGGTGATCATTGTGCAGACATTTGTTCCTCAGTAGCTGAGACAGAGCTTTAGTCTCTTGACAACAAATCACTTTGTTGTTTGCAATTTGTTAAGAAGCCTGGACACTAACAAAATTAGAAAGAGACAAAATTAATGCAGCCAAAATGGTGTTGTAGAGGCGACTTCCAGCTGGCCTGTCAGAAGAGAAAATCAAAGCCTTCTTGATGAACTCTCAGTACAAAGACAAATGTTGCCTGAAATTGACCAGCGTAGACTGAGATATTTTGGGTCCTGCAACCAGAAACACACAAACAAGTCAGATGATGAGACGACAGTTCTCCAAGGCAAGGTTGAGGCAGAAGGAAAAGAGGCAGACCACCAACATCCTATATTGCCACCATCACTGAGGTCAGTGGTCTGGGAGGGCTACGGGAGTTTGTAGAGCTGAGATAGAGAAAGATGTCAAACCCTGGTGGGGTGATATGGAGCTTTTGCCGACAACAGTGGCAATGAACACAGATAACAGAGAAGATGGCGACAAGTAACTGTTCACCTGTGAAACATCTGCCTACAATAAATTGTGTTAAAAGCTTATGTGCATGAATTTTTAGTTTAGATGGCATTCTGAACTTTGGAAATTTATTTTTCAAAACTGTTTTTTTTTCTCTTGCCATGTTAGTGTCTGTTATTTTTCCGTTTGGTAATGTTATCTTGTTCAGTTCCTGCTGCATAGGATCAATCATGCCAGCAGGCTGTGTTCTTCTTGTTATAAAAATGATGGTTTGGATAATACAGTAGTATGATTCATGTTTACTTTGAAATGTTAATAGCCTCTTAGCTGAATGTCTGCAATAGTTAACAGAATAGATGGAAAAGAATTTGTTTCATGTCAGTTTTAGATATGATTTGCCAGACTGCAGTATGTTTTATTATGTTTTATTCTATGCAATGTGAAGTGCTCTAGCTGAGGAACGACCCCAAAACAATGTTTAGATAAAGACTCAAAACTTTGCTGACATGTTTATCTTAGTGTACTTAGTTTGTGTGCAAAATTTTATTCAGATATGATGATAATGATAACAATGATAATGATAATAGACATAATGATAATAGCAATAATAATGAACATTTTTAGAGAGCTTTTCCTCACCTATGCTGGGGTAGCACAAAGCTCTTTACATTATAACAAAATATCTATAGATAGTAATACATGCAAAAACATGATACCACACATACACTATTTTGCAGTAAACACAGCATGATTCAACACAACATACAGAAACATTGCTTTCAAAACAACAAACTATAAACATACACAAATCTTGATATCTTTTGTAGATTCTCACAAACAAAAATTGATTAAAAAAAAAATTGATGCCATGTTTTGCTTCAGATGAAAAGTGCATATGTTGTTATTGGTTTGTTTTTTTTTGCTTTGCTGTAAAAAGATGGACTTTATTTATGTATTTGTCATGCACATAACAGCTATTACTTCCTCTCTCTCTCTCTCTCTCTCTCCTCTCTCTCTCTCTCTCTCTCTCTCTCTCCTCTCTCTCTCTCTTCTCTCTCTCTCTCTCTCTCTCTCTCTCTCTCTCTCTCTCTCTCTCTCTCTCTCTCTCTCTCTCTCTCTCTTTTCTCTCAGTTCAATGTCATTGTTGCAACAGACTGCATTATTACAGTGAGTTCTTTTTTTTTTTTTTTTTTTTGTTCCTGGCTGGAGCTTCATGGTTCATCACATCTTCAGAAATATTACACAGTTAATATCTCAGATTTGAAAAAAGAAAGAAAAGAATCACTGATGACAGTGAAATATTTTCCAGCGACATGAATTTTTTTATTAAATTGCATATTTACTGAAATAAAATAAAAAATCAGTGTTTTTTTTCACAAAATGCACAATGAATTATGTATGATAATTTTTTTTATTTGTTTTGTTCACTTTTGTTACATATTCACATGTTCAAGTATAATTATATATATTAAAGTTTTGTGATTATGACAATGGGTTTGTTCTTTGTGTGTATCTAATGAACTTTCTGTCTATTTAGGATACATTATTTTTGTCTATTTAGGCTGTTGAGCCGCCGCCGTAGTCTAGTGGTTAGGGCGTTGGACTCGTAATCTAAAGGTTGCGGGTTCGATCCCACCTTTCGGCTATGGCGTTGTGCCCTTGGAAAAGGCACTTTACGGCTATTTTCTCACCCCACCCAGGTGTAAAAGGGGTACCAACCTTGTGTTGGGGTTAACCCTGCGATAGACTGACGTCCTATCCAGGGGAGAGTTTATGACTCTCAGTTGCTTAACACCACAGAAACCGGGATAAGTACCGGCCTGATGAGCCTTAGGCTCGGGACAGACTATTTAGGCTGTTACTTCAGTGGGGTGGGGTTGACGGGTGTTCACACAGGTGTGCAGTGATTGCATGTTATTATGCACATGCATAGTGCGCAAGAAAGGGAGAAAAAGGGTGTTGGCAAGACAGAGGTAGATGTGGAACAAAATCATGAAAAAAGTAATCGTTCTGTTCTATGATGCTACTATAGGGATATTAGCTTTGTATTGTGGCCTTAAATTTTCTGTAGTGATTTCTTACTTTCTCTGTGTTGTCTGTTTGATAGAATGCATAGTTCTTTGTCTTTTACCATGCTGGTGACTCTTCAGGAGGTCTGCCCGCTGGCATCAGTCAACATATTCCAACTTCAGAACAGCTCATCAAAACAAGAAACATGCTGGGTATTTTTGTGTTTCTGTAACTCACTGAACACTGATATAAATTACGGGATCTTTAATGTGCATATTTGATCTTCTGAATGTATATATACCTGAAGGGAATTAAAACACTGGCAGGTCTACTTTTGAAGTTGACATGGGACAGCGTAAAAACTCCCCACCCTTAATTCATCAGATTCTGAAGCCAAGATTTGAACCCATAGTTTCATGGACGACCCACAGGATTGAAGTCAAACAGTCTTAACCACTCTGCTATAGCATCCGTTGATGTGGAAAGACGAAACCAAAAAAAATGTAAAAATTCTGTTATTTGTTAATATTTTGTGTTGTAGCATAATTTTCTACTGTGATTTCTCAACTTCTCTGCGTTCCCTTTTTGGGTGGGGTGTGCAGTGTCAGGTCCTCTCCTGTGCTTGTGACTATGCAGGGGGTCTGCTTACTGGCCTCAACTGACACATTTTGACTTCAGAGCATTTTTTTTTTTTTTACAGGATGCATGCTGGGTATGTTCATGGTTCCATAACTCGTCAAACTCTGACTTGGATTACAGGATCTTTTACGTTAATATTTGATCATTTGCATATGTTATATATATATACATGAAGGGAATGAAGGCACTAGCAGGTCAGCTCATTAAGTTGACCTGGCAGTTCTTAAAGAATCCTCACCCTTTATCCACCAGATGCTGATGTGCAGATTTAAACCCATGAAGCAGTCATGCACCTATCTAAAAAAAAAAAAATTGAGGTGGAAGGTTTGATTCTATCCAAGGAGGGACTTTTCCCCCATCCACAAGACCATCAGGGGTGGTCTGGGAGCTAGACTTTCAGATGTGAAGGGAGGTTTAAGTCTGGTATGTAAAGTGCATTTAACACGCATAAAAGAATCCATGGCATCAAGAGAGTTGCTTCAGAAAAAAAAAAATTTGAATCTTCTCTGGTTTGCTTTACAGTCAGATGTGTCTGGGAAAAATAATGGTATGTCCTTTGCAGCTCCTCTTGTGGTCCCTACAGCTTAGTCTGTAGGATTATCTCCTGGGCCACACTTTCTTCCTCATGTTGTTGAATAGCATACATCTCTGATGGATTCATATTCTCTCTCTCTCTCTCTCTCTCTCTCTCTCTCTCTCTCTCTCTCTCTCTCTCTCTCTCTCTCTCTCTCTCTCTCTCTCTCTCTCTCTCTCTCTCTCTCTCTCCATATATAATATGGTGTGAGTGTGTGTGGGGGGGGGGGGGGGAGGGAGGGGCTTTTTTTTTTTCAAAGGCAGCACAGCAATGGGGTGACATGTTGTTCCCAGTGGGAGCAATGTGTTTCAAACTAAAAAGAAAAACCCAGATGATTCCCGGGCAAAGGAGCAAAGGAATGCACAAGGGGGATGAAAGGTTCACCAGCCATTTGTAGCTTCTCAGCAGTTTGCCAAAGATGGAAGTAGAAATTTACCGGCCATTCTGAAACCAAGACCACCATCAAGACTAAGCAAGCAGTTTGTTTCTAGAGCAACTGGATGAAGCAACATTCACACCGCCCCCCCTAGGGGGCACTAGCAGAATCTGAGTAAGTTTTTCAACAACGAGGACTGTCTGCTAGATATGATCAAATATGTGCATGATTCTTTTTCCAGAAGAGCAAGAACATAGATACATTACATAAGAAAGAATCTACATCTTTTAAGAATGTTAAATACGTTTACGTTTGGTGTCAAATAAGTCTCGTTCTGACTTAATGGCAATAAAGTTTTCTGATTCTGATTCTGATTCTGATTCACCATTAGCCTGACACCCCAAGTAAGCCTACCTGCTGACGCCTTTTTTTTGTTTTGTCTTGGTTGCATTACAGTCCCAGCGAAGATATCTTATTAATTTAGGGACTGTGGTAACTGCAAATCATCCCACTTTGGCGCCCCGGGCCACTCTAAAAATTGTACAGTTCTTGAAAGCAATGCACCGCCTGCTGACACCACAGGGGCAGGTCTGTATAAAAGGTAAAGGTGTCCCATAACCTAGGCGCGTATGGGAGCGAGGCATCAGAGACCTCAGCTTCTCTATGGGCCAGCATGTTGAGGGTGGCGCCCATCTCCTCTCCCTTGCTGCTTTACCTTCCCTGACCCTAATGAAGGTAGGTACCCATTGATAGCTGGGTGAACTGAGGGGACTGTACTGAAGCCAAGGCGCGTAAATGGTCACCCATCCAACTGGTAACCACGCTGGACGCTGCTTAACTTGACTTAAGGGAAGCGAGTGCTCTGACCACATAAGCCTAGCTATCCCGCCCCAGGCCCCAGTCTGTATATTGGCTTAAAACAGGCCATGACTGTTTCGTTTTCTTTGCAGGGCAGGATAGAGCCTTACATTCTGTCACCCCAAAGATTCAAATCCAGCATAAACAAGGCAAACACAAGAACATTCCCAGGAGCTGACATTGGCAGTGACCACGACCTTGTACTTACCACCATCAGGCTGAAACTGAAAGCAAAACAACAGCCAAAAAGCCCACGCATAAGATTCGACCTGGAAAAACTCAAAGACCCAACAGTGGTTGAGATCTTCCAAGCCAACATTGGAGGAAAGTTCGCTGCACTCACAGCCATCGACAATGATGTGGACACATTGGCCAACAACATCAAAGAAGTGCTAACGACAGCAGCAGAAGAAACATTAGGAAGAAGCAGAACAAAGAAACAACCTTGGGTGACAAATGAGGTTCTTGACCTCTGCGACAAAAGAAGAGAACTTAAGAAACAAAAGTTCACAAGTCAAGAAGCTTACAAGAAGTACATGGATAGCCACAGAGAAGTGAGGAAAAAGATGAGAGAAGCCAAAGAAGCGTGGATAGAAGAACAATGCAACAACATCGAAGCTGGAATGACCAAGGGAAACAGCAAAACAGCTTACGACACTTTGAAAGCACTAACGAAAACCACACAGCCTAAAGCCTCTGTTATTGAAGACAAAGAAGGAAATCTTTTAACGGAAAACAATGCCATCCTCCAACGCTGGACAGAATACTGTGAGGGATTGTACAACTACCCACTACGCCCAGATACCAACTTAGTTTCTGACAAACCCCCTGAACACCAAGATAAAGACCCACCAATACTAAGGTGTGAAGTAGATGCAGCTATTAGACAATTGAAGAAGGGGAAGTCCCCTGGAATCGATAACATCCCAGCTGAACTCATAAAAAATGGAGGGAATGAAACAGCAAGGCGATTCACAGAACTTTGTCAGAAGATCCACGACACCAAAGAATGGCCAAAAGAATGGACACAGTCTCTTGTAATACCCCTGCCAAAGAAAGGAAACCTCAAACAATGCCAGAACTACAGAACCATCAGTCTCATAAGTCATCCTAGCAAGATCATGCTGCAGGTAGTCCTCAACAGACTGAAAAACCAAGCGGAAAAACTCCTGGCAGAAGAACAAGCGGGCTTTAGACCAAAACGCAGCACAATGGAACAAATTTTCAATCTGAGAATTCTGATAGAGAAGCATCTCCAACACCAAAAAGACTTGTACCACAATTTCATAGACTTTAAAAAGGCCTTTGACAGGGTATGGCATGACGGCCTCTGGCAAGTACTCAGGCACTTCAACATTGACAGCTGTCTAATTGAAGTCATCAAAGCTCTGTACGAGAACGCAGAAAGTGCAGTTTTTATGAATAATCACGTGGGCGAGTTCTTCAAGACCACAGTTGGGGTTCGCCAGGGCTGCCTTCTCTCACCTGTACTCTTCAACCTCTTCCTCGAAAACATCATGACAGAGACACTGCAAAACCACCACACTTCCATCTCCATTGGTGGAAGACCCCTTTGCAACCTCAGATTTGCAGATGACATTGACCTCATGGGCAGCAGCAAACAAGAACTGCAAATCCTCACAGACAATTTAACAGATCGAGCGAGCGCATACGGCATGGAGGTCAGTACAGAGAAATCAAAGATCATGGTCAACAACGCGAGTAATGACATCACGGAAATAAAGATGAATGGAGAAACACTAGAAGAGGTGAGCCAATTCAAATACTTAGGCTCCATCCTAACAAAAGATGGCACATCAAACAATGAAGTGAAAGCTCGCATTGCAACAGCAACATCTGCTCTAGTCAGACTCGAGAAGATCATCAGAAGCAACAACATCAGCTTCTGCACCAAATACCACCTTTACAAATCCCTCGTGATATCTATCCTCCTATATGGCTGTGAATCATGGACTCTGACAGCAGAGTTAGAGAGGAGAATCCAAGCATTCGAGAACAAGTGCCACAGAAGACTCCTCAAAATATCATACAAAGAACACAAGACCAATAACTATGTGATAGAAGAAATCAAAAAGCGTGTGGGCCCCCAAGAGCCTTTGCTCTCCACCATAAAGAGGAGAAAGCTGATGTGGTTTGGTCACACCACAAGACACAACACCCTAGCAAAAACCATCCTGCAAGGAACAGTCGAGGGCAAGAGAAGAAGAGGCCGCCAAAAGAAATCATGGGTTGACAACATCAAAGACTGGACCGCCCAACCCCTGCAACACCTCCTACTAGCCACGCAGGATCGTGAAGCATGGAAAAAGATCTCTGTTGCGTCTTCTCTCATGTCCCCCCTACGTCCCTTGGGACATGGGACTGAGTGAGTGAGTGATAGAGCCTTGTGCTCGCGATCTGATCACCAACTAGGCGGCAGTTGTAGGGGAGTTTTCCTCCTCCAGGAGTTAACATCAGAGCCGACTTCACCCCCACCCCCAAAAGTTCTCTGAATGAGACTATAAACTGTGGGCGTGTGTGTGCGAATGCCTTGCTGAATATCTTGTGCCCACGTTAAAAGTCTGTTCCCTTTTGAAAGAGTAGGCCCCTTTGTGCTGGTAATAGGAAAAAGTGACAATTTATTTTATACAGATCTCTCTCTCTCTCTCTCTCTCCTCTCTCTCTCTCTCTCTCTCTCTCTCTCTCTCTCTCTCTCTCTCTCTCTCTCTCTCTCCCCTCTCTGGTATTTGGATCATTATAATTGTTGTTGTGTAGTTGTAGCTTTTTTTTTTTTTATCTTAATGTTATCCCTGAAAAGGGCGGGGACTGGATGTAAAAAAGCACACGAGTGCTTATCTATTATCCTCGAATAAAAGAATTTTGCCTTGCCTTTGCCTTGCCTTGCCTTGCCTTGCATGCCTTGCCTTGCCTTGCCTTGCCTTCTCTCTCTCTCTCTCTCTCTCTCTCTCTCTCTCTCTCTCTCTCTCTCTCTCTCTCTCTCTCTCTCTCTCTCTCTCTCTCTCTCTCTCTCTCTCTCTCTCTCTCTCTCTATATATATATATATATAAACGCATGCTCATTGCCGTAGTATTTAGACACCATTGTGATCGAAGTCAAAATGTGGCTGCCTTCTTAATGGGTGAAAACGGTGGTAAACACAAAAACGCACCTCTGGTGAACCTTGGAGCTCCAGCTGAGGAACGAAAAACAAATGGAAAAGAGGGGAGGGGGGGGGGGTTGTAGGTATGCTGGTATTAAACATCACTAGGGTGACTTCTAGAAAGTTTGCAAACCAAAAGAAGTAATGGGAACAATAGAAAACAACCCACATTAATTTTAGATCAGAAGAATAGGGAAGGTGATAGGACGGTTAAGACGTTCACCTTCCTGACAAGTCAACCATGAGGTTCCTGGTTTGATTCTCAGCCTTACCCTTTCTCCCCAGTTTGACGACTAAAACGAACTGAATGTCAAAGTCCTTCGGATGAGAGTATAAACCGAGGCTCCGTGTGCAAACGCATGCATAACATTTGACACATGTGTTATAAACCCGTTCCACCCTTCGCAAGAGTAGCCCATGTTGGCTGGTAAGAATGGATGAAAAAAAACAACAGCAAAAAAACTTATGAACAGAATTGTATTTTAGACACCATCCCCAAAGTCGGGATGCAGCAATCTCAGTGGGTAAAAAAAACGGTGGCGTACGTAAAATCTCACCATTGGTAAACCACAGAGCTCTAGCCAAATAAAAAACCCAAAACCAAAACAAAACACCCCAAACCAACAACAACAGCAAAACCCAAGCAAAACAACAACAAAAATCCACCACTGAATTGACTTCTGAAAAGTTTGCAAACCAAAAGAAATGGGGAAAAAAAGGAAAACAGCCAACATTTAGATCTAGATCAGAATAATTTATTACAGTTTTAAGTAAAGCATCCCATCCAACATGGAAACATAATGACCAAATTTTGTCAGATCCTGTATGTGGTAGGCCAAATTTTTGTATGCATCATTTATTTTGTCTTCACGTTTGCGCGCGCGTGCACACACACACACACACACACACACACACACACACACACACACACACACACACACTCACACACACACACACACACACACACACACACACACACACACAAACACACACACACACACACACACACACACACACACACACAGAGTTTGAACACAGATCTAGATCACCTCATAGCAAGTTGGAAACACACACACACACAACCATAATGTTTTTACACAGCCTGGGCTACAAACAAAAACGAACATTACTAACAGAGAGACAGTATCCCCTATACCCGTCTGGGAATTAGCAGAGAGTAGCTCAATATCAATTATACACATACAACAATAAGCAACGATACAAAATTTGATACCATGCAAAAATTCACTCGAAAGAAAACTAGACTACGCTTCACTCACTAGACCTAAACTGTTAACAGATGGCTCAGTTTTAAACATCATAGATGGTTATGCGTAGGTCAATATCATACCAGATTTAAACATTGAAAACTCATTTCATCGTATGCTGAGGAGAATTGATAAACTTTTCCCAGCCAAACTTGTGGTCCTTCAATTTTTCATTAGTTTTCTAAAAGATATTTTACGATTCTTTGTGGGGATTTTTTTTTTTATATAAATAAATCATAATCAGAGTATGCCATCAGCTCTTTGCAAACCAACAATCAGATCAAGCCTCATTAAAAGGTAAAGATAGAGGTGTCCTATAACCTGTGTGGTTGTTGGGGAAGGAGGTGTCAGAAACCTCGGCTTGTCCAGGGGCCAGCACATTAAGGGCGGTGCCCATCTCCTCTCCCTGACCCTACAGAGGGCAGGTACCCATTTACAACTGGGTGAACTGGGGGGCTATACTGAAGCCAAGGCGCGCAAATGGTCTCCCATCCACTTGGTAACCACGCTCAGTGCTGCTTAACCCTCGCCATCTCCTCTCCAAGGTTCATTAGGCCTATCAAAATGTTTCATTTGACCCATCTCTCCATGAGATGTTCACATCCTGACTTCGGGGATTATGTCCAAACACAACACTAGTGTGTATAATTATGGTTTTGTCATCCATTCCTACCAGCCTTCTCTTTCGTAAAGCGGAACGGGGTTTAACGTGTGTGCAAGGTGTTCTGCGTGCGTTCGCACACGGGGCCTTTGTATTTGTTTTTGTCTAGTATCGCAACCTCGGCAAGGGAAAGAGATGACATACAAAAAGCCTCTCTGGGGAAAAAAAAGCAGCAGGAGAATGAATATTTAAAAAAAAAGGGTGGTGGTGGTGGTGATGGGGTGGTGGATACCTAGCACAGAACTCCCAGAAGGTGGGAATACTGTTTGTATCGACAGACCCCCGTCATCCCCACGGGGAGCTTAGGCCTGTTTGTTTGCAATTATACGTTGAACGGCTGAAAAAAAAAAGGATAAAGAGGAAAGCTTTTCCAATCTGCTCATATGCTGTAAGTGGCAGATAAGAAGGCGTAAGTCCCTAACAGGTGTAATTTAAAGCGACAGCTGTTATATACCCTGCAGGAATTTTCATGTGCTACGTACAGTGGTTTTTCTTTCCTTTGATTTTATTCTAGTGTACTCGTGAGTTATTCGATTTAGGGACTGTATCAACCAGCAGTCACCACCACCACCACCACCACCACCAAGCAGCTCTCTTGGACTGCCATGTGACACGCAATAATAACCATCTTTTAATGTATTTGAACTTAGGCCTAGCAGATGACTGCAAGACCCATTTTTTTTGCCTTTCAGTGTCAACACGAGACACGTGGTGGGAGTTGTCTCTGCGAAGTCTGTTGAGCCAATCACACTGCTCCCACAGTTAATACCCCTGACGACGATGGCGGCCGTTCAGAAGGTGAGTCCGCTTTCAAAACAGAGATTATAAGCAGTGCACATGCTCGCGTCGTTCTGCAATCGCATGGATGAACGGAAACGTGAATGAAAGGTTTTAATGTTGCGATCATTGGGTTTGGTGACGAAAGAAAGAAAGCTCAAATCGCTGAACAATTGTAAACAACACAGCCAGTAGGCCCAAGCATAAGGTCAACCAGCCTTCCACATTCTTTTATTACGATCCAATCAACCGTAAGCAGTCTTGTGTGATGTAATCTTTTTGTCGACAAATTCTTACGTTCATGTTAGCCTAGGCGAATGTGGGTGAAGTAGCTCATTTAATAAACGTTAAGCTACAGCACAATCTTCAAAAGACAGTAAGTGTCCACCGAAACAATAGTCACTGAGGTTGTGTAGAGTGCAGGTTCGAATTTATGCGGGCTGCTTTAGACCGATTCACTGTTGTGTTATGTGCATGTTCATGTACATTGTTTACTGTTCCGTGTTCATGTTTTCATACGAATAAGTTATATCCGTTTGAACAGGACAGTAAGACCAGTGCTGGAATGTGGGAATGTTATGTGGTTTCTTTATTAGAAGAAGCTTATAGCTTTTCTCTTGAGAGAATAAACAGGATTAACCTTGAAAAGGGTTACAGCCCCAATGCAGGAGTGAGTAAATTTAGAACATCAACTAATGCCAGTGAATTTTCAAGGGTTGAAACTTGAATCATGTAATGGTATGCCTGTGTATGTTTTTTGTAAGAAGAGTTAGAACATTAAATGCCTGTTGCACTGGTGCCAAGGAGTAAACACAGGGATCTGAGGGATGCCTTGTTGACCTTTGGTTTACAGAATTATTATATAATCATGGATGTTTTCTTTTGGTTTAGATTTTAACAACTAAGTTTTGTGTTGTATGGTTTTGGGTTTTTTTTCTTTTGTGTTTGAACTACCAGTACGCAACTGTAGATCTATCTGTATTAAGAGACTTCAAAGCACTTAACTAGTCCTATGAGACTAACCACACTTTTGCATGCAGACTAACTACACTTTTTGCATGTAGGTAGTCATTTATGTGAACACAGCACGAATCCATGGAAAACACTCATGGCTGATGCACACACTGACACAGAACACATTTGCATGCAAAAATGACGCATGTACTGTTTGTAAATTGGACATTTTTGTGATAGGGCAGTAAGTAGATTACCCCCCAGTCCCATGCAAGCAGGGCCCTGCCAGTATCACAGTTTTGTGTTTACTACACACCTGTGAATTGTGCAGTGCTCTGTATTGTTGGGTGGTGGTTGAAAACGCTCTGTTACGTACACTCTGCCTTCACGGTGAAATGTAGAATATATAATAATATGCAGTCTCTTTATAGAGGCCACCTAGCTGTGCCCACCTGAGGTGTTGTGTAGAGAGATGGGAAATCATATACTGCCAGTCTGTTACAAATGGTGCCAGAAGATAAAAAGTGGGATTTATATATATAGTATACCCAAGTAAGATTATCACCAGTCTGGGTGACAACTGTTAGGGGATACTGGCTTTGAGCATCAAATATGCTGGTCAGGTAGTGTATCTTGGGACACAGATCAGCCAGTGGTGGATGTGATGGGGCAGTAAGTAGATTACCTCCCATGCAATCAGAGCCCTGTCACATGATCATGTTTCTAAATCGGGACACACCTGTGAAGTGTGTGACTCTGTATTGTTGGGTGGTGGTTGAAAACTCTCCGTTGTATACACTTCACCTTCTTGGTGAAATGTATTTTATGCAGCCTCTTTATAGAGGCCACATCCTAACTGTCTAGCTGTGCCCACCTGAGGTTTGTGCAGAGATGGGAGATGAAAGATCTCTGCTCTGTTACTGTATTATATATAGTATGTACATGTAGACTGAAACTTATACTTTTTTTAGTGCTTGATCACTAAAAAAAAAGTATTAGTTTTCCACACACACACACACACACACACACACACACACACAACACACACAC
>CM060337.1:9262652-9270152 GCA_030674155.1 Stramonita haemastoma | reverse complement strand
AACAGCTTGGCAGGCATTGAACAGCGTCTGTTCCAGTGTCTGATATTTAGCAATAGTGTGCAGTCATTCTCACTCTCGGCTTCTATGCATTCAATACATAACCCATTATAGTGCCCATAGTGGTCACGATTATTACTTTTTTGTTATATGCCATCTCTGAAATTACTCATTATGAGTACATTACATTTATATGTGTACTTTCAAAGCTCCTATTTAAAACTTTCATTTGTCATAATATACTGTATATATCTATTTCATCCTGTGTCCACCTTGCTGTTTTTTGCTTGAATGTTTGTCCAGACTGAGCCATATCCCCTTAACTTTACCTGTGCCTCTGCTCCTGAACGAAGAGAAAGTATCTCTTGTCATTGGGAGCTGTTGTATCTGTTTGTGCGCAAAGTGAAGGCTTACAAGTATTTTCTGTGCTGATGTAACGATAGAAGTTTCCTAAGTCAAGTGGGGTTATGCTTAACTGTTCCTTTTACTCTTTACTCCCCCCCCCCCCTCTTCCCCCTTTCAGCTTTCCATCCCTGTGTTCTTCCATTTCATCCCCTACTCCTTGCTCTGCCACTTTCCCCCCCCCCCTCCTCTATTTTTGGCTTCCTCCAGGTTACAAGGGTTCCCTGAATGCTTTGCTGTGAATGCCATCTCCTCAGTCTGCTCTGCTTGCTTCAGATTCTTGCTGTTCTTCTCCCCCTTCCTCCCCCCTTTGAACAATCTGTGTCTGTTTTTCTAATACTGTATCTTAGTTTCCTGGAGGTGCAGTTCAAGAGTGTAAGGGACTG
This sequence comes from Stramonita haemastoma, assembly GCA_030674155.1. NCBI lineage: Eukaryota > Metazoa > Mollusca > Gastropoda > Neogastropoda > Muricidae > Stramonita > Stramonita haemastoma. The sequence continues at coordinate 9,269,367 of CM060337.1, read as the reverse complement.
AGAACTGTGTTACTGTGTGATGTATACATTTGGGATAGCCTTCAGTTTTCTGGGGTTTTTTTGTTTGTTTCAAGACAAAAAGGCATTTAGGTTTTAGAATAACCTCCCCCCCCCCTCCCTTGCTCCTAAATACAGAGATGAAAAGCCCAGAGACTATATATGTTATATATAATATATCCAGAAAGAGATTGGCAAGACCAAGAGATCTCACCACAATATGATTTTCTTTGTTTTACAACAGTATTTTTATTGCTTATTTTTGGATCATTTATAGTCTAATTTATTTGGTTTGCAGCTGCAGCATATATATAAGAGTAAAAAGACTTACTGGATCAAATTTGATTTGTTTACAGAAGTGTGTGTGTGTGTGTGTGTGTGTGTGTGTGTGTGTGTGTGTGTGTGTGTGTGTGTGTGTGTGTGTGTGACGTGGTGTGTGCACGTGCGTGCATACATGAGTAGTTGTGGTTGTGATGTGTGTGTGTGTGTTACTCTGTGTGTGTGTGTGTGTGGTCTGTGTCTGTGTGTGTCTGTGTGTGTCTGTGTGTGTCCTGTGTGTGTGTGTGTCTGTGTGTGTGTGTGTGTGTGTTTGTCTGTCTGTGTCTGTGCGTGCGTGTGTGTATACTGTGTGACTTTTTTTTTCTCGTTTTGTCCCTCAGCTACAGATCCAACATTTACCAGTAGTGGGATTTTAAAGGGATTGTTTTTGCCCACCGTCAAGGTAGCTGCATTCCAACTTTGGGGGATTTTTACATGTTTGTTTCTGCCCCACCTCTCCCACCTCAAGAATGATATGTTTTTTTGCTATAACGATAATAGTCTGGGAGGCATAATGCAGTTTGCTGGTGTTTATAAGTGTCTGTCCCAGATACTGCCCTTATGTTGTGGGCTGTGGAACTGCAAAGAGTACTGTCCCAGATTTTGTTGTGGCAATATGAGAAACAAAGTCATTGGTTTTTCCATGTTAATCTGGCATGGGATGTGCTGTGCAACTCAACATCTTGGCAACAAGTCGGTCACTGCTGGAAGCAAGAAAGAGATTTTTATTAATTTTTTTTTTTTAATCTGTTATTTCGAGGATAATGGAATGGGCATTCGTGTGCTTTTTTACATTCCGCCAGCACACACAACGGCCTGCTCTTCTGAAAAGTTGAATGGGTTTTAACATGTGTGCAAGATGTTCTATATACATTTGCACACGGGACCTCGGTTTATAGCCTTACCAAAGGACTTAGTTTTGGGGGCAGCGGAGTCAGCATTGATGTTAACTCCAGAGGAAAAATCCTCTTGAGCAAGGTTCAAACCTGGGTGAGCAGATCATGAGCACAATACACATCACTCTAACCACCAGGCTATCCTTTCCCCTTTATGCTGATTTAAATGATAAGTTATAAGGTCATATTCTTCTGGCACAAGATGTGTTATATTGCTATTATCTGCCATCTCTGTTTCTACCTGTCTGTCATGTTTGATTTGATTTGATTTGATTTATTCTTTTATATCGAGGATAATGGGATAAGCACTCCTGTGCTTTTTTACATCCAGTCCCCGTGTGTATGCATTTTCTAAATGTCATCTGTTCCCACCGGCACACGATGGCCTACTCTTACGAAAAGCGGAACAGGATTTAACGTGTGCCCAAGATGTTCTGCGTGCATTTGCACACAGGGCCTCGGTTTATAGTCTCATCCGAAGGAATTTTGGGGAGAGTGGAGTCAGCACTGATGTTAACTCCAAGAGAAAAATCTCCTTAACCGGACTCGAACCCGGGTCTTCAAATTGCCAGCACAATGTTCTGACCACTAGGCTGTCTGTCTGTCCATCTGTGTCTGTCTGTCTGTCTGTCTTGTCTCTTTCTGCCCCCTCTCTTATCTTAAATCTTGAATTAATGTTTCATTTATAATTATGGAATAATGTTGGGTATAATTTTATTTATATTTTGCTATTATAAATTGGAAAACCAGTGCAGTGGGGGGGAAAAGTGTTCTGTTCGTTTAGTGAATTATTTTTTTCATAGTTTTATAGAAAGTCATCATGTTCTTTCCGTCTGACTGCTGTTCAGCTGTGTAATTACATCTGAAGTGCAGTGCAGTTTAAATAAATATAACATGTGTCAAAGTAATGAAATGTCAGTTCACAATATGGGTCTGTGGAATGGCATGTGCTGATTATATATATATTGAAACAGTCTGTTGACTCATTTAAAAGCTTTTTTTTTGTACGCAACTTGTTGCAATGTTCCATGTCGACAGTGATCAGCGTAATTATATAAATTTATGATTAGAATATTGCAGAGTTAGGGTTGAAACATCTGCTTTTTGATTATATATAACGTTTGTCTGTCATGTTCAACAATAACCTCCAAAACAGCAGAGGAGGCAGCTGCTGTTTCGGAAATTGGGCAGAGACATTTGATTATTTCTTTCTTTTTTTTTGTTGCTGTCTCATCTTCTGTGACATCCCCATCCTGCTGTTCCCATGCCCTCATTTCAGTCTTCACGCCACAGCCATAGCTAGATTTGTTTTGTCTCATCCCAAGGGTCAGGAGTCTACAGGGAGCCCATCAGTGTTAGGCCACTATGGGGCCACCAGCCAGAGGGGCCCTGCACTTTGGAGGTGTTCAGTGGTGCCTGTTCTGAGCTAACATACGCAGGACACCACATACTAACCCCCCTACTAACAACAGTATTAGCTCAGTCCGGAGCCAGGCTGATTAAGTCACCCATCTGAGGTGGCAACTACCACAACATCCCTCCAACGACCGTCCCCCACGAACCTCCAACCCCAAAGGCTTTGACACAAACTCCCACAGGCACAGAAGTGTATGGGGAAACCTAAATTTGAGGTTACCATGCGACGAGAGCAGTGGGGAGAAATCTGATTATAGCGTATACCTTGCCCACATCTACATCCCCACTCTCTAGGCCAAGTGGGCATAAGGAAGTTGGTGTTGGAGTGTTCTCCAAAGGCCAACTAGCCCCCAGGCTGCAGCACACAAGGACTGTGCAAAGTCAAGCCACCTAGTCAGAGAGTCATTGTCGATCACCAAAGACTGGTAAGTGGAATTCCATGAGTGGAAAGCCACGAATCATACAGCCTCTCACTTTGCTGTTGCTCCCATTGTCATTGTTTTCAATCAAGAATTATCGAGAAAGCCCAGGAGCTGAAGGCTTAATTAATTTAATTATGGTATAAATTATGTAGGAATGGTGTCAATTTGTATGAAAGCAGATACTGCATTTATATTGGAGACCACCCTGGTGAGTCACATTGTGCCAGTTGTCAATTTTACTTGTTAATAATGGCTCCTGTCTACAAGACGTCAAGGCTAGAATTAGTATTGGCTAAGTGAAATATGATTTGGTTAAACAAGATTGGAAAGACAGGTATGCCTAAATTTTTCAAAATTAGAATTGTCATATACTAATCTGGCCTGTATAAGTGTAATTTCTGTATGGGTCAGAAGCCTGCACACTGCAGATATTGGAAAGAAAGCCACAATATCTATCTTCTCTTAGTCTGGCGACTGTAGGGGCACCCCTGAAGACTTGACAACCAGTTCCCTCCATTCCTCTCTCTGTTCTGCCTTTCTCAAAATTTGGTTGAGTTTTAGGCCTGTGTTCGCTGATGTCCTCCCATCTCTTCCTTGGTCTGGCCCTTTTCTTCCTCCTTGGACAGTGCCTTGCAGTATTGTTTTTGCAAATCCTTTTGATCTTGTGATATGCCCGTACCATTTAAGTTTATGCTTCTTTTCCATTGATAGGTTTTTGTAGGGACCAATAGTTTGCTGGATTCTGTTATGCACGTCTTCACTGCTTATGTAGTCTCTATAGGAAATGCCAAGGAGTCTCTGGAAGCACCTCATCTCTATTGCCTGTACTCTTCTCTCCAAATCTGCAGTCAGGGTCCACAATTCACAGGCACACAGGAATATGGATATGACAAGGGAGTGCATTAGTCTGATCTTGGAGTTGAGTGAAATATTTTTTATCTATCCAGATGGTGGTCAGTTTTGACAGTGCTGTTATTGTCTGTGCAATCCTGCATACTACCTCTGGCTTGGACCCCTTGTCTGATACAACGGCTCCCAAGTACTTGAAGCTTTGAACTGTTTCCAGCTTCTGGTCATGACCCTGATATCAATGCTGAAGCCATTGGCGTTATTGGTCATCAGTTTGGTCTTCTCTTGCACTGATTTCCATGCCGTATGTTTTAGAGGCCTTGTTCAGGTGTTCTTTTGGGCTGGCTAGCTCTTGTTCTGATCCTGCTAGTCCATCAATATCATCTGCAAAGCGGAGGTTTGTGATTGTTCTGCCACCAATGCTGACAATGTAATGAGTCAGCTGTAGCTGTGATAAACATGAGGAGGTAAAACATGAGAAAGGTGATCATCTGAGCACAGGATGAGCAGTCAGAAATTAACTGTAGTGTATACAATAAACTGACGCAGGTCTCATGTGCAACACACATTAAGTGCATGTGGCTACTTTAATTCATGGTGGGCAGTCACATGCACAAAATCTCACGCTTGGTGAATGGACCTCTAGCCAAGGAATGAAAAATAGGCAATATATTGTTTATTGGGCTGTTCTACACTGCAAAGCATTATCATGTACAGCTGTGCTATTCTACATAACAGTATACAAGGGGATAAAAAAACAAAACTCACCCTCCACCACTTCCCACCCTAATATCCCTCACCCAACAATTGGGTTGTGTTCGCAAAATTGTGTGATATTGGCTTTTTTGCTCTTAGACAACGAATAAAACAGCAGAAGTGTTTATTGGGGAAAGTTGAAACATGTGGTGCTGACCATGCTGTATCGTGTTGTGAATATAATGATGGATTTTCCCCTTACCTGTTACTTAATTCTGTAGCATTGTGTACTGTCTGTTTACATCATATATGTATGGTGTGTAAGTGTTTCAGAAAATGAGAATTCTATTCAGCAGGTGAAAGAGGAAAATGATTAACAAAAAAAGAAAAAAAAAGTGTGTGTGTGTTTACTGGAACAGAAATTGTAGTGAAATGACATGTAATAAAGAACAGTTTGTAACTCCTTATTGATCCTGTTTTCATCAGGCCCAAAGATAGCAAATGTGTACATTTCTTTGATTTTCAAGTTAATTTGTTTTGGTTCCCTACTTAGAGCTCTGAGGTTCACTAATGGTCAGATTTTGTGTATGTCACTGTTGTTTGCCCACCATTAATGTAAGCTGCGTTTTGACTTCAGGGAGAGTTCATTTCAGATTCTTTTAATAATAATTTTCTCTGCAGAGTAGTTTCTTTCATTATTACAATATTAGAAGTTATTTTTGTTGTAACAGTAGTTTTTCATTGTTATAAGTTTTATGATTATAGGAGGTTTTTTTTTTTATATCATTATACGCTTTTACCATTATAAGAGTATATATATGTATGTGTGTAGTGTGTGTGTGTGTGTGTGTGTGTGTGTGTGTGTGTGTGTGTGTCTTGGGGGGGGGGGGGGTAGCTGGTTAGCTGTTCCTTGGCTAGAACTCTGAGGTTCACCAATGGTGAGAGATTTTGTGTATGTGACTGTGGGATTATTAAGATAGCAGCTAGCTGCAGCATTCTAACAAGGGGGTGGCTGTGTGTCTGTGTGTTTTTAGATGTCATTTTTGTGTATGTGACCATTTACTCACCATGGATTATTAAGATAGCAGCTAGCTGCAGCATTCTAACAAGGGGGTGGCTGTGTGTCTGTGTGTTTTTAGATGTCATTTTTGTGTATGTGACCATTTACTCACCATGGATTATTAAGATAGCAGCTAGCTGCAGCATTCTAACAAGGGGGTGGCTGTGTGTCTGTGTGTTTTCAGATGCCATTTCGTGTGTATAAGATAGCAGATAGCTGCAGCATTTCAGCATGGGGGGTGGCTGTGTGTCTGTGTGTTTTCAGATGCCATTTTGTGTGTATGTGACCATTTTCCCACCATGGATTATTAAGATAGCAGCTAGCTGCAGCATTCCAACATGGGGTGTGGCTGTGTGTGTGTTTTCAGATGCCATTTCGTGTGTATGTGACTGTTTACCCACCATGGATTATTAAATTAAGATAGCAGCTAGCTGCAGCATTTAGTCTAGTGGTTGGGGCATTGGACTCGTAATCTAAAGGTTGAGGGTTCGATCCCAGCTTTCGGCTATGGCGTTGTGCCCTTGGAAAAGGCACTTTACGGCTATTTTCTCACCCCACCCAGGTGTAAAAGGGGTACCAACCTTGTGTTGGGGTTAACCCTGCGATAGACTGGCGTCCTATCCAGGGGGGAGTCTATGACTCTCAGTCGCTTAACGCCACAGAAACCGGGATAAGCACCGGCCTGATGAGCCCTAGGCTCGGGACAGACTTTAACTTTTTTTTTTTTTAGCTGCAGCATTCCAACATGGGGTGTGTCTGTGTTTTCAGATGCTGCATTTGTCCTTGCTGCGGTGCAGAGTGCCTCACAATGGTTTGCGGCTGGCCTCCACCGCATCCAAAGCCTGCACTTTCAGAGTGAGTGATGGGGGCTGGGCTCTTGTCTGTTGAAACGAACCACTGTTTCGTCTGGTCATGTAGTGTGGTAGTGTTGCATTTGTGTCGTGGTGCATTGCGTTTTGTGTTGTTTTGTACTGTATGCTGTTGCATCGTGTCCTGTCAGATGTCATGTCATGTCATGTCATAGCATAGCATATAATCATATCATATGTATAATATTATTT
>CM060337.1:9185152-9260152 GCA_030674155.1 Stramonita haemastoma | reverse complement strand
ACACACACACACACACACACACACACACACGCACAGACAGTTATGCACTAAGGTGATAGAGATGGAGAAGGCTGAATAACCAAACATGCTTTATTTAAGTATTTGTATATATGTGTGTGTGAGTGTGTGTGTGTGTGTGAGTGTGTGTGTGTGTGTGTGTGTGTGTGTGTGTGTGTGTGTGTGTGTGTGTGTGTGTGTGTGTGTATGTCTCTGTAGTGTATGTGTGTGTGTGTGTGTGCACACATGCACATACACGTGCGTATGTGTGCACGTTCATCAAGTAGAGGGAGCGCGTGTGATTACACAACACTGTAACTCTGAGATTGCGCACTGAACACAGAAATTGTTTAATGTACATCGGCCTTAGGCCACAATACAAAAAAGAGGTGGGCATAGAGTGTGTGCATATGACATAGGTGTTATAAACATTTTACTATCAACGTATATGTATATGAAATAATGTATGAGTAATTATAAAGCAAGAAAGTTATATAAGCCATATCTTAACCGTTAATCACGGAACAATTCACACGTATCATAAACGACACTGTTTTAGATGTATTGTTCATCAACACAAATATCAGTTTCTAGAAAGTTATCCTATTTCTTCTATTGGCTGCATGAAAGATAAAACTTGATAAATTGTAGGGCACAAGGAGTAGTGAGCTGATCCCCATCAGTGTGGTTGCAGTTGTTTGAGGGAGCGGAGCTGTCTCGATGCATCAAGAAACTGATCAGCATCGACAGCGAGTGGGTGCCTGCAGCAGACAAGTGCTCCCTCTACATCCGACCCACCCTCATCGGCACAGAGGTACGTATGTAGTACGCACTGTACAAAAAAAAAAAAAAGGTAAAGGTGTCCCATAAACCTAGGTGGTCGTAGGGGAGCGAGGCATCAGAGACCTCAGCTTCTCTAGGGGCCAGGATATTGAGGGTGGTGCCCATCTCCTCTCCCTCAGTGTACACACTGTACCTGATGGTATTCATCATTCCTCAAATGCTGTATCAGTATGGAACATCTGTTGTCTTCTTCTTTCCCCAAGTTTCCTTACCGGGTGGGGTGTGTAGTGCCTGGTCTTCTCCTGTGCTTGTGTTAACTTTGTAGGAGGTGTGCCTGCTGGCCTCAGCCGACACAGAGCAGCTCGTTGGTTGTGCCAGTGGAAGTGTCTGGCTTGGGGACTGTACAGGGCTGTACAAGGTGCATGCTGAGTGTGTCTGTGTTTCCGTTACCCCCCAAATGCTGACATGAATTGCAGTCTCAGCTTTAACATGCATATTTTATCTTTTGTATGTGTGTATATATATTACATACTTGAAGAGAATTCAGGCACTGGCAAGTCTTCACATCAAATTGACCTAGGACATTGATAAAAATCCCCACCCTTCATTCACCAGATGGCACTTTCGAGGTTTGAACCCACGACTTCACGGACCCATGTGATTGAAATTGAATGGTCTTAACCACTTGGCCTTAGCCACCCATCATACGTCAGAGTGTAAAATGCTGAGAATGGTATTGAGAGTTAAAAACAGGTGACATAACATGCCACAACACGCCACTGCAGTTTTCAATGTTTTTAACGTTATTTATTAGGGAAAAAGAACTGAGGAACATTACAGTGACAGTGTTGGTAGTGCACAGCTTGACAGAATCTTGAGGTTTAAAAAACCCAAACAAAAAAAAAAAACCCTGCCTTATTCTATTTCTGCATGAATTTCAGGAGCAGAGTTATCAACAGCTGTGTTGTCAGACGACCATTTGTTTTTTTTGGAGGGTTTATCAAAGATTTTATTTCAGAGTTTTTCTGCCCAAGAATATTGAATGATAGTTGTCTGAGTAGCTGAAACTGAGTAGCTGGAACTGGTGGCTTGATTCAAACATAAGTCACTTATCTCCCCCCAAAATCTGTGTTCACGCTTGCAGTGAGTAGCTGACTGAAAACAAAAAGATCACAGATGTCAAGGCTCTCATGGTTAACATGCATGCACATCTGAGTGTTTTTCCATGGTCTAAAACGATGGTGTCGAAGAGCAAGGCATCTGATGATATCAGTAAAGAAAATAAATGATCTGTCAAGTCCTTCAGAGGAGACTGTAAACCAAGGCCCACCATGCAAATGCATGCAGAACGTCCTGTGTACAGGTTAAAAACCTGTTCCACCTTTTGGAAGAGCAGGCCATTTTGTGTCGGTAGGAACTGATAACATTAAAAAAAAACATATGCACACGTGTCATGTTTAACTGTGAAGGGTCCGTGGTGGTGAAAAAATGGTCGCATATGCAAAATTTCACCATTGATAAACCATGGAGTTCTGGCTGAGGAACAACAACAACAAAAATGGCCTGTCAGTGTACCGCGTGTAAGTGTGGTTGTGTGGTTGCTTGAATGTCCCAGATTTTCAATGGCTTTGTCCCTGAAAGGGAAACTTAAGGGTAGGCATGTCTGGTGGTGGTAGTAGCAGCCCACAGTCTGTTGTGGCATGCATGCATGCAGGCATGCAGGCAGGCAGGCATGCAGGCAGGCAGGCAGGCAGGCAGGCAAAGAAAGACTTGTGCATGCATGCACAAATGTGTTACACTTCTTTTTTCTGCTTTTGTTGGCAGCAGTTCTCAGCTTAAAAAAAAAAATATTTTTTTTACTTTGAGTGTTCCAATGTAAGTGAGAGAGGTAGAGAGAGAGAGAGAGAGAGAGAGAGAGAGAGAGAGAGAGAGAGGAGAGAGAGAGAGAGAGGGAGAGAGAGAGAGAGAGAGAGAGAGAGAAAGAGAGAGAGAGAGAGAGAGAGAGAGAGAGAGAGAGAGAGAGAGAATTTTATTCACAAAAAGGCCACTGAATTGCTTAGTATTTTGGTGTGAAAAAAAATCCAACAACAAAAATTATCATATATAAAAAAAGTCAGCTACACAAATATGATTTACGACAACAAAATATCTGTTATTCTGAAAGCTTTACACAAATATAAAGTGAGGCTACGCACAACCTCAGGCTGACTTGACGCCATGAGTAAACAGAGTCGAAAAGAACTAGGCTGCCTGCTATATTTGGACAGCATGACAAAATGTACTTCATCCTCAGGTGCTTGCTTACATAATGGACATAGTAACCTGGGGTCATCAACATCATGTTCTCTATATCTCAATTTATGAACATTCAAATCTGATACACCAAGTCTAAACTTTGACATAATTCTTTTCCAATGAATGTCCACATCAAGCTTTAGATAAGGGTTGACATCATGTGTACTTATAAATTGTCTATACATTTGATATCTTTCACTGGTTTGTATGTGATCACTCCATTGCTGCCATCAGCAGTCAGTCAATCGTTGCCTGAAAGTGTTTATAAATTCTCTACAATTTCCAACTCCTTGATTGAACCAAACAAATCCAAATCCGAGTTCACATAAACAGATACGTATTTGTGAAGCCCAGTTGTTTTTCCCTTTGGCATCTAGATCATAAACCATCTTCTCTTGTAAGACCTAAAAGGTAGTCTGTTCTCATCCATATGCAAAATCTTAATCTGGTATCTAATACATATATGCAAAATCTTAATCAGGTATCTAATACATATATGCAAAATCTTAATCAGGTATCTAATACATCTTACTGCAGCATTAACAGAGTGGGGGTATCTGTTAGTTTCACTATACACAAGATCATTTGGTGTACGTCTATCTAAGCCTAAAAGCTGCTTTAAAGCAAAGAGGTGCACTGATTCACAATGTGTTACAGCTGCATCCAAGCCCCAAATTTCTGCACCATATAATACAATGGGTTGTATTTGCGCATCAAATATCTTAATGAGCAAGTCAAAAGAGTTATTATTCAATATTTGTTAGAGAGAGAGAGAGAAAGAGAGAGAGAGAGAGAGAGCGAGAGCGAGCATATGGGTGTCAGATAAAAAAGGTTGGCAGGTGTGGCACTGACAGGAAACAGATGTCACACGTAGACACTGACAGCTGTAGTGGTTAATGAACTCTGCAATAGCGTCTGTCACTTGCACTGCTGCAGTTTAATAGCAGCATGTGGACAAAGTGTCTGCTTTTGCATTTAGAAAAAAAAAAGTGAACTGTAAAGTTTTGCGGCAGTTGGCAGCCTGTGCAGGTTCACTGTGCTCAGTGGGTAGCACTGCATTGTGTTGATTTGACATGATTGTTTCCCTGCTCCTCGGCTAGACCTCCGAGGTTCACCAATGATGAGGTTTTGCGTTTACAACCGTTTTTGCCCTCCTGACATGATCTGACTCCCCGCTTAACCCTCTTAGTCCTGACCTGGGATTTGCCGGGATTAAATGAATCCCCCCCCTCCCCCGAATCCTGACCTGGGGTTTGCCGGGATTTACACACAGTAGTTAGTTTTCCATCTAAAAGTGAATCTTTACATATCGCCACTACACGCCAAAGCAGTATCAGGCCAGATACACGAAGCCTGCTGTGAGAGTCTGGAAGTAATTATAGCTGCTGGTATGTACTTAGAAGGAGGAAAAGGTGAGCGAGCATGTGTGCTTGACCTGATTTTGTGATGGAATGCGAAATCTAGGGGCAGTTTGTGTTCAGAGAATCTGGATGCAAGAGAGTTAACACATTTCTTCCTGCCGCATGTGTCCCTCGTGCCTTACTCCAACAAAACAAAGCAAAAACAAACCAAACAACAAACCACTGCTATCATAGATTTATTCACACAAAATATTCCCCAAATCAGAATGTTAAAGTTAAAGTTAAAGTCTGTCCCGAGCCTAAGGCTCATCAGGCCGGTGCTTATCTCGGTTTCTGTGGCGTTAAGCGACTGAGAATCATAGACTCCCCCCTGGATAGGACGCCAGTCTATCGCAGGGTTAACCCCCAACACAAAGTTGGTACCCCTTTTACACCTGGGTGGGGTGAGAAAATAGCCGTAAAGTGCCTTTTCCAAGGGCACAACGCCATAGCCGACAGCTGGGATCGAACACGCAACCTTTAGATTACGAGTCCAACGCCCTAACCACTCGACTACCGCGGCGGCTAAATCAGAATGTGGCTATCTTTAAATAATAATGATAATAATCAGTGTTGATTCTAGGGTGCGCCCTTGTGGGATTTCTGCATTTTTTTCAACTTTGCCGCAAAATAATGTAACCAGTGCGCCCTGACGGACGCAAAAAAACTGTGGATAGCGCATATTTGAACAAACAGTTTGCCCCCGCAACTGCCGTTTGTATAGTTTCAAAATAGCGCTACATGCGTTGGTCATTACATTGATACCCCAGGGACAGCAGGATGCACTGATCAGCGCCCACAGTCATCACATTCGTCACAAAGCGGCTGGTCTGACGTCATTTCCCTACTCATTTACGCCATTACGTCATTTTTCAAAGGAGCCGTGTACTCATCCTCAAACAAGTGACGTTGTTGTAACAGAGATCGTTAGTGGTGTTAGTGGAAGAGGCCGCGTCCCCGCAGGGTTCAAAGCTGGCAGACCGAAGAGTTTTCAAGGTGGTTTTTCAGATCTGGCTAGACAAGTAGCCCGTGCTTGGCAACAATAATGATGGCATAGGGTAGACTATCGGCTGGATATCAAAAATGATGTTGACCCCCCCCCCCCCCCCCCCCCCCCCTCTCTCTCTCTCTCTCTCTCTCTCTCTCTCTCTCTCTCTCTCTCTCTCTCTCTCTCTCTCTCTCTCTCTCTCTCTCCTCCCCCCTCTCTCTCTGCATGGGAGGAAAAACAAGACTTTGATATTGGATTTCACCTCTTTTCTTCTCATCTAGATCTAGATCTCTCTTTAACAGAAAATCTCTCTCTCTCTCTCTCTCTCTCTCTCTCTCTCTCTCTCTCTCTCTCTCTCTCTCTCTCTCTGCCATATGGGAGGAAAAGATAAGACTCAAGTATTGGCTTTAACCCCTTTTCTCATCTAGATCTAAATCTAGTTCTCCCTCCAACTCTGAATGGAAATACAAAATGGACTTTTGACATCCCTTCCTCCCTCCCCCACCTGTCTCTCTCTCTCTCTCTCTCTCTCTCTCTCTCTCTCTCTCTCTCTCTCTCTCTCTCTCTCTCTCTCTCTCTCTCTCTCTCTCTCTCTCTCTCTCTCTCTCTCTCTCATATGGTAAGGGGGGTGGGTGGGTGGGGGGGGGGGGGTAAGACTGATTTTGGCTCTTGCCTCTTTTTTCATCTAGATCTAGCTCTCCAACTCAAAATGTGGAAATACAAATTTGACTTTGGCTCTCTCTCCCTTCCCTCCCTCCCCCCCCCTCTCTCTTTCTCCTTTCCTCCCCCCTCTCTCTCTTGTATACAAACAATACATCTCCTGTATCTATGTAGTATGTATCCCTCCACATCTGAATGTACCACAATCTTCCCCCCCCCTTTTCTCTCCCCCCCCCCTCCTCTCTCTGTCTTTCCTGTGTAAGAAAATCATTTTACAGACCAGCTGCAATACATAAGGTGTATGTTAAATCCTGTCTGCCTACATACCAACCTGCTTGTTTTGTTGCTCGTTCTTGAAAAATAGCAGAAATCAGAGTACTAAGGGTATTATGAGCAAATACTACTTACTACTTGTCCCCTTTTTTATGAAAAGGGGGGAGGGGGGCAAATGCCCCCTTTTTTTCATTTCAGGGGGCCCTTGGGTCCCCTTTTTTGAAATCCTAGAATCAACACTGATAATAATACATGGAATTTTATACAGCGCTATATCTCATAAAAAACAAATCAGAGCGCTTGCATTTGACCTATACAACACACAGGCAATGGGATTGGATAACAATTTATAGTTTTAGCAAATTCGAATGTACACACACACGCATGTGCATGATGAGTAAAGGCAGGTAAAAAGGGTCGCATGATAACATAATTGCACCAATGTTGAACCTCGAAGCTCAAGCCAGGGAACAACAACCTCAAAGTTACACAAAAAGACAAATTTATTTTATTTTAATTTATTTATCATTTTTTTTGGTTGACAGCCGACACTGGGAGTGACGACCTCAAGCACAGCCAAACTGTTTGTTCTGCTTGGCCCGGTGGGCCCGTACTTTCCCACAGGGTTCAAACCTGTCACGCTCCTGGCCGACCCTCAGTATGTTCGTGCCTGGCCTGGAGGGTGTGGAGCCTACAAGATGGGGGCGTGAGTACTGTCCCTGATTATCTGTATCTGTGTGTGTGTGTGTGTGGGGGGGGGGGGGGGGGTGTTCATGTGTGTTGATGTGTGTGTGTGTGTTCGTGTGTGTGTGTGTGTGTGTGTGTTCATGCGTGTGCGTGCATGTGTGTGTATGCATGTGTGTGTTCGTGCGTGCGTGTGTGTGTGTGTGTGTGTGTGTGTGTTCGTGCGTGCATGTGCGTGTGCGTGCATGTGTGTGTATGCATGTGTGTGTGAGTGTGTGTGTTTGTGTGTGTGTGTGTGTGTGTTCATGTGTGTGTGTGTTGTGTGTGTGTGTGTGTGTGTTCATGTGTGTGTGTGTTTGTGTGTGTGTGTGTGTGTGTGCGTACGCGCGCGTGTGTGTGGGCGCGTGTGTGTGTGTACATGTGTGTGTATGTGTGTGTGTGTGCGTGTCTGTGTGTCTGTGTCTGTGTATCTCTGTGTCTGTGTGTGTGTGTGTCCTGAGGGACTGTGGTGGTGTGTGGTTGTTGCAGGAACTACGCACCCACCATCTTCATTCAGGACATCGCGGTGAGGGAGAACGGGTGCCAGCAGGTGCTGTGGCTCTTTGGGGAGGACCACTACCTGACCGAGGTGGGAACCATGAACCTCTTTGTCTACTGGATCAACGACAAAGGAGGTCAGTCCCTCTTCACCCCTGCTCTGCATGGGGATTTTTTTGGGGGGTGGAATATCTTGAGGGCAACTTGGAGGAGAACAGTAGAGAGGGAGATGAAGGAAAAGGGTTGGACATGGGGCTGTCTGGAGCGTGTTTCAGCCGACCGACATCAGTGGCGAGCTCTAGTCAAGGCCTTATGTGCTACCTAAGCACAAAGAGGTCTAGATAGATAGATAGATCTTGAGGGCATGTTAAAACCTGGTCTGCCTTTCTGAAGAGTCGGCTGTTTGCTGCCTCATCCTCTGTGATGTTCGTGTCCTGCTGTTCCATCGTTGCTCATTTCAACCTTTCTGCAAACAGGACCCTGTACATAGCTGAATGGTTAAGACCATTGGACTTCAATCCCATGGGTTCATGAAGTCATTGGTTGAAATCTTTGCAGTGGTGGGGAATTAAGGGTTGGGATTTTTATGAGCTCCCAGGTTACCTTCATGGGCAGACCTGCCTATGTGTTAATTCCCTTCGTGTATATGCTACACATGCAGTAGTTCAAATATGCATGTTAAAGCTCCTGTAATTCGTGCCAGCATTTGATGGGTTGCGAAAACACCTGTGCATTCCATTTGTACAGTGTAGAAGTATCTGGGATATTAAAGATCAACATGTATGAATTTTCTATTATAGGAGAATAATGCACTTCCTTTATGTAAAAATTGAAAAATCTTGTTTTTATTTGAAAAAGATAGATAACGCATTCAGTAAGAAAGAGAATGTTGTCAAACTTTGCTGAGGGCTAGCTTATTTCATCACACATCTAACCTCTGACTCTCTCACAGTTTGCATGTGCTTACATCTAAAAATAAAGTTGTGATAGCATATAAAGAGGGCCTTTATAGACAGCACATAAAGGCAGCAATTGGCCAGTATAGAATGAGTTGATGTAATGATAATGTTAGCATTATTTTAGCATCTTGTACAATTCATACATGGACAATCGGCCAGTATAGAATGAGTTGATGTAATGATAATGTTTATTTCAGTATCTTGTACAATTCATACATGGACAATCGGCCAGTATAGAATGAGTTGATGTAATGATAATGTTTATTTCAGTATCTTGTACAATTCATACATGGACAATCGGCCAGTATAGAATGAGTTGATGTAATGATAATGTTAGCATTATTTTAGCATCTTGTACAATTCATACATGGACAATCAGCCAGTATAGAATGAGTTGATGTAATGATAATGTTAGCATCATTTCAGCATCTTGTACAATTCATACATGGACGGTGGACATGTTTGCATTTTCAGAGGAAGAGCTGCTCACCCCCTCCCTCAATGGTCTGATTTTGCCAGGCGTCACACGCAAAAGTCTGCTGGAACTGGCCAAACAATGGGTGTGTTGCTGTCATGCATTTCTGAATTCTGATAAAGGTGGCGGTGGGTGGTGTGTGGTGTGTGTGTGTGTGTGTGTGTGTGTGTGTGTGTGTGTGTGTGTGTGTTTTGTGTGTGTGTGTGTGTGTGTGTAGTAGTAGTAGTAGTCTTTAAATTAACGTCCATGCACAGTTTGTGATTTGGACGGCAAACAAACAAATCAAGTACAAACAAATAACAACCTATAAACAAGCAAGATTAAAGGAATTTAAAGGAATCTACTGAACACAGAATAAAATAAACATAACGTAATCTCTAGCATTAACTCAGCATCAGGGAGAATGTGCGATAATGTTTTCTTGCCTTCAAAAGGTGGTAAAATATCTTTAAAACCTGGGCATTCAAAAAGTATGTGCTGGTTTGTAAATCTTTGGCCACAAGGGCACAAAGCATTCTTACTAAATTTTGTTTTAAAAGCGTCCAGCTTTACCCTGTAAAACAATGATGTGATGGTTCTACAAATATGTAAAGGGGTCTTATTGCGATGGAAATAGTGATATAAAACTGCTGTTGTATCTAAGAATTGTGACTTATGAAATTTCGTGACAGATTTATCTTTGTTTTGTGGAACTTGGTTAAAGCGATTACAAGAGATTTTTCTTAACAAGCAGTGACACTCTTGTACTGTATATGGGACATGTAACTTGATTGACCCATTAGATTGTTTAGCTCCCTGTTTTGCAGTCTGATCAGCAATATCGTTTCCATATATACCACAATGGGATGGAATCCATAGAAAGGAAACACAAGTACCACGTAAAGTTAGGAAATGAATTAAGACTTTGATTTCGCTAACTATTCCTACCACGTTGTCACAAAAACTTACGGACTGCAAAGCACTTAACACAGACTTAGAGTCAACACATATCAAAGCTTTGAAAACAGAAACAGGTAAATCTAAAAGGAAATTCAGTGCCATAGAAATTGCCACAAGCTCTGCAATGAAAATGGACCTATTTTTTCCTATATAGAAAGATTTTTTAATCTTGAGAGCTGGAATTGCATATCCCGCTCCTGCTTGATGATTTTCCAGCAGTGATCCATCAGTGTAAACTTGCAAATGTTCAGATATTTGCTCATAAAGACGACTTTTAATGTTAGAAGCTAGGATATGAGGATGCTCACTTTTTTTTAGATTTGTGTCATCAATGTCAAAGTCTGCTTGCTGCATCTCCCATGGTGGTATGGTTGGAATCAGTGGTCGAGATGCAATATCGTTTACATCAATTTCAGCTTCATCTAGATAGTCCAAAGTGTAAGTTCTAAGAGATTCAAGAGATGATATATTTTGTGCTCTTTTCGGATAATGTATACTAGATTGTGTATCTATTTCTGCTTTATTAAAGTTTGTAACAGTTTGACTTTTCACTACATATTTTGTTACTGACAACTTCCGAAATCCATCCAAAGGTAACACACCCATTTCTTTATAAGTACCAATGTTAGAAGTGTGGAGAGGAACCCCTAGTGCCAATTTGAATGCTTTACAATCAACACTTTGTAATTTTGCGAGCATAAACTTTGGCGCACTGAAATATGCCTCTTGCCCATAAGTCAATTTACTCCTCACAAGTGATACAGCCAAATGTTTGAGAGTAAAAATATCTTGACCCCAAGGCTGTTTGCTAACAACTTTCAAAATGTTAAGGCTTTTACGAGCTTTATCAAGAACATGTTCTATGTGGCATTTCCAGTTTAGCGTTGATGTGAGAAAAACTCCCAAAAATTTAACGAGATTTGTATACTGGATCTGAACATCACCTATTCTGAATACAGGCAGATTCTCAAGACTTGTTCCTTTACTAAAAAGCATCATATTTGTTT
This sequence comes from Stramonita haemastoma, assembly GCA_030674155.1. Lineage (NCBI taxonomy): Eukaryota > Metazoa > Mollusca > Gastropoda > Neogastropoda > Muricidae > Stramonita > Stramonita haemastoma. Next base: position 9,249,155 of record CM060337.1, on the reverse strand, counting down.
TTTCAGGTGAGAGTGCAAGACCGTTTTCCCTCATAAAAGTATACAAACTATCTAAATCAATTTGATATGCCTTCCGTATATGATTTATATCTCTTTTGGAAGATTTCTTTTTCATAGTAACATTAGCCCACATGCATATGTCATCTGCATACTGAACCACTGTGACATTTTTTGTCAAAGTGTCTGGAAGATCATGAATTAAAATATTGAATAGCATTGGCGCAATTACAGACCCCTGTGGGATTCCCATGTCAACAGATCTAGAAGTTGAATAGGTGCGTCCCACTTTAACTTGAATACTTCGACCTATAAGAAAATCTTTGACGTAATTAAAGACATGTCCTGAAAATCCTACTGACTTCAACTTAAAAAGCAATCTAGAATGCCACACACTATCATATGCTTTGCTTACGTCAAAGAATGTGGCCAAAAGATTTTTGCGTCTGGCAAACTGATTTTTAATTTGTGTTGTCAACTTAACAATATGATCAACAGTGGATCTTCCTTTGCGAAAACCAGCTTGATTCACTGGTATGATATTCTCTTTATCGCAATAATGTACCATTCTATGAAGGACGATTCTCTCCATTAATTTTCCAATATGGGAGGTAAGTGCTATTGGCCTGTAGCTCTTAATGTTACATCTGGGCTTTCCTTGTTTTAAGATTGGCACAATTATAGACTGCTTCCATATAGATGGTAATCTTCCACTACTCCAACATTTTTGGAACAGAACGCTAAGGAACCATATATATTTTTCCGGAAGATGTTGTAGCATTTGGTTGGATATTACATCCAAACCAACAGATGTCTTTTTGTTTCCCAATACCGAAATTGCATCCTGAACCTCTTGTACAGTAACTGGGGCATTGATGTAATGATCATTTTGTTGTGGTGGGTCTTTATATTTAGATTGCTTCTCTTCTATCTCTCTGAAAGTTATTATATCTTTAGAAAGACTAGATGTTTGCATTGTTTTAGAGAACATATCTACAAAAGCTTCAGCCTTCTCAGCATTGCTAGGTAATGTATCATTTTTTGGATCTAACTGGATAGGATATCTAGGCAACTGTACCCCATTTTTCATTTCATGTATCTTCTGCCAAACCTTAGGTACATCTTTGTAGTTTGAGACATCTGAAAGACAAAAAGATGACCAAAATTCTTGTTTGGCCTGGGCTATCACCTTATTACTATTGATATTTGCTTTTTTCATTTCTTCGTGGTTCTCTTTTTTACGATCTTTTAAGTATTTCTTAGTCTTTATTTTTTTCATGTCCACTGCACTTTGGCATTGTGGATTCCACCAGATATTTCTACAAGATTTCGCTGAGTGAAAGGAATGGTATTTTGGAATTGAATTTTCAGCTGCAAGCAGCAATATTTTCATAAATTTAGAGTAAAAAGAGTCCACGTCAAAGTCAAGTGCTGTATCTAGATCTAAACTGTACGCATTGAGCAGTTCTTTAAACTTGTCCCAGTCTGCCTTTTTATAGTTAAACCTGGGTACTTTGTCCCTTATCACATCTTCTGCACATGCTTTTTCATTTACAGTAATACAGAGTGGTAAATGATCACTTCCTAAACTATCAGGAAAAGTCTCCCACCTACTGTTTGGGACAAGGGATGGAGAAATGAGTGACAAGTCAATGGAAGTAGATCTATGATATGAAACGTCTGGAATTCTTGTGACACACTTTTCATTGTTAAGCAAACATAATGGAGAATTAACGATGTTTTCTACAAAACGGTTGTTAGTAACTATAGTGCAGTCTTTCTCCCACAATGGAGCATGGGCGTTGAAGTCACCACCAATAAACCATTTCACTTTGGAGTCATCTAATGAATGTAACCAGTCACAATTTTGGTTATTTGGACCTCGTGGAAAATAGACAGAGACCACATTCATTGTTAAATTTTTGTTAAATTTCACACATGCTGCACAGGAGAAGACGTCAGCTGTATTGCTTGGTACAGGAGACTCACAGATGGTATACTGAAGTCCCTGCTGCACATAAATAGCAGTGTATATTTTTTCCCGTGACACAGACTTCGTTTTGTCATAGATAGGTGGGTAATAGAAATTCGGGATATTTGGCAACTGACTTGACGACACATTAAGAGACTGCAGCACTAAAACTTGGTATTTTTTAGATGATAGATGGTCAAGCAAATAGGGTAAATTCACAGTAGCACTTCGGGCATTCCATTGAAAAATGTGAAGTGTCTGATTCATTTTGGCACACACACACACACACACACACACACACACACACACACACACACACACACACACACACACACACACACACACACACACACACACACACACACACACACACACACACACACACACACACACACACACACAACAAACAAACAAACAAACAAACAAAAAAAAACCCCACGGGCGCGCACACACACACACACAAAAAACTATCTTTTAAATGAAAAACAAGGGGGAAAAACAAACAATCAACCCCCCAAAAAACAACTGATTTAAAGCAAAATGTAGCAATGAATAATTAAAGAAAATCTTAATCAACTGGTACTCCTGAAGCACAACTTATAAACACTTATCTGTGCACTTTAAGCCACAAAAGTGAGGAAAAAAAACAAAAATTCGGGATCCCGAGGAACAAATATGAGTGACAAAGTCAATAGTAGTAATACAAGTTTCCACCGGACCAAGACTGCCAGTCTGTGGGCAAGGCATGTCTGCTGAAGGAGGGACAGCCTCTTGGCCACTGGTATCGCTGGCGCTGGAGACCTCTTTTCTTGGGACGTTCCCACAGAAGGCGCTGAAGAGATCGACCAACATTCCCAGCGAGAACTGCGCTGCCACGGTAAGATGGGTGGATACCGTCTTGCATCATGCGTCCCTGACCTGTTTTAAGATTTTCATGGGACACGAAAGAAACGCGAGGATGCTCTAGCAGGGCTGAATTATTGTAAGCATTGAATAAATCTGCTTTTGCATTTAAATCTCGATTACATGTGGGAGAAACTTTGCTTAGCAGCACCTTTATATTTTTATATTTTTCTGACAGAGAGGTGACAATACCAACAAGATCTTTACTGGCTTCTTTGGGCTCTTTTTTTCTTAAATCATTAATGCCCACATGGATCAGAACGACTTCAGCTGAAGACAGGTTAGCATGCTCCATTTTTTGAGTGATGTCTTCAGCTGTAGTAACTTTTTTCATGGTCGCCTGAAACCCATAGGATCTGCCCAGCCTGTGCGCATCAATCCGTTTGAAAACAGAATCATGTATTATGAAAGCTGTAGGAAACTGTGTGGTGTTATTTTGAGGAATTGATGCATTTATTGGATATGTATTTTCAGATTTGAAGTGTTCTCTTTTAAGATCTTGATCTTCTTGTCTATCATCTTGTTTGCCCAACACTCTACTTTGGTTTGTTTTATTATTGACTTCTTTTTTCCTTCGACTTTGTACGTCACGTTTTTCATGACGTAAAGTTTGGACTGATGTTTCAAAGTTCTTTCTTGAAACGTCATTTTCTTTCTTTTTTTGAGTAGGCCTAGGTTTAGCCGGTGTATTGTCTTTACCGCTCATTCGACCTGTACCGTGCTTTCGCGACGCGTTGCTAGTGGCTTTGATGGTCGGAGGTACAGATCGCGCTGCCACCTCAGCGTAGGAAGGGCTGGTGGATCGCGTAGAAAGAGCGGGGACCTCGAGGTCTACTTTGTCTGTTTGTGTGGAAACAGCACTTACCGTTTTGGGACAGTGGCTCTGCATACATAGAGTAGCGTTGTCGCGTCCATCAAGGTTTTTCTGGGTCTTGGCAAACTCTTGAAAGGTTTGTGAAATTTCGTTGATTTTTCTACTGAGTTCTTCTATTTTATCAAATAAACTACTGTTGTCAATGGAAACAGGCTGCTCCTTCGTGTCATTACAACTGGTTGACAAAATTTCTGCATTCAAAACATTGGTAGGTTTGCACTTTGACGAACAGTTAGATGTAACACATTCTTCACAAGAAAATTTGCGCTTGAAATTTAAAAACACTGTGAGCTGGTAGGCAGGAAGCTTGGTACAGTCAATATGAATTTGTCTCTTGCAATCATGGCAACTCAACGTTGAAATTCCAGGTCTTGTCGATCCACAAAAACAATTAGACTTTTGAAGGTCGCCACTTCTATTTAAAACACTTACATCCTGGCAAGTTTTGACAGTCAAACTTGGTGCTGATTTCTGACGTTTCCTTAGGGTGTCTAACCATCTGGACTTACTCATTTTCCTCAGAAATCCCAGAGAAGAAAAATTAGCTGTGCTTAGTAACCGCCATGTTGAATCACGTCAAACATGGCGGTTATGGTGTGTGTGTGTGTGTGTGTGTGTGTGTGTGTGTGTGTGTGTTGTGTGTGTGTGTGTGTGTGTGTGTGTGTGGTGTGTGTGTGTGTGTGTGTGTGTGTGTGTGTGTGTGTAGGTGTAGTGTCGGATTACAAATGATGTACAGAAATGTTGTTCCGGATTAGAAAATCTGCCTAGAAATGTAGTTCTGGATTTTGTGTTAAGAAGGAGAGAGGCGTTGTGCAAGAAGGTACATGTATGTTGTCCATAGAAATAGATTGCCAAGTTATAAGTTATCCATTGAAATATAGTTCCATGTTATAAATTATCCATAGAAATAGAGTTCCAGGTTAAAAGTTATGCATAGAAATAGAGTTCCAGGTTATAAGGTATCCATAGAAATAGAGTTCCAGGTTATAAGGTATCCATAGAAATAGAGTTCCAGGTTATAAGGTATCCATAGAAATAGAGTTCCAGGTTATAAGGTATCCATAGAAATAGAGTTCCAGGTTATAAGGTATCCATAGAAATAGAGTTCCAGGTTATAAGGTATCCATAGAAATAGAGTTCCAGGTTATAAGGTATCCATAGAAATAGAGTTCCAGGTTATAAGGTATCCATAGAAATAGAGTTCCAGGTTATAAGGTATCCATAGAAATAGAGTTCCAGGTTATAAGGTATCCATAGAAATAGAGTTCCAGGTTATAAGGTATCCATAGAAATAGAGTTCCAGGTTATAAGGTATCCATAGAAATAGAGTTCCAGGTTATAAGGTATCCATAGAAATAGAGTTCCAGGTTATAAGGTATCCATAGAAATAGAGTTCCAGGTTATAAGGTATCCATAGAAATAGAGTTCCAGGTTATAAGGTATCCATAGAAATAGAGTTCCAGGTTATAAGGTATCCATAGAAATAGAGTTCCAGGTTATAAGGTATCCATAGAAATAGAGTTCCAGGTTATAACTGTCCCCTAGTTCACCCAGCTGTAAATGAGTACCTGCCCTCTTTAGGGTCAGGGAAGGTTTGAGCAGTGGGGGAAAGGAGATGTGTGCCACCCTCAACATGCTGGTCCCTGGAGAAGCTGAGTTCTCTGGCATCTTGCTCCCCAACGACCAGAGAGGTTGTCTTACATCTTTACTGGTCTTACTTTCAGGTTTAGCAAAGGCACGTGAACATTTTCAGGATTTTTAGGGCTTATTGGTACAAAGGAATCTCAGATCTTCCTCCCAAGTTGTAAATGTATCTCAGATAATCCAGTTGTAGATGTGTCTCTCATTCTTGAGATTGTTTTGTATTCTTATTGACAGTTATGTTTTAGTGAACATGATCATCAGAAGTTGTGGTGTGTGTCTGCAGAATGAATTCAAGGTGTCGGAACGTGAGATCACCATGAAGGAATTCACCAAGGCCTACTCTGAGGGCAGGGTAAGTAAGACACGTGTGTCCTGAAAGGGTAGATATAGAGGGCAGGGTAAGTAAGACACGTGTGTCCTGAAAGGGTAGATGCTGTGTCACAGGCTTTCACTCAGAGGGCAGGGTAAGTAAGACACGTGTGTCCTGAAAGGGTAGATGTTGTGTCACAGGCTTTAGGTCAGAGGGCAGGGTAAGTAAGACATGTGTGTCCTGAAAGGGTAGATGTTGTGTCACAGGCTTTCAGTCAGAGGGCAGGGTAAGTAAGACACGTGTGTCCTGAAAGGGTAGATGATGTGTCACAGGCTTTCACTCAGAGGGCAGGGTAAGTAAGACAATGAGTGTGTGTGCAGATGAAAATGAGTGTGACTGTGTGTGTGTGTGTGTGTGTGTGTGTGTGTGTGTTGTGTTGTTGTGTTGTGTTGTGTTGTGTTGTGTTGTGTTGTGTTGTGTTGTGTTGTTTGTTTGTTTTTTTGTTTGTGCTTGCATGCATGCATGTGCATGCAGATTAAAATGAGTGTGACTGTGAGTGTGTTTGTGTGTGCGTGTGTGCGTGCATGCGTGCATGTATGCGCGCGTGCACGCACACGTGTGTGCTTGCGTGTGCGGATCAAAATGAGTATGACCGTGTGTGTGCGTGGATCAAATTGAACATGACTGTGTGTGTGCAGATTAAAACAAATGTGACTCTGTGAGTGTGTGTGTGTGCAGATCAAAGAGGTGTTTGGCTCAGGGACGGCCTGCGTGGTGTGCCCCGTGGAGAGGATCAAGTATCAGGGCCAGACCCTGGAAATCCCCACCATGAAGGATCCCAAACTGACCAACCGCTTCTACCAGCACCTCAGTGACATCCAGGTTTGTCAGGGGCTGCGTGACAGAGGTTTTCCCTCCCTCCCTCCCCCCTGCATCTATGCACTGTTTCTTCTGATAGCTGTAGGGTGTTCTGATAGCTGTAGGGTGTTCTGATAGCCGTAGGGTGTTCATAGCTGTAGGGTGTTCTGATAGCTGTAGGGTGTTCTGATAGCTGTAGGGTGTTGTGATAGCTGTAGGGTGTTTGATAGCTGTAGGGTGTTGTGTAGCTGTAGGTGTTCTGATAGCTGTAGGGTGTTCTGATAGCTGTAGGGTGTTGTGATAGCTGTAGGGTGTTCTGATAGCTGTAGGGTGTTCTGATAGCTGTAGGGTGTTCTGATAGCTGTAGGGTGTTCTGATAGCTTTATAGTGTCATTGTTGATTCTAGGGATTCCTGCATTTTTTTCAACTTTTGCCGCAAACTAATGTGAGCGATGGGTCCTAACGGACACAAGAAAAACAAGGACAGCGCGTGTTTGAACAAACAGTGCGCCATGGCAACTGCCGTTTATATCGTCTCTAAGGTCAGACAGGAACGTTCTTTTCCTTGTTGGGACGGATATTCTAGTGGTCGGAGTGTTGCGCACAGGATTTGATGACCTGCGATCAAGACCAGATTTAAGCCACCATCGAGGCACCTACTCTAGGATTTTCCCCCTAGAGTTCACAGTACCAACTTCACCCCATCCAAAGTCCTTCAAATGAGACAGTAAATCAAGGCCTCGTGTACAAACACATGCAGAACATGTTAAAAAAAAGTTAAGTCTGTCCCGAGCCTAAGGCTCATCAGGCCGGTGCTTATCCCGGTTTCTGTGGCGCTAAGCGACTGAGAGTCATAGACTCCCCCTGGATAGGACGCCAGTCTATCGCAGGTTAACCCCCAACACAAGGTTGGTACCCTTTTACACCTGGGTGGGGTGAGAAATAGCCGTAAGGCCTTTTCCAAGGCACAACGCATAGCCGACAGCTGGGATCGAACCCGCAACCTTTAGATTACGAGTCCAACGCCCTAACACTCGACTACCACGGCGGCTGCAGAACATGTTGCGCTCATGTTAAAATCTGTTCTGTCTTTCAAAAGAGAGGCCGTTGGTGCTGGTTAGAATGAATGATAAAAAATGTATGCAAGATCCCCTGCATGCACACTGGTGTTCTGTTCAGACACCATCCTCGAAGTTTGAATGCGGTTACTTTAATGGTAGCCGCCGCTGTGGCCTAGTGGTTAGGGCGTTGTACTCGTAATCTAAAGGTTGCGGGTTCGATCCCAGCTATTCCGCTATGGCGTTGTGCCCTTGGAAAAGGCACTTTACGGCTATTTTCTCACCCCACCCAGGTGTAAAAGGGGTACCAACCTTGTGTTGGGGGTTAACCCTGCGATAGACTGGCGTCCTATCCAGGGGGGAGTCTATGACTCTCAGTCGCTTAAACGCCACAGAAACCGGGATAAGCACCGGCCTGATGAGCCTTATGGCTCGGGACAGACTTTAACTAACTTTAATGGTGGGTGAAAAGGTCTCGTACCCAAAAATCTCATTGTTGGTGAACCTCAGAGCTCTAAGCCAAGGAATGAAAAATAAAAAAGGTTTTTAGATGAACTTGTTTCTGTTTGTGTGTCTGTTAGCATACACTCTCTCTCTGTGTGTTGCTTTAAGATGCAGGAACTGTGTGGTTTCAGTACGGACGCATCCCACATCCCTGGATGGAATGCGTGGATGAAGAGGCCAACCATGTGAAGACCGCATCTCAGGCATAGAGCCTGCACGGGGACCATCCTTCTGCACTGCAGTCCTCACTTCTCCTCTCCCCTCTCTCTCTCTCCTCTCTCTCTCTCTCTCTCTCTCTCTCTCTCTCTCTCTCTCTCTCTCTCTCTCTCTCTCCTCTCCCCCCTCCCCCCCCCCCTCTCTCTCTCTCCCTCTCCCTCTCTCTTCGTCTCTCTCTCTCTTTCTCTCTCTTTCTCTCTTCTCTTTTGCTGTCACTGTCTCTCCAAGTCTCTGGGATAGTGTGAAACATGTTGGGAGGTGTATGGGCCGTGCAGATTTGGGTTCATTGGCGTTGAAGATGAGCAGTTTTCAAAGGGAAGACAACAGTAGTGTGCTGAGCTCTGAGGCTGGTTGTAATGTCTACCCGGGTTTCTTTAAAAACTGATATGCCATGCACTGTGAGTCTGTGAGTGAATTCACCCCCCCCCCTTCGCTTGGTGAAAATTGCCTGTCAGGGAATGTTTTCATGGTAGGGTTTTGATTTTTTTTTTTTTTTTTTTTTTTTAAAAAGTGAAAATAAGTGTTCACTTTTGTGAGTGGAATCTGTGTTGTAGGTTCCAGCAGATAAACTGTTGTTATTTCATGTTGCTTTAAAAAAAAAAAAAAAGGAATATAAGGATTTATGGTCAAGTCAAAGAAAGTGACCTCGTCAGGATTTTTGAAGTTGTTATTTTTGTTGTTTGATTTTTTTGTTTTTTATTTATTTACTTTTTAGTATAAAGAATATCTTTACCTTGTGGAAGTTCTGCACAAGAAATGTAATCCTTTCTGTCCCTCCCTCCCTCTCTGTCTCTGTCTCTGTCTCTCTGTCTCTGTCTCTGTCTCTGTCTCTGTCTCTGTCTCTCTCTCTCTCTCTCTCTCTCTCTCTCTCTCTCTCTCTCTCTCTCTCTCTCTCTCTCTCTCTGTTTCTGCTTTGTTGTTATAGTCATTACAGACCACTGTCTGGCTTGTTAGGTGTGTTAAAGAAATGTGACAGACAGACAGACAGACAGACAAACTATGGGCAGAGCTGTGGGTTAGTTAACTCACTCCGTAGTGGTTGATTTTTTACTATGCATATCTCTGTGTACTGGCCGCATGTTTTGATTAGTAAAAAAAAAAAACCCTTAAAAAACTAAAAAGATACTTGCCACAAGTATATGAAATTTTCAGAGTGTATTGTTGACATGTAGGTGGAAAGTCTAAAGTCCAAAGCCAGTTGCTGGACTTTAGTACAAAAGTTGATGTTGTTGAGCTAGAAATTTTTTTTTTTTAAAGTCTGAAGTCAATCCTGCAATCGCAGGGGACCGTAGGGAGTGGGTTAAAGGTGTCCACTGAATGAATGTGTCATGACAGAAACGCCTTTGCCGGACTGACAGAGCTGTGTGGTGTCATGACTACCACTTCAGACTGTCATCATTGTCACAAAAGGTTAAATGTGGCTGCTGTTTCAGGAGGGTTTTTTTTTTTTTTTTTTTTTAGTTTCTTCCGTAGTGTTGGAGCCAAAGGATCTGACTGGTCACCTTACCACGCCAAATCGGCCCTGGGCAAATATTGCTTCATCAGGATTTTATTTAATGTCGGATCTGTGAAACTTGCTGTGTTTTTTTTTTTCTCCCCCAAAAATGATGTGACAGTACGGTTTTGACCTTTGCTTGTAAATGTATTTTTTTCCTCTTTATTTTTATTATTATATTTTTACTCATTTATTTGTTCATTGTTGAGATTCGCTTATTTGATCTGTATCATACAATTTTTAGCTCGGGTTTTTTGTGTGTGTTTTTTGGTACAGTTTTTAATCTTTAAAAAAAAAACGAATTTTAAATCTGGAAAGGAAGGCATCTTGGAGGATCAGAATCTGGTTTGTGTTTGTGCTGGGATTTTTCTGTCCCTGAAAACTGTGTGGACAGAGGGAGAGAGGGTGGTGTGAAAAACCAGGACCGCCTGAGGTGAGTTTTTCCCCACAGAGGGTGGGTCACTCTTCAGCCACATTCACTGACTAAGTCTTGCCTTCACACAACAGATGACTGTTGGCTGTTCCGGGTTCCTGATGATTCACTACCCGTACCCTGCCTTCGTCTTCCTGCACAAAACTGACCGCACATTGCAGAGACCCAGGCCTCCCAGGGATGCAGCCTTGAATGCTGGTGGTTGTGGTGGTGGTGGTGGGTAGCAGTTTCTTTATCAGTATTATTGATGTCGCGCACGGGCACGGCAGAATTATCTGCTTGAAAGTCCGGCTGCTTTTTCCCCAGGAAGAGGGCAGCATGTCATGACTAGCGGAGTGAAGAGGAATGGGTTGGGCTGTGGTGTATGTGGCACACAGTTCTGAGGGATAGAAGATGACAGAGGATGGTATTGCAGTGAAAGTTGGATGTTTTCCTTTGTGCAGCATTTTGGTGTCTGCGTCTCATCGGCACTTGCTGATTGGCAGTTTTGCCAGCTGCAGTCTTTTGAAGTAGGTAGGATACAGTTTGTCCTGTGAGCAGTCTTCTATTGTGTGATTATCAACTACCAGGAGCTAGCACTGTTTTGTTTGCTAAGGAATTTCAACAGTGTGGGAAGGAGAGAGCACCAGGAAAGAAAAATTCATTTCAGGAAACGTAAGGGTTGTTCAGCACAAACTTGTGTATTGTTAGCGTAATTATTTCTCCTTTTTTTTTTTTTTTTTTTTTGTTCAGAAGACATTGCTGGAATAGTGGCAGGCAGCTTTCTAGTCCCAAGTGGTGGCATAGTTGGACAAGTGGTTACGTATGCAGAAAAAAAAAAATGTATGCAGAAGTTCCTGTGTACACTTGGCTGGTGTTCAAGTGAACCAAGCAGCTAATGATGACTGGAAGAACATGGGGCTTTTGATGCAGACAGCACTGGCAGAGATCTGTAGTTGTGGTCTGAAAATTGTCCCTCTGGTGGCTGAAGAGTGTCCTCTGCTGAAAGTTCCTCTGGCTGAAGAGTGTCCCTGCTAGGTTCCCTCTATGTGGCTGAAGCGTGTCCCTCTGCTGAAGGTGTCCTCTATGTGGCTGAAGTGTCCCTCTGCGAAGAGTGTCCCCTGTGGCTGAACAGTGTCCCTTGTGTGGCTGAAGAGTGTCCCTTTATGTGGCTGAAGAGTGTCCCTCGTGGTGAAGGTGCCCTTTGGCTGAAGAGTGTCCCTCTGTGTGGCTCCAGCTTGCTGTTAAAGGGAGCATTGGAGTGATGGTGTGGGGTTTTTCACACAGCATGGTGTGCGAAGATCCCTGTGGCTGAAGATTGTCTCTGTGTGGCTGAAGTTTTCTGGTAGGGGGAGCATTGGAGGTGATGGTGTGGGGTTTTTCATCACAGGCATTGTGTGTGGCTGAAGAGTGTCTCTGTGGCTGAAGATTCCTCTGTGGCTGAAGTTTTCTGGTAGGGGGAGCATTGGAGGTGATGGTGTGGGGTTTTTCATCACAGGCAGTGTGTGGTGGCTGGCCTGGGTGCAGTACTGACATCGTTTTGGAGCGAGTTTAGCCGCTCACGGTTCTTTGATTGCTTGTGTGAGATTAGAGATACTGAGTTACTTTAGAGAGTTGTGTGGTATGCTGTGCTTTTTTTTTGTTGGCAGAGCTGATTTTAGCTTTGGTTTGTTTGAAAAACAAATAGTGTTTTTTGGTTTTTTAGAAATGGTCATTTGTTTTAACAGTGTATGTGCTTTTTTGCTTTGTCTTTAAAACCATATCCGTCGTCTCAACTTGTTCGCAGAAAGTTGCCCCAGCAGAATTGCTGAAGAAGAAACTGTCTTCCCTTTCTCAAAGAGTTGGGGAAACAGAATGATTTAAAGTGACCAATTTTCAAGCGAACAGTTGGTTCGTTATTCTTCGGTGTTGCAACATTTTAAGTTGTAGAACTAAAACGATGCCATAGTTTTTACAGTAGTACATTCGTCTGCATTCCAGTGTTGGGGTAAGTTAACTGATAACATTGGGCCAAATGTAACTTTTTTTTTTTTTTGCTGTTGAATTTGAATGAAAAAAAAACCCAACCCTGTACTGTGAAGCTGTTTTCAGCTGTGCTCAATAAAGTGTGATCAGGTGTAACTCTGATGTACTTCTCATGCACAAAGTCACATGCAGTATGATTTTTTAATAATCTTTTTTTTTTTTTTGTTTGAGGGAATATCAGACCTGCTTTTTTGAACAAATCGGTATTTGTATGGGGAGTTTTCCCCCACCATTTCTCATATTAGCATTTTAGCTGAGTGAGTTGAGAAATAGTGCAACACTTACCCATATTTCTGAATCAACCCCTGCATGGGATGTAAAAAAAAACATTGTCAGGACAAGATGAGATTTTTTTCTGTTTTTTTCTATCATGAAGCAGTTTTTTGTTGTTGGGTTGGTTTTTTAATTTTTTCATGAAGCAGTTTGATTTATCAGGAAACCTATTGAACATTCTGTCAAGAAGATCCTACTAGGCTGAGTGAATTTGAGATTGTCAGACAAGAAATTGGAAAAAGGTTAGACACAAGCTGAGCACTAGGCATGCTGCAGTAGATAGTAGATGGTAGTTGTGTTTAAAGACAGGGCAGCCTGTACTGTATGCCAAACTGTAAAACAGCATGAACTACAGTACAGTTTGATGTATTTTTCCATGGTCAGAGGTGTCAGGTTGCTTTTTGATTTATTTTTAAAAAACTTATATATGGAGTTGTGCAGTGCTGATGCGTAATCTTGATCTGCTTTTGTGACGCTCCACTAGAAATGAGTTGCATTGCACCTTAACCACTTTTCCACTAGGAGCCATTTTCGATTTTGAGATTTGATTTATTATTAAACTATAGCCATTATTCTACATTATAATGAAACATCAAGGCATAATTTTGTTTTCTTTTGCTTTAAAACACATTTTAAAAAAAAGAACCCTCATTCTGACCACCTATGACAATGGAAAACTTGTCGAATTCTCATTTTTTTACTTTCCTGCTGTCTATCATTTCAATTTGTTTTAACTTTTCATAGAATTGTCTGTTTTTTGTATTGAATAGCCTTTTTATTGCAGATTAATAACATGTTAATAGCTAAAAATTTACCTCTGGTGCAATGCAACTCATTATGTGGTGGGGGGGGTCACATGCTTGGTTTGTGGTTGGGCGTACACCAGCTTTTTTATTATTAAAAAAAAAGGTAGGAATTTTATTTTTATACTTGTAGAACTGGAAAATGTCAAACTGCCTGTTTAGTATAGACTCACCCATCCTTAATGTCCTTGGATGTCAGTTAGTGGTGGACTAAGACGGAAGATAGACAGGGGGGGGGGGGGGGGGGGGGAGGAGAAAGGGGCTGGTGTTGAAAATCTGTACATAGCGTGGTGGCTGTGATTGTGTGTAAGCAAGAACCTTCCTACTCAATTGTTAACCCTTCAACGAGCTACGGTAATGTACTTGTTTTTTTTTTTCTTTTCAATATTTCTCCAGCTTTTTGCTTTCTCATATCGGCGTGAAAGGAACTGAAAATTGGTAATTATTTCTGCAGTGATGTCAGATCCAATGATTTGTTGTGTTGTGTCATCTTTTTAAGGGAGAGGATGAGAAGAGGAAGATATCGAAAACCGTTTTGAGAGGGTTTTTTTTGTGTTTTATGTGCACTTATTCTGCTGTAAATTGTACTCTTGTAATGTTGGCAAATGGATTGGAATCTCTCTTCTTTTTTTTTAAAATTCTAGAAAGAAAAAAAAGACAAGTGCGAGTTCTCACAATAATTTTCAATATCCTCTTTTGATCATATCAAGCATAACATAATTGTGTTGCTTCTTTTTTTAAATGAAGACATTTTCTTTTGACTGTATATTATCATAACAAGTTAGGCCAAGCGTAAGTAGTGGATTGTAACCAAGAGTGTGTGCTATCTTTTTATTTTTCATTTTCCCCACTAACACAGTGTGAATATATTTTTGACATGTTATGTGATTGTTGTAGCGTGTGTATTGTTGTCACTGTAATCCAGAACAACTCCTTGTATTAGCAAAAGCAGACCCACTATGGATTCTTTTTTTTTGGCTGCCTCATCTTCTTTGATGTTCCTGTCCTGCTGTTCCCACACCACTCATTCCAACATCTCCACCCCAGCCATACCAGATTTGTTATGTCTCATCCTCAGGGTCTGAAGTCCACAGGGAGTCCATCAATGTCAGGGCATCATGGGGGCACTAGCCAGAGATGCCCTGCGCTACTGCTGAGTCACTGAGTCGCTTTGATGCACCTGTGTTGGATTATAGTAAATTAATGATGTATACTGTTGAAAAACCTGGTTATGTGACGTAAGCATATCTCCTTTGAAGAGAAAGGAAGTTATAAATCAAACATGTGGAGAATATGAGAGTGGCGACCATGTGTTGGTCATTTTTGTGTTTCTTTGATTGCTCTGTGACAGCCCTGTATGGCCTTAGTGGTCACCAGGGCTATAAACAAGAAGAGGGATTGCTCTGTAACAACATGGTCAGTGTGACTTTCTGTTGTCTGCAGCTTAAAAATAACACAAAGAACCATGGCATTGTTTTCCTACCATTGGAACCGAATCTCACAATTGCCAAGGATTTTGTTGTTGTTGTTGGGTTTGTCTTTTTTTTGCCTGGCTTGTTTAATGCCTTAAAAGTATTTTTGTGTGTTGACAGAATCTCAGATTTGCAACTTTGTTGTTGTTGTTGTTGTTGTTGTTGTTGTCTTTTGATGTTGTACATCAGCAGCTGTCTCATTGGTCAGAATCTCTTGGCTTCCCTGGGCTGGCTTTTGAGCATTGTGAGCACAGAGTGGAGTTGGTTTGGGGGATGGGGGGGTGAATGGACATTGTCATACTCATTTTCTGATGTCTTCATTGCCCTCTTGTACCGTACACAAACAAACAAAAAACCCCCAGGGTGGGTTTCTTTTGGTAGAACTTCTGTTTAGGTTTAAGTGGAGGAAACATATCTCATTGGCTGAAGCACTGTAGTCATTCTACCCTGGGGGTTTTTTAGGGGTTTTTTTTGTGCCTGCTAACCATGGTGGTCACTGTTGTTGTGGACTTCAGGTTGGTCATTTGTTATCTGCGTTGATGCAGTGATCACAGTGATAGCCAGACGTGGGTCTTTTCCAGTACATGGTTGTCTATGGGGGAAAATTGAGTCATAAAGTGAACATTCTCAACTGTTTAAAAGTGTTGATATATACAAAATATAGATATGTATATATATATATAGATATATATATATAGAGAGAGGGCAGATATGAATCTCTTTCTGGGTTTTTTGGCTTGACTAGTCGTAACTCTCTGGCTTTTGAGAGCAAAGATTGATTGTATTGAGATTGGAACTGTTGTCTTGCATTTATGTCCTAAGCTAATTAGTCCGTTAATTTTTTTTTTTTATAAAGAAAATGATTTTGATCAACTATTGTTGAAAAGAAAGAAAAACAAGAAAACAGGGGAGATGAAAATTCAAGGGTTTGTGGCCAGAATGGCGTATCTTGATGTACCATTGATTCTGGCTGCCAACCCTCAAAATGTTGATATTTTACAAAGGGATGGGCGTTTACTGCCTTCAACATGTCTCACTGAAACAGGAGGAAAGGGGAAGAAGAATCTCGACCTTTTATGACCACAGTCAAACCCTCGGCAGTTTGATAATGTATGTGTGTAAACGGAAGCTTGTATGTTGACATGAAACAGATGAGTAATGCCTGGTTTGCCCTTGGGTCAGTAGAGTATGCAGTGTATAGCTGATGGAAAGAACATGTCACACTTGATGTTTTTAGCCAGGCTTTTTGTACCTATGTGTTGGTTTAGTCATATCTTTTAGGCACTTTCTGTTTGCATGTTGATGGCTCCCTTCCTCTTGTCTTTTTTGTTTTGATTTGGAGCTTTTTGGTTTTTAATTGTTTTCTGCATGTGTATTGTACCTTCAAATACTTAATATTTTATTGTAGTACTAAATTGTGTGTGTGTGTGTGTGTGTGAACGTGTTGCCAGACTTGCTCAATATAAAAAAAAAAGTCCCTTTTTTTTCTTTTTGAAAAAACAAAACAAACTTTGTTGTTTTTTTTGCATTGTCAACAGTGAATTTTGGCAGTAAGTTTGGACAAATACTGATCATATCAGATAATTATTTGTAGTTTTTAAGCATGGACAACATGTATTGTGATTTTACATTCAGACAGTGGCACAAATGCCGAGTGCTTAGTTCGTAATGAGCACCACATGACCTGTTTTTATTCCTTTTTATTTTGTTATGTTCACATTTTTGCGACAAAAGAAGATTCTTCACGGCTGTTTTGGTGATCTACAGAAATTGCCTCCAGCCACATAGCAGTGTGGAAGAACGGTTGGTTAGTGATGTATTGAAAGGTTGGGTACATTCTTGAAAGTTTCCATTCGAATCCAAAACCGGTGAATCGTCAACAAGAATCAGAGATACACACTGATACTCATTGCTTTTAAACATGGCACATTTATGCCAATGAGGTCCCAAAGAATCAACATTGACATGTTAAGCTGATTACCATCATTATATAGGGTGGTTAGTATAAGTGTTTTTATTATTATTATTATTAGCTCTGATGCAGTATTGTCCCTATTTCTTACTGTGACTGTGTAGGTATCTTGTTCCACTAAGCTTTGAGTGTATTTTAAAGCCTGTGATAAAAATCGTGCACTGCTACTTTGCACTTGGCTACTCTCTAAATAAACCTAAAAAAAGAAAAAGAAAAATGTCTGCATGTTGCTCTGTGCTTGCAGTCATTGCGTATAAGCCTATAACCCAGCAGATTGTACATGCTGATGTAACGTCACCAATTTAAAAAAAAAAATAGTGTCATGTATTTTTTAAAACTGCTTTGTTGGACTCGACAACATAGCTAGCCAGTTTTGCCAGTTTTTGGGTTGGAACCGCTGTTTGGTTTGGGGAGTTTTGTCGTCGTGTGGAGTTGGATCCAGCCAGTGGTGTCCAAGTTCAGTGATAGTTCTGACCAGCTGTCCAGTCCAGCTGCGAGTTCTGGCTGGTTCCCATTCAGGGAGTCCACTTAACTTAATTAAAGTAGTGTTCCATGCTCTGCTTCTCTCCTCTGCCTTCCCTCGGCTTACCAGGCAGGGTGAGTAGTGCCTGGACTGTTCCCCTGCTTGTCACTCTGCACAAAGTCTGCCTGTGCTGTGCATGTTCGTGTCTCAGTGACTCAGTGAATGCTGACAGGAGTTACAGGATCTTTGATGTGCGCATCACATCTTCGGCATGTGGATATATTATATGCGAAGGGTTTTAAGGCACTGGCAGGTCTGCATTTCAAGTTGATCTGGGACATCGTAAAAATCCCCACCGTTCATTCCCTCAGACACCGTGAGAGTTGAAGCTGCGACATTGTGGTTCCTTGGGATTGAAGTCATGCTGTCTTAACCACTCAGCTATAGCGTCTGTCATGCTGTAGTGATGGAGGAGATGGCTGAAGAGAATGAAGACCAGACTGGAAGGAAGAAAGGGAGGTAGGAACTTGGGAAGGAAGGAAGGAAGGAATTGTTCTGTCATTCATATTTGAGAAGGAATTGTTCTCTCATTCAAATTCGAGAAGGAATTGTTCTCTCATTCATATTTGAGAAGGAATTGTTCTGTCATTCATATTTGAGAAGGAATTGTTCTGTCATTCAAATTTGAGAAGGAATTGTTCTGTCATTCAAATTCGAGAAGGAATTGTTCTGTCATTCATATTTGAGAAGGAATTGTTTTGTCATTCAAATTCGAGAAGGAATTGTTCTGTCATTCAAATGAAGGAATTGTTCTGTCATTCAAATTGTGAAGGAATTGAAGGAATTGTTCTGTCATTCAAATTTGTGAAGGAATTGTTCTGTCATTCAAATGAAGGGATTGTTCTGTCATTCAAATTTGTGAAGGAATTGAAGGAATTGTTCTGTCATTCAAATTTGTGAAGGAATTGTTCTGTCATTCAAATGAAGGGATTGTTCTGTCATTCAAATTTGTGAAGAAATTGAAGGAATTGTTCTGTCATTCAAATTTGCACTTGAGGTCAGGTTCGTTGGCTGAACGTTGAAGCACAAATGACCCACCCGTCTCTATAGATGGTGAAGGTCAATATCTCTCACAAAATCGCAGACAGGTTTGTTTGTACATGATGGTGGTGTTCACTGTAATTATCTTTTCTTATGGCGTGTCATGCCATTCCGCTTGCTTCATCGAGTTATTTATTGTCAGAAGCGTCAGCTGTACTGTGCGGGTTGTTCGTTTGTATTATCATTATTACTAGGATTATTTGCAGCCATTGATTAAATCTATGACTTTTGCTTTTGTGAACTTTTGTAGTGGTAATGACTGCAATCAGAAAGAGACTGTTTGTTTAATTAAAAATCTGATTTGTGAAGCTTTTGTGATAACACTCTTGGTTTATCAATATTGCTGAAAGTTAATAACATGTATGATTATTTTATTTTTTAAAAAAAAAGGAAATAGGACACACACACACGGTGCTACAGAGAGAGTGTAACAGAACCCCAAAAGAACCTTTTCAGTCTTTAATCCACCTTTTTCTTCAATACAAATGAAAGTAATATCAGATCTTGTGTACTGAAATGAACACATACATTGATGATGTATGTGACTTTCAAGTTTGGCCATGTATGTTTTAAGTTCCAATATGCTTATACATTTTTTAATGACATATTTCAGGTAGGGACACAAGTTAATAAAATATATATATATAAAAGTGTTTTCTCACAGCCTCCATTGACACACACACACACACACACACACACACACACACACACACACACACACACACACCACACACACACAATCTCCCCCATTTAGACATATAGATAAGATGGGATACAAGTTGTATTTGCAGACATACATTTGAGAAGACTGGGGCTGTGGAATTTGCATCCCTAAGTGGGAAAGGTAATTTTTGGGAACTCATGTGGAAGCAACTCCTACTGCCTTGAAAATCCCCCAAGCACATCATGTGCCACTAAGATGTCAGCACTTGTCTTAGATCAGCGGATAGTTATTATATCTGTCTATTTGTCCGTCGTGTTGACAATGACCTGCATAACAGCAGAGGAGGCATCTGCTGTATAGGAAATAGGGCAGAAATTTGATTATTGTGGAGGTATCTTGCCCACAGTACATCCCCACTCTTTCGGATAAGAGGGCATTAGGACAGTCAGTGTTGGAGATGTTCTCCAAAGGCCAACTAGCCCCCAGGGCTGCAGCACAAAAGTCAAGCCTCCTAGTCAGAGAGTCAAGTTGATCACTAAAGACTAAGCTTTAAAGTGGAATTCCATGAGTGGGAAAGCCACTGATCATACAGCTTCTCACTATGCTGTTTCCCCCAGGGTCAATGGTTTAATTAAGAACTTTGATGGATAATACTCATGCATATACTATGCTGATGTCATATCATTCTACCATAGTCATGGAAGCAGTTTCACATATGCCGAACAAAAACTGTATGTCATGTGTAGTTTAATTAATTAAGGTGAAAAAAGAACCGGAGTATGGGCCTGCAGTTGTCCTAGTACCATCCCTAAGAACCAAAAATAACAAAAAATCTCGATTTTTAACTTTTTTTTTTCTTGGGGTGGAGGAGGAGGATATGTTTTGTTGTCTCAGTGTTGCTTGATTGATAATTCAGTGAGAACATGCCAAAATTTTAACTTTACACGAGATAAAGTGTAGTTCTTAAAAGCTGCAAGATTTTTTTTTTCTCATAAATTAGTTTGTAACATTATTTTGTTTGCGATTGTTTTGTCTTTTGGTTTTGTTTGTTGGAAGCTGTGACTATGGTATTTTAACGTTAATATCACACGCGTGCCATCAAGATTGTTGTTCACATATAGATGGCTGTGGTTTGAATCAATAAAAGTACTATTTGGGCTTTGTGAGTGTGTATGTGTGTGTATGCCAATGTGGTAAGGACAGAAAGTGTGTGTGTGTGTGTGTGTGTGTTGTGTGGTGTGTGTGTGTGTGTGTAAGTAAAATTTTATCTCCAGATGTTACATTGCATTTGGAGTTTTTTTTCTATCCATCAAGCCATCTATCGTCAACGTCACCACCACCATCACCAAGTATGAGCATTTAAAACAAAAAGAAGAAACAAGCATTAATGAATCTGCCATGATGTTTGATAATATTCTTTCATGAGCTTTTTATTCCATAACTTGAGGTAAGAAAATCCATCAACATATAGAAAAACCACTGGCATTTGGTAACAGAATCACAAGGCTGGAAAACACTCTTGTGTGCATGCACATGGACACACACACGCACACACATACATACACACACACACACGAACCTATGCACACACACGTGCGCAAGTGCCACACAAGTGCCTGTATTAAAGACTTGACTGAAGAAGAGAGAAAGCGAACTTGCCAACACTAAGTGACGGTGATTTAGGTGAGGAAAGAATTATTGCTTTTTTTTGACAAAGTTAAAAAACCACCACCACCATATATGACATACATGTGACAAGTAGGTAGCGATGACAAACGCACACACCAGATATATGTACCTAAATGGTAGAACAGTAATGTGTTTATTTGTCTTGGCTTTTGTGATCGGCACGACAACTTTCTTTGTGCTACTGCTTAGAAACAGACTTGCACTTTAGAATACACAAGTTTGTGCTTTGATGGGATTTCATGGTGACAGCAAAGACACAGAGACATGTGTGTATTGGATATTTTGTTCAGCATAAGACAGCAACATGAAAGCAAGTCACATCTGTTAAAAAAAAGAAAAAAGAAAAAAAAGGTAACATCTGTGAGTACATGCATGTTTGGTCAGCTTCAGTTGCACAGTCAGCTGCCTGTCTGCAATCTAGTGTTTTCTTTGTTATTGTGATGTAATACTTTCAACCCTCCTGAGGCCTCAATCATATTCACAAGACACACACCCTTGTATGCACAAGTAAACTGACTGTTGTGTGACTAAAGAAAGCAGGAGATTGAGAGTCACTGTTTGTGCCTGATCAAAATTATAGAACGTGTTCTAACTTGAACATCAGGTTGCACATGATGCAGTGCCACAGAAAAATGGGGTAGCTTTGTGGTTAGAGTGTTGCATGTTACGTCCGCAATCTGACCGCCCGATTTGAGCCACCACCAAGATGCCCATTCATAGGAGTTTTTTTCCTCTGGACTTAACATCAGTGCTGACTCCTCCCCCTGAAGGTCCTTCAGATGAGGCTTTTAACCAAGGTCCCATTTGAATGCACACAGGACATCTTGCACACATGTCAAAACCTGCCCTGCCTTTTGGAAGAGTAGGCCTTTTGTGCCAGTGGAAACGGATGACAAAACTGACAAAGCCACAAGCACATGAGGACTTGATTAAAACAGGCATATGAGTGCTTATTCCATTATCCTCAAAATTAAATGATCACAACAGGTGCTAAAGCCAAGAGGCTAAGACAGTTCACCTTCAATACCATGGGTCCATGAAGTCATGGGTTCAAATCTCAGTGGCCTGGTGACTTTAGGGTGGGGATTTTTACAATCTCCCAGGTAAACTTCAAGTGCAGAGCTGCCAGTGCCTTAATTTCCCTTCCTGTATGTACCCATGCAGAAGATGAAATATCATGTTAAAGATCCTGAAATTCATGTCCTGTTCGGTGTTTACAGAAACATGGCACATTATTTTTTAATATTTTTTGCTGCCTCATCTTCTGTGACGTTCCTGTCCCTGCTGTTTCCACGCCGCTCATTTCAATCTCCCCCACAGCCATACCCAGGTTCGTTATGTCTCATTCTCCGGGGATTCTCTCTCATAAGCCTAGTGGTCAGAACATTGCGCTGGCAATTTGACAACCCGGTTCGATTCCTGTTGGAGGGATTTTTCCCCTGGAGTTAACATCAGTGCTGACTCCACTCTCCCCAAAAGTCTTTCAGATGAGACTGTAAACCGAGGCCCCATGTGCGAACGCACGCGGAACATCTTGCGCACACGTTAAATCCTGTTCCACTTTTTGTAAGAGTAGGCCATTGTGTGCCAGTGGGAACAGATGACAATATTTACACAACTGCATACACTTGGGGACTGGATGAAAAAAAGCACATGAGTGCTTATCCCATTATCCTCGATATAAAAGAACTAAAATAAATAAATAAATAAAATAAGTCCACAGGGAGCCCATCAATATTCGGCCACCATGGGGCCACCAGCTAGAGGGGCCCTGCACTGCTGTTGAGTCACTTTGGTGGTGTTCTGTGCTGCCTGTTCTGAACGAACATACGCAGGACACCACCTACTCAGCCCCCTACTAATGACAGTATTAGCTCAGTCGCAGAGCCAGACTGAGTGAGTCACCCACCCGAGGTGGCGACCATCACTACGTCCCTCTCACAACTGTCCCCCTGCGAACCTCCAACCCCACAGGCTTTGACACAAACTCACCAGAGGCACAGAAGAGTATGAGGAAACCGAATCTGAGGTCACCATGAGACCAGAGCAACCAGGGCCATGGATTCAGAGGCAATTTTTTTCATTGCATCATGATGATGAGAATGAGGATGATGTTAATGATGCTGCTATGGAAGTGCATGTGCTGTGAGACTACTTGACAGGGTTATCTATCCACCCACCCATCAGGTAATTTGAGCAACACTCTCAAATTCCATCCGTAAAGTGGATACAGCTCAACTGTGTGGTCCCAGTCTTCCCACTGAGCCCAAAGCACACTCACTCTGGGTAGGAGCCGGCCAGAGCTCCCCAAATCCCTTTGACTCTTATGGGATTTGAACCTGTAACCTTCCAGTATGAAATCCACGGCGCTAACCACTGTGCAATGGTGGGTGGTAACATGGAACATTACAATCCATCATACATCCCTGAAGCTGGAATGCAGCTACTTTCATAAGGGGCAAAAACGGTTGCATACACAAAATCTTGCCATTGGTGAGCCTCAGAGGAACCCCCCCTCCCCCCCCCCCCCCAAAAAAGCAAAACAACAACAAAAAGCTGCTTGAGATATATACAGTGACAGGCAACTGGTTTGGGCTCTGTTTTGATCCTTATGGTTTGGGAGACTCTTCTCCCCCCAGCTCAATATTACCTGTGCAATCCGCAGATTGCTGGAAAATACCATTTTGTAGAGGGATACTTGCGATCTTATTGTCATTAAAATTTTTTTTTTTTTATAAGTATGGGTTTTGTATGATCTTCAACATCCACTGGTCTTGGCAAAATGAGGTAACCATTTATTCTATTTTATGTACATGTATGCACATAAAAATTAGCTTGCACAGAGTGAATTAGGTATTTGAAAGATACACAAGATTTCATAGGGGGAATGGGATAGCCTAGTGGTCAGAATATTGCTTTCGCAATTTGATGACCAGGGTTTAATTCCCGTTCGAGGGGATTTTCTCCCTGGAGTTAACATCAGTGCAGACTCCACTCTTCCCAAAAGCCCTTTGGATGAGACTATAAACTGAGACCCCATGTGCAAACGCACTCAGAAATCTTGTGCACACATTAAATCCTGTTCAGCTTTTCTTAAGGTGAGACATGGGTCCAAAAGTGGCCAAAATCATGTTTTTTTCAGAATTAAAGTTTGCTGGATACATTTATGGAGATTTCTCTGTGTGAATTTAAAGAATTCAGACCATAAAATATGTCTGTAGAAACAGGTTACTCATACTTGTTATCGATAAAAAGGTTTCGGAGTTTGAAATATTCAGTTTTGGCAGCCATACTGGATTGTTTCCATAGCAACAGTGCAGAAAACTGAGTAATTCTTTGATTTTTATGCTTTACAAGTGATGCCCTTTAAATATATGGCATAACTTTTAACATGGGCTTGTAAACAAAATTTCATCAGTTTTGACCCCAGTGTCCCACCTTTAGAGTAGGCCATTGTGTGCCAGTGGGAACAGATGACAAAATTTACAAAACTGCATACACACGGGGCCTGGATGTAAAAAGCACACGAGTGCTTATTCCATTATCCTCAATATAAAAGAATAAATAAATTATACCACTATTAATGGTTTCAGACATAGTGGAGGACCCACAAAGTTTACTCTTTTTTTTTCCTTTTGGAGGAGGGGGGGGGGACCCACAAAGTCAGAGGAACATTAAAGAAAAAACACACAAAACACACACACACACTTCGCACAAAATACCAGCCATCAATTACCAGCTCTTGTAACAAGATCGACTTTATTGGTCTAGCTTTTTTTGGCAGATATATTTCATTCATCTGTAAAATGCAGACTGCATTATCATTATGTACATCTGGAAAATACATTAACTTGTTTCATGAACTGTCGTTAACTGTGATTCATATTCCTTACAAAAAATACACCAGAAAATAAAAAAGCAGGGAGTTAAAAAAAAAAGAAGGAAAAAACCCAAAGCAATACGCTGCAGTTCTCTCTTGAGCTGTCAGACGTGACTGGTGAGTACCTTGATCAATTGATACATTGATCAAGTCAGAATTCAGTTCATTCTGTCACCTTCTCATCAGCATTTCATGGTTGTGTTTTCAATGACATTCTGCATGCATTTCTCAGACATGCCTTGATGGTACATTACAACCACAAAAATTTCAGCTGATGCGTGATTTCATCAATAAAATTGCACTAAGCAGAAAAATAGGTGGCATCATTGCTTCGATAAGTTAAACAATCACAAAAGACATTGTCCTTTCAATATTGTTATAAACACTCATGCCAATAAAACGAATCATAAGAACTTGGCTTTTAAGACAGGAATAAATACAATCAAAACAGTGCCCCCTCCCCCCTGCTTCCTGCCAAAAAAGGAAGCAATTCTCTTGCAACAAAACATGATTTTCCTCACAATACCATAAGAATATCAACAGTTTCATTCAATAATAATTAATAAAAAATAAATAAATAAAAGGGACTACATGTATTCAAAAACACAGTGTTATTCAAACTGACTGGTCTGCAATCAAAATGCCTAACCTACTAGTCCAAGCATTCAATCATGCAGGGCAAATTACACAAATCTTTAAAAAAAAAAGAAAAAAAAAAGATGAACACAAGAGCACTATTGGTACAGAGAATCACAATTGTCTTGCTTTGCGAACATGAATCCACAGTCAGGACAACACAACTGGTGCCCATCTGGAGAAGAAACACAGTGGGAGAGAGTTACAGCTTCATTGAGCACTGTGTATACTGCATGGTAAGGTCAAGGTGAAGGTGTTACCATAACCTATGCAGCCGTTGAGGAGCTACTGACAGCATATTGAGGACAGCACCATCTCTATCTCCTCTCCATCTCCTGCTTTACCTTCCCTGACCCTAAAGAGGGCCGGTACCCATTGACAGCTGGGTGAAATGTGGCACTGTGCTGAAGCCAAGGCACACAAGTGTCACCCATCTAAGAGGTAACCAGACTCGATGCTGCTTAACCTTAGCTTGAGGAAAGCGAGTGCTCTGACCACTGAGCTATCCCATTCCAAGGGTACTTCATCATACCTCCTCCCCCCCCCCCAACATAGATCCATACATTTCAAGTGTTGATATTTTTCTGGAAGCATTATAATTATGTTGGTAATAACAGCCAAATATTTCCTAGGACTCCAGAGACTTGTATACTAACAGCTACACCTTTTATTTCCTTTAGACAAACCTGACACTATTTGTTTTACTGACAATGTCCCAAATTTCAGCTTGCTTTATTTTAATGCAATGTCTGCATGTGTGTGGTGTGTGTGTGTGTGTGTGTGTGTGTGTGTGTGTGTGTGTGTGTGTGTGTGTGTGTGTGTTGTGTGTGTGTGTGTGTGTGTGTGTGTAGCTCACTGTATGTTTTGTCTGCCTTGACTTTTTCTTTGTATTTCTTGCATGAAGTTGACTCTAGAATTTAAACACAAGAATTTCTTGGTTTTTATCATCTGCTGAATGATGAATATTCATAGAAGATTATTTTTGTATCCATCCTATTTTGACCACTTGTAAGGAAGTTCTCCTCTCATCCATCACTTACTATTCCCAAACCAGGCAAATGCGCTTATATATCATACATGAATATGGCTGACAATGTGTGCATATATACATATAATCTTCCACGGGCAACTAGTGTGCATGCACACGCACATACACATACACTTTTACTGTTAGGAACAAAAAGCAACACAAAATATCAAAAAGCCAGGAAGGACAGATCTACAAGAGTCAATTCCTTAAGAACTGAAGTTTTTGACACAAAGAAAGATCCCACAGCGACGAATCATCTCATCCACTGTGCAAGAACTGAAGAAAAGGCACTGACAGTAAAGGAGATGGGTACATTACAGTTGATGATCCGGGCTGGGGCCACCACTGTCTACGACAAAAGGCTGTATAAAAATAATGACTTTAACTCTGTGAGGATCAACCTCATTACACAATCCTTTCACACACACACAAACACACAGAGGCATACACATCTAGAAGCCCATTTCAGTCAACAGATCAAACAAAGCCAAACACAGGCGTCCTTTGAATCCAGTCAAAGACCTCAATATGCCAAACATACTGTATGTATGTTATGTTCCACTGGCATTCATGCTGGCTTAATACTTATACATCTCTGATGGGCAACTAGTGTACACACACACACACACACACACACACACACAAACACACACACACAGAGACACAGACACACACACACACACAGAGACACAGACACACATACACTACTTAATCAGCTAGGAATTCAGCATGTCAACCTCTGAAAAAAAAAAATCATATCCTTTCTCCCTCAAGGCTCCAGCATGGAAGAACAGAACTGGCAGGTGTGCCTCAAATTCACATTCCCTACACAACAAAACATTCCATGGAGTATAAAACAAAAACTCAATCAGAAATATTTAACACAATTTCCCTGTTACTACCGGCTGACATTCAGCATTCAGAACCGAACACTGAACAGATGAGAGAAAACAGAGTCACTCAGTCTGTCAGAAAGCTAGGAGAAAAAAATAAACCAAACAAAAGAAGATTGAGAGGGTACACCCATCACCATTGCCGTTGTTGATGGCAGTTGGAAGAGCTCTACACAATGCCACCAGGGCTCACCATCTCTCTCTGTCTCTGCTGAGTTCTACCATCTCCTGCAGCCCTCCCAGACCACTGATCTCAGTGATGTTGGCAATGTAGGATGTTGGTAGTCTGCATCTTTTCCTTATACCCTTAACCCTGCTGCTTTGGGGATGGGGCACATTAAAAGAAAAGCTCATAACCAAGTCATATTTGTAGTTTTTTCTTCTCAATATTCCATGATGTTTGAGAAATCATCCATGTCAGATGATGATCTTCAACCATCTGTGATCAACCATGAAGGAGTTGTAAGTGGCTGCCTGCACTTGTTTACCTGCACTGCTATGTTAATTGTGAACCCCCCCCCCACCAAAACATGAAAAACTGCATCCAAAACTACCTGTTCTCTTTCAACTTTTAAGTGCATCTGGATATCCAAATTTATGATACTTAAAGCAAGAATACATGTTTTCTTTCTTTCCAAATATATTCGCTAACTGAGTATATCATTAATAATATTTTCAAACACAAACACAAATAGAATGAAAAATAACCATGACAAAATTGATTAGAAAATTAATTTCTTGCAGGGTCTTCAATCATTTTCACCAGCTTTCAACTCTTCTTGAAAACTAATATCTTAAAACATTTTTTTAAGATGCTTTCATATCTTAAATCAGGAATCACAACCAAAAATGAGCTCTGCCCCAACAGGGAATTTTTCTCATTAATTTGTTTCTGAATAAACCTTCATAAAAATGATTTCAGAAAAAAACAAAAACAGAAATTTATTCACTTCTGACAAGGTGGATGAGCTGACTGTTGAGAAAGGAAAGATCACAACCTTATTATTCTTCAGCAGGAATATCTATTTTTGTTGTTCAGTCGTTTTATTTTTAATATGCAGTCAAGTAAATCTTCACCAAAGTGTCTTTAAAATGACAGATAAATAAATTCACTTCAATAAGATTTGTTACTATGGAAGAACGACACTGCGCATATCCAAAACAAATTGAAGACCTCAAGCATTTCCAAATACTTTGATGACTAAACTATGCAGCAAGCTTACCTGGGTAAAACCAACAGGGCGCGGATAACCTAGTGGTTAGAGCACTGTGCTTGTGATCTGACAGCCCAGGATCAAACCACAGTTTGAGCCACCAATGAGATGCCTGTTCAGGGGATTTTTCCCTAAAGCTAACATCAGTACTGACTCCATTCTCCCACAAGTCCTAAGGACGAGACTTTTAACCAGGGCCCATGTGTGATCGCATGTAGAACATCTTACGTACATGTTAAAATCATTCTGCCTTTCAGAAGAGTTGACCATTTGTGCCATTTAGAATGGATGGCAAAAATTTAGATATTTATTTACTTATTTATTTTTTTATTTTATTCTTTTATATTGAGAATAATGGAATTCGCAGTCATGTGCTTTTTTTTTTTTTTTTTTTTTTTTACATACAGTCCCTGTGTGTATGCAGTTTTGTAAATTTTGTCATCCGCGTGCACACAAGTTTGGTGTTCAGACATCCTCCCCTAAGTTGGAATGCAGCTACCTAAATGGTGGGCAGAGATGGCTGCATGTACAAAATCTCACCTTTAGTGAACCTCGGAGCTCAATCTGTGGTGCAACCCCCCCCCCCAAAAAAAAAACCCCAACAAAAACCCCCCAAACCCTAAGTGATAAGATTTAAAAGTATTCAAAGCAGCAGCCGAAGGAGAGAAGAGACAGCAGCAAAAATTCAGTGCAAAGCATGTGAAGAAAGGAGCTGTCACAGACAAGGAATCTGAGCAATGCATGTGGCATTGTAAGGAAGTCACCATGGGGCGTGAAACTGTGGTCAAAACATTCTTCCAGTTGCTGGGAAAATATGGCGCAATATTTTGCAGCATGCGAGTTTTTCTAGCTCAACAAAATAGTGGTAAAAATGTTCACCATCTTTAGACAGAATTGTGTGTCCAAGACAAAATTAATGGCATCATCTTAAAAGAAGAGAGTAAAGATAAAAGTATTTTTCAATATTTTCTTAATTCCTTTTTTTTTTTGTGGGGGGGGGGGGGGTGTGTACAACAAAATCTGGGAAAAACCACAAAAAGCTGATAACAAAAAAAAAAAAAAATCACATTTTTCCAGTCTCATATTTTGGCAGAGCATGAATTGGCTCAGTTCAGAGAATGATTATGTTTATATAAATATATATATTGCTTTTTGTTCATCAATCAAACATCCTGTTTCCAGTTCAAATGACAGTTTCTGCTGATCAGGTGTATGAAAATATCAAAACAGGACAGCAAAAGTGTGCACATGTGCAGAAAACTTTGAACCGCAAGGAAGAACTGGCATGTTTGACTAATCCTACTCCAATAATAATAATAATAAAAATCTAAAAAATGATGTGAAAACATAATGCCTCTGATTTGACAAAACCTCATGATCAGGCTATGAAAGTTTCTGGCAGCTTGGCAAAAATCTCACTTTGATAGATGAAGACAAAGCATGACTATGCCAGGCATTTAAAAAAAAAAAAAAAGTTTAAAAGTGAATCCATACATGCCTAACACCAAAGTGTGGTCACCAGTTTGTCTTGTGTATGATCTACCCTCCTTCCCTACTTTGTCTCACGAGTTTTCTCTGCAACATGTATACATGTCAACAATGAACTTTCTTCCCTCTCCAGCTCTGCAAAACACTCCATAGAGTTATTTCCAGGGGGAAAATGCACATGTATATCCAGATTTCATTCAGTGTTGTAAAAATGAAAAAAAAAAAAGAAAAAAAAAAGCTGCTTGGAGAAATGAATGTAAAGGTTCAAACTGTCACAACCTGGTTAAAGGCTACTCCATAAAAACTTGTTGAGTTTCGTTGAAGGCGATGCTGTTGTTCCAACTCCTTGTGGCGGCTGCAAATACAGCACAATGTACCTACTGGCAAAGTCTGTTAACACTCTACGCTAAGAAGAAGAGACTAAAAATCCATCCTGCGGATTAAACAATCAATCAACATTGAGGTAATATATATATGTATTATATATTTTTTTTACATTTACAAACAGCACAGAACAGAACAGTGAATAGGCTTTCAATACATATGCACACACATATTTACAGGCTCACACTCACACATACATAAACCAAATCAGTGTTTCGACACATTCGAAACTCCTTCACATGTTTAAAAATCTGATAAAAAGACAACTGAAAAATATCCACCATGGTTTCCATCCAGACTGTCACTGTCCTTCCTTTCAGGGGAAAATACAGATGATACCAGAGCACACATACACACACACACACAAATCTATGGGACCCCCAAGCGACAGGCCTACATGTCCAGAACAACAGTGATCTGTCAATGCTGTGTGCTGACTGAGGACAGTTAGTGTTGCTACAGCTCTGCAGTGAAGACAAGGTGCTTTACTAGGTGAGTGAGGCAGACAAAGAAAGACAAAAAAAAAGACCAAAAAAAAAAAAAACACCATTTTTTTTTTCAAAAAGTACAAAGCAAATTTTGCAACATGAAATTGAAAGGGTGAAATTCAACTTTCCAAAACACCACAGTGGCACACACTTGCATCTGAAACAAACGTCATCTTGAAGGTGAACTAAAATTCCTGTGTGCCACTCACAATCACATATATGTATGTATATACATACATGTACACGCCAGTATGGAAGAAGAAAACACTGACACCTGAGAACGTCACTGAACACTCATCAGGTGCCAACCACTGTAGCAGTTTGACCGATCACCACCACGATGCAAGACACACGGTGACACATAATGTGATTCATACAGATTCATAGGAGAGGTTGGAGTCCTGTAGTGTCATGTGGCTGCCCCCTGTGAAGCACCACTCACACCTCTCTCCTCTCTCTTTCTCTCACAGCCAGTCTCCAGGTTAAGGTGTGTCAGTTTTGTTGTGGTCAGCAGCACATGCTCTTGCTGTAGCTTCAGTCCCCGGCCTAGGCTTGACCAGTGATGCACCATTCTGCTCAGAACTTTCCACAAATAAATATTTTTTTTTTTTTTTACTGACCATGTCAGTTTTTCTCAGCTAGGAGTGTGGTGGTCCTATCCCGTTCTCCACTTTTTTTTGTGTGTGTGTAGAAGTTCTGTCTGCAGGTCACTGACTGTACATGTTTTTATGGACATGTTTTTCCACATGTATCTGAATTGTTTTCCTATAAATAAAAACAAAAAGCCTTTTCTCTCTAAATAAATTCAACGCCTTCATCCCCCCCCCCCCAACCCCTTTCCACACATCTGGTGACGCCCACAGGTAAATAGGTGACCATCCCCCCCACCCCCACTAAATCATCCAGTAAATTCAGCAGAATGCCAGGTAACCATGCATCCTATATTTCTCATCCTTTGAGCTCTTCAGTTTGTTTTGAAAGAGTCTCAACATACTGCATTATCACCTGCTGGACTGTGAAGGCTTAAACTCTTTCTCCTAAAACAACAGGTGCTTGGATGCAATGATAATTAAAACAGTTGTATCTTCCTTTAATAAAGCACACCGGTTTGTAGTTTTTTTGTTTTTGTTGTTAAAGTATTTCTTAAAAACCTGAACATATGCAATGCTGTGGTCTTAAACTCCCCTTCTTACTCTTGCACAGTATTTGGTATGAATATTTTTCAACCTTTACACATTAAAAAAAAAAAAAGTATTAAAAAAGATGCAATACTTTGCTCATTACTATGACAAACCTTTCCCTTGCGTTCAGCTCAAACACAAATGGCACAACACTCACTGAAAGTTGAGGGATAAAATCAAGCAGTCTATCAATTACAGCCAACTAAATCCTGTTGACAAATCAGTTCTTCCTTTCTTCTAACCGGTTTGCTGCCAGGAGAAAAATGATTTTAGGTTCCTCCCAGTGCCAGTTTTTTTTATTTTCAGGAGTAATAAACAAATTTCAGCAAAAAAAATCTGGTGTGAAAACTGTTTGAGATAGAAAAGCAATGTTTTTTAATTGAATGAGGAATCTGAATAGCTATTTCCATCTTAAATGATTATTTACCATTACATAACACGCCTAATTAGAAATAATAATCTATGCAAATTTTTACCTGATACAAAAGCAATTTTCTGGCCAAGAAATGCAGGACAAACCACAAAAAAAAGAATATATTCTTTGGGGATGATCTTTAACAATTTAATCAAATCCACATATTTCAATATAAAGCATAAATTCAAAATTCAACTTTTCTGGCGGTGCCGACCTGGCCACGCCCTCTCCTGCCCACTCTGATCTCTTTCTCCCCCTACCCACATGTACATCACCCCTCCCCCTATTTCCTACTGCCTCAGGCCTTGGTTGAGTTTTGCTATCGCTAGAACTGTGAGTGGACTGTAAGTACACTTGTATACTGAAAAGTTTGTCTTCTACAAAGCACTGAGCAAGTGTTGCACATCCCTATCACTTGTCATTATCAAGTGAATCATCCATCGACTAAAAAATCATCATCTTCCTTTTCATTACTTTGATCAGAAGCATCTGCAGTGCTGGCAAAGTGGTGTACGTTTTCCATGAAGTGGACGGCTGATTGACTTACCAGCACAAAGGTAGAGGATCCATCTCACCATGTGGCTGACTTAGACATGCACAGACTTGGCCAGTTACCGTCTGGCACGAAGTAACAAATGACACTGACTGTGATGCAGAAGAAACCAATTCCTAATTTAGGATAGCTAATACCTTCTTCTAACTGTGTGAGAAAATATATATTCACTTTGGGACCAGACACGAACTTGTGAAAAATCGGAATAAAATGAAGATGCCAGCTGACGTCCTATAGGCATTAGAGAAGCACTTTGCCTGGAACATCAGCTGATGTTCTACATGCAGCGAACTGGTTAAAATGTTAAGGACTGGACACTGATTACAGCTTTTCCATGAGGCTAAAACCAGAGTAAGAAATTCACACATACATATGGCTAGTTTACTTTCATCCAGATTGTTAAAAAACAAACAAAAACAAAAACCTTTCCGAAATGGTAGCTGAGGTAACCCACAATAACTGTCATCTGAATGTGTACATGTATATATATATCAGCGTGTGTGGCGTGAGGGTAGGGCCCTTTCTACAGCAGCCTGAAGTCAGTCAGGGAGGGAAGAAGACAAGGTTTCAGACTGAAGTCATTTCACACAACTTCTCTTTTCTAGTCAGGATACTGGTGTCTACAGCACAGCAGCTCACAGCGTAATCACACCCAACCCCACTGCTTCATTCCAAGGCATAGGAAGCTGTCAGTGTGTGGGGGATTTGCTATAGCAGTTTTACGTTCATCTACACAGGGCTTGACAAATACTCCCCCCTCCCCCAACCTGACAACCACCCTCCCCCTCCAAAAAAGTAAAGTAAAACAACCAGCGTCCTCACCCCCCCCCCCCCCCCCCCCCCCGCACCAAAAAAAAGGTTCCCAGCCTATTATCAGAAAAAGGATGAGATGACCTCAGTAAAAAGAGGTGAAAATTTGTACTGTTAATAGTTGACATCGTTAAAATTCCAGAGTTGTGGCTTTACGACATAAGCAAGAACAGTAACAAAACTGCTATTTCTGCATCAATACCATCACCTATCTTTCCCCATCTGGCGTGTCTCCGACTCATTTCCCTGTTAAGTTACCAAACAAACTCATCTTGATCTCAGTACAGTCACACGCTTTCAGAACTATCTTCACCCTGACCGCACCTTTGTTCACATACAATTATGTCAGGAGAGAATTGCAAGTCCACATGTGCCCTTGTTCACACAAGCTGAAGCCTTCCTGTTCTGGACCTGTCTATTAGACAATTCTGTGGTTCTTTCTCCTGAAGGGTGAACATCACCCCAAAGAGCTTTGCTGTCATCCACACCCAAACCCGTCAGTTCACATACAGCACAGTCCTCTACCGCGTTTCCACAAGTGCCTATGAACAGGACAGTCTCTGAAATCCTCTGTCAACTGGGAGACTCCACAATGCAGTGCAAGAACCTAAATACTGGCACAGAGTATAACAGCTTTTCTAGGAAGCTGACACACACTCAAGAATGATGAACAGCTTTGGCTGGAGACATAAACACAGACGAGGCCACAGACATTAATGCAGAGACTATTTCCAAAACGTGAAATCAGGACATGGGCAGGTGAAGGAAATGCAGTGATGGAAGTGTGCAAAAACTATGGAACAATGTGAGGCCAGTCTACGAAATAATGTGAAGAGAGACTATGGAGCAATGTGAGGAGAGACTATGGAATTATGTGAGGAGAGACTATGAAATTATGAGAGTGAGACTATGAAATTATGTGAGGAGAGACTATGAAATTATGTGAGAGAGACTATGAAATTATGTGAGGACAGACTGATAATGTGAGGACAGACTATGGACAGAACCGACACACCTATCAGGATGCAGGGTGGTGACCTGTGCGACGTCACGACACCATAACTGAGGCAGGAGCCAACAGACCTAGCCACACTGCCAGCCCTGACTGCTCACAACAGCTGTGTCCCCTGTTAAAGGCTGCAAGGCATTTCTGCTGAGGATCTTGATGTAGCATCAACCCCCCACTTGAAGATACTGCTGCTCAGATTACTGATAACCGAACAACGCTAAACCAGCTCACTTTCTCAAGTCGAAGGCATGGCATCAGTTACCCCTGACTCCAGAAACAAAGGTTTGGTTTTGTTGCTGTGACATCCACAAAGGAGAGCTTTGCTGTGAGAGTGCCAAAACACTTGACCCTTTGCTCTGACAGTATCCTTCCAAATTAAACTTTTTGCTGTGACTGTGTCCTAAACCTTTCTCTTTGCCGTGACGATACAGAAAACCCCCCAAACCTAAACACTCTGCCATGATGGTATAAAAAAAGGAGAGAACTTTTTGCCATGACAATATTAAAAAACGTAACACTTTTGCTGTGACAGTATTCCAAAAACAGAACTCTCAATGCAGTATGAAGATACATTACTTAACAAAAGCCATAAAAAGTATGAGCCATAACCACACTCCAGGGACATTCCCCAAGTTGAGACGTCAACTTTTTGTGATCTCTTGCACATGTGGTGATGGTCAGCTGTGCTGTGAACTCTGAACAATGAGCATGGTGCTGCAATGCAATGTCAATACAGGAACGTGTGGCGATACACATCCAAAACGAAGAAGAGGGATTCAAGTGCACAAAGCTTGAGGCTTCACTGTAAATATATAGATCTAGAAAAAACCGAACACACACGCAAAAAAGGCTCGATGCTGTAGTAATAACTTGACACAATGAACTGAGGTTTCAGTGACGCACTAACACGCAGGCTTGATCTTTCGGTGATGCCTCAACACAACACCTTGGTCTCGCGGCGACCTCCATACACAAAAGCTCTATCTTGTGGTGACACGTAAAAAACACAAAGTTTTGAGGCTGTGGTGACTACAAAACACAGAGATAGGATGATGCCCACTGCAGCTTCTACAAACAGAGGTGATGATCTGACGTGGCTGTGATGTCTAAGAACCAAGGCATGATGCTGACCACACCCACACCAGACAGAAAATCCCAAGCTGGCTGACGTGGTGGCTGGCTACATCCTGACGTCATCGTGTGTTGGACTTGTGCCCCCCCACCCCCTGGCCTGGTGACGTCCACTGTAGTGACGGAACCACACATACACACACACACACACACACACAATGGTCATCAGAGGTCTTGTGTTGTCTCTGTTGCTGCTGCCTCTCTCCTCAAGGCAATCGCTGTCAGACGTCAGAGGTTTTCGCAGAGTCCATGAATCGATCCTGGGACAGCATGGTCTGAAATCATACATGTATTTCCTCAATTCTCCACACCCCATCCATTTTATGATCCCTCAATACTCCACACCCCATCCACTCTATGATTCCTCAATACTCCACACCCCGTCCACTCTATGATTCCTCAATACTCCACACCCCATCCACTCTATGATTCCTCAATACTCCACATCCCATCCACTCTATGATTCCTCAATACTCCACACCCCATCCACTCTATGATTCCTCAATACTCCACACCCCATCCACTCTATGATTCCTCAATACTCCACACCCCATCCACTCTATGATTCCTCAATACTCCACACCCCATCCACTCTATGATTCCTCAATACTCCACCCCATCCACTCTATGATTCCTCAATACTCCACACCCCATCCACTCTATGATTCCTCAATTCTCCACACCACATCCACTCTGATTCCTCAATTCTCCACACTACATCCACTCTCATTCCTCAATACTCCACACCACATCCATTCTATGATTCCTCAATTCTCCACACCCCATCCACTCTGATCCCTCAATTCTCCACACCCCATCCATTCTATGATTCCTCAATTCTCCACACCCCATCCACTCTGATCCCTCAATACTCCAAACAAAACACAACATATAAGACAACTGCCAAAACATGACTACTGTGAACATGGGACCATCCAAAAATGAGACAAAGTAATTGACTTTAAACAGTCACGGACATTGAACAATTTATCACTGTCCCCTTTCCAGATTGTAAAAGGAAGGAACTGAACAATTGTTTAGCAAATTCACATATCAGGGTTGATTTATAGAGTCCAAATTTTTTTGTCAAATCGGTATAAAGAATACAGCTCTTCCAATACATTACACAAAGGACACATGTTGTCAATATTGTCTAAAAAGTTCTTTTGAAAGATGATGCATTTACTGGTGGTGAGCCAAGACAAAGTTTTATCAAACATTGGTCTCTGAAACACTTTATATCTATGTAATCACAGTTCAAATTACATTTAACGTTAGCTTTAAACTGTCTGTATGTTTGATATATATGTCTTTCATCTTTCATTCTCTGCTTAAATAGCCGTACAGCATTTTGTTCACAGCCAATTCTTTGTTGCTACCAGGCATATCCAAAACTAAAAAAAAAAAGAGAGAGAGAGAGAGAGAGAGACAGAGAGAGAGAGAGAGAAGAGAGAGAGAGAGAGAGAGAGAGAGAGAGAGAGAGAGAGAGAGAGAGAAGAGAGAGAAGAGAGAGAGAGAGAAGAGAGAGAGAGAGAGAGAGAGAGAGAGAGAGACAGACAGACAGACAGACAGACAGAGACACAGAGAGAGACAGACAGAGACAGAGACAAGGAGACAGACAGGATGAAGGTGAACAAGATCTTACTGTAAGTGAGTTGATCTCTTTTGACACAGCTCCAATCTCTTGTGCTGCTTTCTCATCTCTCTGAAACACACAAACATCACATCACATCACATTACATCCCTTCCCATCACACCACATCACACTGATTGTGTCCTACCATACCATAAACTGCCATGCACGGATTGGTCTGCCGAGCCCCTGCAGACATTGCTCAAAAGAAAACTGATGTGGCCACAGAAGGTGCAGCCACTGTCTCCTGAGACACAAGGATGGAGCCTACTACTTCTACAACTATTTCTATCACTAACACTACAACTTCTTCTACTACTTCTACAACTATTTCTATCACTAACACTACAAACTTCTTCTACTACTTCTACAGCTATTTCTATCACTAACACTACAACTTCTTCTACTACTTCTACAGCTATTTCTTCACTAACACTACAACTCACTAACACTACAACTTCTTCTACTACTTCTACAGCTATTTCTATCACTAACACTACAACTTCTTCTACTACTTCTACAGCTATTTCTTCACTAACACTACAACTCACTAACACTACAACTTCTTCTACTACTTCTACAGCTATTTCTATCACTAACACTACAACTTCTTCTACTACTTCTACAGCTATTTCTTCACTAACACTACAACTCACTAACACTACAACTTCTTCTACTACTTCTACAGCTATTTCTATCACTAACACTACAACTTCTTCTACTACTTCTACAGCTATTTCTTCACTAACACTACAACTCACTAACACTACAACTTCTTCTACTACTTCTACTACTATTTCACAACTATTTCTATCACTAACACTACAACTTCTTCTACTACTTCTACTACTTCTACTACTACTTCTACAACTATTTCTATCACTAACACTACAACTTCTTCTACTACTTCTACTACTATTTCACAATTATTTCTATCACTAACACTACTACTTCTACTACTACTTGTACTATTACTACCACTACTTCACAATTACAACTTATTTCTACCACTAACACTACTCGTTCTACTTCTTTCACTACTACTACTTCCACTACTCCTACAATTAATACCGTTACTCACCAAACGCCGACATAAATGACAGATCTTTAATAGGAATAGTTCACCTTCTGCATGAGTATACAAAAACAGGCTCTAGCCTGGATTTGAGTCACCACCTCAACACTTGTTCAAGGAGATTTTTCTCATGGAGTAACATCAGTACTGGCTCCTAACCCATAAAAGTCCTTCAGATGAGACCATGAACAGAGGCCTCTTGGCTAACACATGCAGAATATCTTCACTCACTCACTCACTCAGTCCCATGTCCCAAAGGACGTAGGGGGGACATGAGAGAAGACGCAACAGAGATCTTTTTCCATGCTTCACGATCCTGTGTGGGTAGTAGGAGGTGTTGTAGGGGTTGGGCGTCCAGTCTTTGATGTTGTCAACCCATGATTTCTTTTGGCGGCCCTTCTTCTCTTGCCCTCGACTGTTCCTTGCAGATGGTTTTTGCTAGGGTGTTGTGTCTTGTGGTGTGAATATCTTACACACACATTAAAACCAGTTCTGCCTTTTGGAAGAGTAGACCACTGCATGCTGGTAGGAACAGATGACAATTTAAAAAAAAAAAAATGCATGCACACTGATGTTATGTCTAGACATAATCCCTAAAGTCGGAGTGCTGCTACCATAATGATGGACAAAAACAGTCGCGCATGGAGAAATCTCACCACTGGCGAACCTCAGAGCTATAGCTGAGAAATGAGAAAAATAAGGAAAAAAGGATCCAATGTTTGATACAATTTCATGTTGCATTTATTCCCCTCTGCAGTGATGTGACAGACATTCATGTCCCAGCAGTGCTTGTCTTTGGTTCAAGGTGGTGTGAATACATTCACTGTGCTGTGGTATGGTGTGGTGTGGTGTGGTGTGTGTGTGTGTGTGTGTGTGTGTGTTGTGTGTGTGTGTGTGTGTTGTGTGGTGTGGTGTGGTGGGTGTGTGTCTTGTGTGTGTGTGTGGTGTGGTGTGGTGTGGCATGGCGTGGCGTTGCGTGGTGTGGTGTGGTGTGCGTGTGTGCATGTGCAAGCATACATAGGCGAATATGTAAAACGTGTGTGAGTTCACACATGGGCATGCATGAGGCCTTGCCAGGATGAGTACAGGTATGTGTGTGACCTGAACTTACCTGTGATCCATTCCTCAGGCCCTCGATGGGACAGATTAAACTGTCAGCCTCTGCATCAGACTTGCTGCGTTTGTGACCAAACAGACCAAACTTGCCTTTCTGCAACCCACAACATGTCACAGTGTATAATAAGGATAATAATAATGGTAATGATGATGGACTGCTCTTCTGGCGCTGCATTATTGTGAGAGCAGCCTGTATTTCACACAGAGAAATCTGCTGAAACTGAAAGTGATAGATAATATACAACAGTATACAACACAATACTATACAATAGAATACTTTACAACACAATATTATACAATACACGAGGATACAATACAACACAAAACTATACAATATAACACAATGCAATAGTATATAAGCTGTACCCAGACCAACACACCATCACTCTTCACAAACACAAAGCTCCCATATCATCCAACCCCCCCCCCCTCATCTCCACTGACCTTGACCTTGGCATTCACCACCAGGGGCTGGTAGCCGGGAGAAGACTCGAACTCGCGTTTGCGTGTCTGTGTCTCTTGGCCGATGATGCCCACAAAGTGGGTGGAGAGATGTCGGCGCAGCAAGGTTTTGGCCGGGGTATGGACAGCAGAAGGGCAAAGAGCTCGCATTGAACCTGGGCTCCAGCACCTGAAACACACACACAGGACAGGGCATCACTCCTCTCTCTTCTTTCGGTGTAACTTACAATAAGCCATACAGTGTTAACTCACATCATTCCTCACTCTTCTTTCTGTGTCTACAACAGGCTATACAGTGTTAACCCACACCATTCCTCTCTCTCTTCTTCTTTCTGTGTCTACAACAGGCCACACAGCATCAACCCATATCATTCCACTCTCTTCTTTCTGTGTCTACAACAGGCCATACAGTGTTAACCCACACCATCCCTCTCTTCTTTCTTCTTTCTGTGTCTACAACAGGCCATACAGCATCAACCCATATCACTCCACTCTCTTCTTTCTGTGTCTACAACAGGCCATACAGTGTTAACCCACACCATTCCTCTCTCTTCTTTCTTTCTTCTGTGTCTACAACAGGCCATACAGCATCAACCCTATCACTCCCACTCTCTTCTTTCTGTGTCTACAACAGGCCATAGCACATCAACCTCATCATTCCTCACTCTTCTTTCATGTCTTTAAACAGGCCATAGACTGAATGCATAGAGCAATGGACTCCCAGCCATGTGGGTTCATCAAGTTGTGTTCAAAACATGGCAGCAGCATCTGGTGAATTCAGAATAGAGATTAATTTGACAATCTGCTGAATCAACTAGGAATAACTTCTGAACCCAAGTATGGGGTCCCAGAGGCAAGAGTAGGTAGGCCTTGTGGTTTATCAAAGTGACAGAGAGAGAGGCTGATCTACCTCCCACCCCCCCATACACAGCAGCAACAGGCCACAGCATGCACTCACCATCAGAGCACCGTGTACACCGCTGCCTCGAAGGTTTGGGGCGTACTCCGACAAGTCAATGGTCCGCAACCACTCCATGATGCGATGGTTTGTCCACAGCATATCTCCCCTGGCTGGTTTTGGATCGGCTGGTTCAGCTGTAAACACATGTTTTTTTAGCATGTGAGCGTGCATGAATACATACATAAATGTATGTGTGCGTACACACATGTACACACAAACATATACATACATTATATATATATATATATATATATATATATATATATATATATATATGC
This sequence comes from Stramonita haemastoma, assembly GCA_030674155.1. Taxonomy (NCBI): domain Eukaryota; kingdom Metazoa; phylum Mollusca; class Gastropoda; order Neogastropoda; family Muricidae; genus Stramonita; species Stramonita haemastoma. The sequence goes on along the minus strand of CM060337.1, from coordinate 9,207,813 downwards.
AAATACACACACACATGTGCACATATTCATGTGTACACACACACAGATCAACAGGAGGAGAATGCTTCACAGCACACACACTCCTAACAAATCATTAAGCATCAAATCATCCCTGAGAACACTTTTATTCTGATTTGAAGAGACAGTGTACACTGAACATGTTTTTGTAACAACCAGCATGCTGTACAACTACTCTACCTGGATTGATGATACAATACTCAGCTGGTTTCTGTCTTATCATCACATGGCTTTTACTCTTGCATACCTGTTAAAACAAAATCCACCTTTCAGAAGAGGAGGTCATTTTGCGATTATAGGAATGCATACACACAGGTGTTGTGTTTAGACACTATCCCCAAAGATAGAATGCAGTTACCTTACCCTTTCGCCACTACCATACTTTGCTCAGGCACATGCTGGATGAAACAGAGAGAGCGTGAATCATGATGAACAGCGATCGTCAACTGAGCATTGCTGGCGATGATTTCTATTTCCAACAGTGCAGTAAAGAGGTTAACTCTCAGAGGACGGCTGTCCGCTATAGCAGATCAGTGTAAAGCAACGGTTTTGGACGGCCATCACGTTTTAGTGGATTTGCTGTTTGCAGATTTCTCACATGGCGGCCCCCATTGATACTATGACTAGTGCAGCTTAAATAGCTTTGTGAGCCTATCCAAGATCAAATGCAGAGCACTGTCAGTTGATTCCATGTGTTCTGAACTTTGTTTGCAGTTGTAGAGAGTAGGGGACATGGAGTAGTGACATGGAGTACAAAATTCGAAGTTTTCTTCAAGCTTGTCAAAGCTAAAATACTAAAGAGAGTGCTTCAATCTTTTGATATGAACTAATCCGGTATGTTATTCATAAATCAAAAAAATGTTAATTTCTTTCTATGAGTTTTGTATTTTTTAGGATTTTTTTTACAAACCATTACAAATGGGCCATCTATGGGGAAAAGAAAGAGAGAGAGAGAACTGGCCGTCCCGAGTGAGTTAATGGTGGGCAATACACTGTCGCACACACAAAATTCTCACCATTGATGAACCTTTGAGCTCAAGCACACGGGGACCGGACAAAAAAAAGCACAAGAGTGCTTATCCAATTATCCTTGATATAAAAGAATATAATATAAAAGCCGAGCAATGCAAAACAAAAAACGAAACGTGCAGAAACATGGCAGCCAGAGGCGACTCACCTCCTCTGGAAAGGCCTCCTGCGTAAACATCCGGGGTTGAAGCCGTTGAGGCGCAGGATCTGAATGCCTCGCTTGATGCTGACATGGTGCAGCTCATTGCTCACCTTCAGCACCAGCAAATCCTCCTGCACACACACACACAGACACCATCGTTAATGTTAATATTACCTTTTCATTTGCTGTTACTTTTTACACACACACACACACCGCGCGCGCGTAGATCTCTCTCTCTAACCTATCCAGTCTCCTATCTTAGGGTCGTCTGGTATCACTTAAAGTGGAAAGACGTTAAAATTGAAGACTTACTAACACACACCACAGTTGTCAGTTTCCCCCACTTTCAGCTCCTCTCAGCTCCTAATTATTCATTCCATTTCAGCCCAGGCGGGCCAGCTGGTGCTACTCATAGCAGGAACTGACCACACTTAAGACTAGGTAAAAGGAAGTGGTGCACTAAATTTAACACTCTTGACTGAGTGATGTTGGATGAGCGCGCTGTGACACACACGCACGCACACACACACCATCCATTCCCCGAAAGGGTCAGTCCTAGGAAGGAAAGAAAGGAGGAAGGTTTGCTTCATACAACTCAACTGTCCCTGTACATCAGTAGGAGCTCCATGCAATACCACCAGGGTTCACCATCCCTTTCTATCTCTGCTCGAGTTGTGATAATAATAATAATAAATAGAATGCATATAGCGGGGCTTTATCTTGTAAAAAAAAAAAAAAATCGAAGCGCTTGCATTCAACCTATTGTTACACATGCAACCAATAACAATAGTTTCAATCAAATGAAATGTACACACACACATGCACACGCACACACACATATAAAGGCTATACACTTTGGCAGGGTGATGGGAATTTTGGCTGTTGAAGGCAGGGACATATGAGATAAGTGTGGAGTTTGCGACCTGATGAGGGTTCAAGCCACCATCAAGACAGCCATTCGGGGGATTTTTTCCCTTGGGAGTTAACATCAGTACCCATTCCACTCCCCCAAAAGTCATTCACATGAAACATTAAACCCATGTTCCATGTGTGAACGCATGCAGAACATCTTGCACACTCAGTAAAAACTTGTTCTCCCTTCCAGAAGAGTAGGCCATTTCAAGCCGTAAGGAACAGATGACAAAATTTAAACAGTATGCACACAGGTGTTGTGCTTAGATGCCATCCCTGAAACCAGAATGTGGCTACCTTATGGTGGGCAAAAAAGCCAAACAAACCCAGTTGTATTGACAAAATCTCACCATTTGTGAAACTACGAGCTCTAGCTGGAGGACTGGAAAAAAAAAAAAACACCCACACACAACAAAAGGCACCATACCTGAAGTCTGTATGTGGTTACTACCTTAATGGAGGGCAAACAGATGCATATGAAAAATCTCACAATTGCCTGAACCTCAGAGCTCTAGCCAATGAATGACAAACAAATAAACAAACAAAAAATGCACAAAAAACCCCAAATGCTGTTTCTTACCACAGTCAGATGATGCAGCATTCGACCGTCCACCCGAGCATCGTAGAACATGTCTTTGTACTGGGGCAGTCCTATATCGTCTAGCCACCCTGTACATCCACAGACACAATCAGCATGAGAGAGAGAGAGAGAGAGAGAGAGAGAGAGAGAGAGAGAGAGAGAGAGAGAGAGAGAGAGAGAGAGAGAGAGAGAGAGAGAGAGACAGACAGACAGACAGACAGACAGGCAGAGACAGACAGAGACAGGCAGACAGATAGACAGCAAGACAGACACAGAGACAGGCAGACAGAGATAAAGAAGCAGGCAGGGGGGCAGAGAGACATGCAGATTAAAAATAAGACAAAAATCCACTCCCATGGATTGGGATATATGTACAGTACACGAGTCAAGTGTGGCTGCCTGCTTCTTGTCACATCAGTGATGTGGCCTAGGTTGCTCTGTCAGTTCAGAGGACAACACAGTGACAGCAATGCTACTGATTTTACTCTACGACACCTATGAACCTTGTACTTACCCGTCTGTGCAAAAAATCTGTCATTTATTTTTTTCACAACTGACTACTGGGTGGTGTTACTTGCTCCATCTCTTCAAATCCAGTGCCAACATGGGTTCGAATCTTGGCGTCATTGTCTGGTGATTTAAAAGTGGGGATTTTTTATGATCTCCCAGGTCAACTACCGACAGCAAAACATCCAGAGCCTTAATTCCCTTCCTGTACATAGGTATATACACATGCAGAAGGTCAAATATGCACGTTAAAAATCCCGTAATTCATATCTATTATCAACATTCAGTGGGTTACAGAAACACAAACATACACCAGCATACATCCCAGAAGTTGGAATGTGGCTTACCTTCATGGTGGGCAAAAAGCGGCCGCATATGCAAAATCTCACCATTAGTTAGTTAGTTAAAGTCTGTCCCGAGCCATAAGGCTCATCAGGCCGGTGCTTATCCCGGTTTCTGTGGCGTTAAGCGACTGAGAGTCATAGACTCCCCCCTGGATAGGACGCCAGTCTATCGCAGGGTTAACCCCCAACACAAGGTTGGTACCCCTTTTACACCTGGGTGGGGTGAGAAAATAGCCGTAAAGTGCCTTTTCCAAGGGCACAACGCCATAGCGGAATAGCTGGATCGAACCCGCAACCTTTAGATTACGAGTACAACACCCTAACCACTAGGCCACAGCGGCGGCAAAATCTCACCATTGGTGAACCTCAAAGCTGTAGCCATGGAATGAAAAAAAACAACCCAAACAAAAAACGGACCCCCCCCCCCCCCCTCCCCTAACAAAAAGAAAAAAAAAATCTTCTCCCCCAAAGACCTCCTGCAAGTGTTCCTATGGCGGCCCTTCCTTCCTCTTCCCAGCAAAAAACTCCCCCAAAACCAACCAAACAAAAAACACCAAACCCAGCAGTGGTGTTGGTACTGACTTGTGACGAAGTTGTGATCGAGGTCACAGATCTGTGACCCCTTCTCCTCCCCCATGGCTTGCAGAGCCAGCTGGAGTTTCTTCCGGTGCAGAACGTTCTTGATTCCCAGCTCCTGAGGAAGGGGAAACCACAAATAATGGTCAGTTTTTCTCTTCTTTTTTCTCTTCTTTTCCCTCCCTCTCTCTGTCTGTCTCCCTGTCTCTTTTTGCTCTCTCTCTTTCTGTCTCTGTCCGTATGTCTGTTCTCTCTAGTCTCCCTTCTCTCTCTGTCTAGTCTCCCTCTCTGTCTGTCTATCTCCTTTCTCTCTCTGTCTGTCTCCCTCTTTTCGCTCTCTCTCTGTCTCTGTCTGTCTGTCTGTTTTCTCTCTCCTCTCTCTCTACTCCTCTCTCTCTCTCTTCTTGTATAGTCTTCTCCCCAGTAAATGGTAAAAATTTTTTTCATTATTATTTTTTTTCTTTCATGTGATGTTTGGAGTTTTAAATGTTCCAATTAAAAACACACACACACACAAAACAACCCCAAAAACAAACACAAACCCCCCAAAACAAACAAACAAAAACACACACAAAAACACCCCCAAAAATCAAACAAACAATAAACAAACACAAAAATTGAAAGACCAATGTTCCCCCCCCCTCCCCCAAAAAACAAACACCCCAAACCCAACAACAAGAACAAACCAACAAAAAAACCATCTCGGACTCGAACCTTCTCCAGGTCATGGCCAGACGCTTTCAACAACTGCTCCCCGTTGCGGACCCAGCGCTTGCAGTCGGCCAGATACATGTTCAGCCAATCTCGTTCAACCAGGCCGTCACCCGGTCCCCGTCCCAGCGAGAAAAGGCATGTCGTGTCCATCCTGTCAGTGGTAAAACGTAACAGCAAGATGAGAGGTTGTTTATTTATTTTTAAAAAATTATTTATTATTATTATTTTAATTTTTTTTTTTACTAGTATATTTTTAATTGGCACACATATTCATTATAAAAGAAAAACAAATTGACTTTGTCCAGACAACATTTCATTTTTTAATTTATTTTTTTTATAGGCAAGATGAGGTTAGGTTAGGTTGGGTTATGTATGTGGCGTGAGGGAGGAAAAGGTGGGGAGGGTGTGTATGGGTGTGTGTTGTGTGTTGTGTGTTGTTTGTGTTTGTGTGTTGTGTGTGTTGTGGTGTGTGTGTTGTGTGTGTTGTGTGTGTGTGTGTGTGTGGTGTGTGTGTGTGTTGTTTGTTGTGTGTGTGTGTGTGTGTGTGTGTGTGTGGTGTGTTGTGTGTGGTGTGTGTGTGTGTGTGTGGTGTGTGTGTGTGGTGTGTGTGTGTGTGTGTGGTGTGTGTGTTGTTGTGTGGTGTGTGTGTGTGTGTGTGGTGTGTGGTTGTGTGTGTGTGTGTGTGTGGGGTGTGTGTTGTGTTGTGTGTGTGTGTGTGTGTGTGTGTGTGGTGTGTGTGTGTGTGTGTGTGTGTGGTGTGTGGTGTTGTTGGTTGTGTTGTGTGTTGTTGTGTGTAGTGTGTGTGTGTGTGTGTTGTGCGGTGTGTTGTGGTGTGTTGTGTGTGTTGTGTGTGTGTGTGTGTGTGTGTGTGTGTGTGTGTGTGTGTGTGTGTGTGTGGTGTGTGTGTGTGTGTGTGTGTGTGTGTGTGTGTGTGTGTGTGTGTGGTCGTGTGTGTGCGCGCGCGTGCGCACATTATGCGTGCTTGTGTGTGGTAGAACTGTGTATGCATGTCTTTCCACAAAGTGACAGCACACTTTCAGGGTAAAGCCATTGGAAACCAGGGACACTGAACAATTTAGCAGCTCTGTGACGCCACCTTCTGAGATCATGGCAAAAACACTGTGCACATTCACATTAATGAACTAACCCTAAAGAACAAAATCAGAAATCTCTGTTCATTTCCTCCAGCTAACGCATGTATGACACATGTATACAAAATGCAGGAGGCAGAGATACAGGCGCTAGGAAAAAACACCCCCCAAATTAAAATCTGATACTGGGGTCTCGACTTTCTGGGATACAAATACCCCCCCTCCCCCCCCCCCCCCCCCCCAAAAAAAAAGGGGATTCCCCAGACTGGGTCAAAAACGAGACTTTTCTGGAACACAACAGTGAATGCAGGTGGCAGGTCTGTATGCCACAGGGCTGGCTACTCAGCCCCTTAACCTAGCTAAGCTATGGGTCCAGGGATGACAGACAGACAACCCCAGGGAGCATTAAATCAACACCATACAGTGTCCAGAAAGAGAACAATGCATGCTCAATCAGTCATGTCCATAACAATCTATCTATCTATCCCTTAGTCTGGCGACCATGGGGGCATCCATGAAGACTTGACAACCAGTCCATAACAATAGCAGTAGGAAAACAAAGATTCCCTATTCAGTACTCCTGAGGCTAAATGTGATTCTATCACATCGTAGTTGATGACAGGAAAAACTAAAAATCTGATCTAAAAATTAAACAAAATGCTCGCAAAACGCCACATCGTGTGGTGACAGATGACATTTACAAAATGCATACACAGTACTGGATGTAAAGAAAGCCATAAAGAATAAATAATAATAATGATGATGATGATAATGATATGATGATGATAATAATAATAATAATATAATAATAATGATATATAATATAATGAAAAAAAAATGATGATAAATAATAATAAAAAATAATAAAAATATAAAGGGGGGTGTGCTTACAGCTTGCTTCTCTGTGACCAGCCGGCCAGGCGAGCGGTGGCCGTGGCCCGCACCCCCCCTCGTCTGAACTCCCCTCCATCCCCGTTGTCCCGCCCCCCTTCAAAGTCCTGCGAGCTGCTGCGCTTTAACCTGCACAAGTCAAACTCTCACACTGCAACACACGACCGCCACTACACCAGTACAAGACTACAGGTACTACACTACAAGACCCGACTACTACACCACATAAGTACAAATTTTACTCAAAAAACACATCAGCTGTGTGCATACTGTTTAAATTTTGTCAACACTACTACACCACTGCAGTTGGTACAGTCAGAGCGATTTAGGGCGTGTGTCATTTAAAATTTTAAAAAAATAATTTCAACACACTCCACCCTGATTCCCAGTTTTCACTACCCCCCCCCCCTCCCTATACTTGGAACATGTGAATAGATTTTTTAAACTAACAAGCATTTTGCAGAATGCATTGTATTGTTCTGTATTGTATATATCACTTTCTGCCACAGTAGATTTTTTTTGCATCAAATTCAGGCTGCTCTTCCTGAGAAGAGCGCACTGTCACAAGAGCAGAGCCACCCTTTACTATTCTTTTTTTGCGTTGCCTGTCTGCGCTATACTTGTTTTCCTGTCAGTGGCTTTGATCTACAGAAATTTGCTAGGTACAAGTCTCTTGTTGTCATGGGTTCTTTTACGTGTGCTAAATTGATATTAAAACACAACTGTAAGTTTTCTTCTATCTTATACTAAAGTATCTAGTACACTTGTGGGTTCCTTTTGCTTTAAAAGCGCATTAAAAAAAAAAACCCACCCAACTCCTCATCCTGACCGTCCGTCAGGATTCAAAATTCATCATTAATTTCTGTCACTTCCTGAAGTCTAGCATTTCAATATGTAATCACTTTTCATAGAATTATATGATTTTCAATCTTCTTTTTCACTGATTAACTTTTATAATTTTTTTTTTTTTTGCATTTGTGTGAGTTTGTATGTAGGTGTTGAGACACTCTTGTGCAAGCATGAAAATACAGATATTTTCAACATATCTATTCACAAGGACATTATACCAATATCAACAAAATTTGTCACAAGAGCAACAACAAGGTGCGTTAAAGCACATACATGTATGTGTGAATTTTACACCCCCCCAAAAAACAACAACAACAACTAAACAAAATAAAACCAAACCAAAATGAACAAAAATTCTCAAAACTGTGCACGTTAAAGCACTTGTGGCACACTGACTTTCCGAACAGCCGCCTCAACCCGCGGCGCTTTTTTGGATCGTGGGGAGCCGTGCCCACCATTCCTCTGTGTTGGAGGCCATCTTCATCATCCGTCACCACCTCCGTGTGAGCTGTAACACACACACACACACACACCATGCACACAGACACACACACACATACACACACACACACATGCACACAACACACACAGACACACCATGCACACACAAACACACACACATACACACAAACACACGCATGCACACACACAAGCACGCACATACACACACATCTAATAAACATTCCAGTAAAAAAAACAAAAAAAATCCCCAAAGAAAGAAACAGCACAAAAATAACTTCTGTCACTTACCAGCACAACACCCTTATTTCCACAACAAAGAAAGACAGAAAGAAAGAAAGACAGCAACAAACACAGCAGATTTTCAGGGCCAGTTTCCCTCTCTGCCTACCAGTTAGCCACCCAGTTAGTATACCTGGTCTCCATGTGACACACACATCTTCAAACCCTTGCCTACAGGGTGCAGGGTGGGGGTGGGGGTGGGGGGCCTGGACAGACCAGTGGTTAGATCGTTGCCCTCATGATCTGACGGCCTGGGATCGAACCACCACCGAGGCACCCATTCAAAGGGTTTTCACCCTGGAGTTAACATCAGTACCAACTCCACTCCCACTAAAGCCCTTCAGATGAGACTATCAATGCAGACATCTTGTGAAAAACTAAAACCGGTTCCACCTCTGGAAGAGTAGGCCATTGCAGGCAGGGCGAGACGAATGACAATATTTAAAAAAAAATGCAGGCACACTGAAGTTGTGTTTAGACAATGTCATCATCCCTGAAGTCAGAATATGGCTACCTTCATGGTAGGTAAAAATGGTCACATACAAACATCCCGACTATTTGTGAACCTCAGTGCTCTAGCTGAGGAACCATGAAAAAAACCCACCTAAAAGTACCCCCCCCCCCCAATAAACCCTTGTGCTTTGGTCAAAGGCTTTGTTGGTTCATGAGGTGAGGTGAGCTGTATGCCAAGGTCTACATAACAGGTGGCTAGGTTTTAAAATGTTTTGTCAAGTGTGTCTTCAGCCATGATAGGCTCTTAGCATAAACAACCTGCTCTCTCCTTTAAAAGAGAAAAAAAAATCTCTGAAGATGGAGTATGGCTACGTATGTGGCGAGTTATTTGAAAACATCCATACATGCAGACTTCTTGTACAGTGTCTGTAATAAACAAATTATTAAAATTATTCACTGATATAAAAAATAGGTATTTAATCTTTCAATGTTTGCCACTTTATTTTAGTTACAAGCAAAAATGCAATGCCCCTCACCCCCCCATTTCCCATCCCAAACAATACCTTTCCATCATCCTCTGAATGTGAAATAAGCAACCCCCTTTTTTATTTTTAGTGTGGGCAAATACTGAAACTGATATTCATTTTACAAATAAATTAAAGCACCACACACATGTGCATGTACACACACACAGAGAAACAACACAATCACGAAACACACAGCTGCCAACAATCTCAGCTTGAATGAAATGGTCTCATCTCTTTGCTTACAGATTCTCTGAAGACACATTTCAATGAAAAACAATATCTACGTAATGAAACATCTCAACCAGCCCATAAATTACCCCCAAAACACTAACCCCCCCCCCCCCCCCAAAAAAAAAAAAATCAAAGACACATATCTGCACAGACAAAACGAAAATTCTGTCTACCCAGACGAACACTTCATCATGCAAAACTGCTACCCTGCAAGAGTGGTTCATGACACAGGAAGACAAGATGTAAATACCACACTCACATTACTACACAATCATACTGACTACATTAGTACTGGCCATTCACACACACATACCACTACACAACACTACACTACAGTCCACTCTTCTTGCAATACCGTCACACTGTCTGCATCAGAAACCTGCTCAGGGCTTGGTACATCAAAGCTGCTTTGAATCCAGCAGTTTTTCCTGCATTACCCAACACAACACTTGGGACTACCATGACAGTCTAGATTCCATACGATCTGATACAGTCGTCTACATTCAATATGGCCTGATACAAACATCCAAGTTCAATACAATCTGGTACAGTTTGTCAGGTAAATATGGAGTATTTATCAGGCTGTCGAGAGTAAATGACATAGTTGCTGATTTACACAGTGCTACATTTGCACGGCGGTAAGTTTGGCCAGTATACACACGGCCAATAAGAAAACATGTACACGCACACGCGTTAGAATCAGGTTGTTGGTTGTTTTTAAAGGCCCACCACCGTTATGCTTAAAGCTTGATAGAAAATAAGATAAATTCCATAAGACGGGTCTACAAGTTAAAAGTTGGTTTATTTTGGCTATGAATACAGTGAAATATACTCATGGGATGAAATGAAGTGGCGATATTAGTCATCCTCTGGACTGCTGATGAGAACTCTCACAGGGACTCAGATTCAAAGATCTCGACAGGAACACCAGATCTTCAGACACCAGATCTGACAGGAACACCAGGACTTCACACACCAGATCTGACAGGAACACCAGCACTTCAGACACCAGAATCTGACAGGAACACCAGCACTTCAGACACCAGATCTGACAGCAACACCAGATCTGACAGCAACACCAGGGCTTCAGACACCAGATCTGACAGGAACACCAGGACTTCAGACACCAGATCTGACAGCAAGATGTGACAGGAACACACATAGACTCTACACAGCCTGACTCCAAAACAAATCAAGTGACACTAAGTCCGACATCTCTTTGTTGGAACGAAAAGGGGAGTGGGAGAAAAGGGGAGAGGGTAAGTACTGACAGAAGGTGGGGGGGGGGGGGGGGTAATTTACCATACAACCCTAGCTAGCCCCTGTTCAAAACCAACCAATCAGAATTAACTTATAAGTAGTGCAGTTTTCAAAACCTCTGGCAAGAACAGAACATCAGCAAGTCCCTATCAGTTGGGCTTGCTTAGAAGACATGATAAGAACGCTTTTTAAAAATTTTTTTATTCACCCACAAAAAGCTCCTGAAACCATGGACAGTGCTGCTGAAAAACTGAACTGTAAAACCTGAACTATCAAAATGGAACTAACAAAATAAAACTATCAAAACTGCACCATCAAAATGGAACTATCAAAACTAGACTATCAAAACTGAACTGTAAAAACTTAACATAAAAACTGAACTGTAAAAACTGAACTATCACAAAGGAACTATCAAAATGTTAACTATCAAAACAGAACTATCAAAACTAGACTATCAAAACTGAACTGTAAAAACTGAACATAAAAACTGAACTGTAAAAAGTGAACTATCAGAACTGAACTGTAAAAACTAAACTAACAAAATGGAACTCACAAAATGGAACTCAAAATGGAACTATCAAAACAGAACTATCAAAACTAGACTATCAAAACGAAACTATCAAAACTAGACTATCAAAACTGAACTGTAAAAACTGAACTATCAGAACTGAACAGTAAAAACTGAACTATCAAAACTAGACTGTCTAAACCAGACTGTCAATACTGAACTATCAAAACGGAACAATCAATACTGAACCATCAAAACTGAACAATCAGAAGTGATACACTGGAAGCTGTGTGCAAACTGTCAATGTTCTCAAAAGGGAACTAAACCATTCTGCTCTTGTGCAGGTTGTCTAATTTTGAGGGACTAAAGTTTTGATAATTTTTAACGCTTTGCCATACACTTTTTTTTTTGGGGGGGGGGGGGGGGGGGGTTGGTGTTCCTTCTATAACAACAAATGAAAAGTTTTATGTTCCTTGGTGACTCAACTGTATGTAAAGAATGTTATTCTCCACTTATTACCACAGCAGGGCATTTTCAGTTCTACTACTGTGTTCCGTGTTAAATTCTCTTCTCTGTGTTCCCTTACAGGTGGGGTGCACAGTGTCTGGTCTTCTCCTGTGCTTGTAACTCTGCAGGAGGTCTACCTGCTGGCCTCAGTTGATACATTCCCACTTCAGAATAGTTTTGTCTGGAAGACAACCAGTCTCTAGACTGTACTACACAGTTACAAAATTCAGCTTCTCTAACACGGCTGGAAGACAACCAGTCTCTAGACTGTACTACAAAGTTACAAAATTCAGCTTCTCTAACATGGCTGGAAGACAACCAGTCTTTAGGCTGTACTACAAAGTTACAAAATTCAGCTTCTCTAACATGGCTGGAAGACAACCAGTCTTTAGGCTGTACTACAAAGTTACAAAATTCAGCTTCTCTAATATGGCTGGAAGACAACCAATCAGTAGGCTATACTACACAGTTACAAAATTCAGCTTCTCTAACATGGCTGGAAGATAACCAGCCTCTCTAGGCTGTACTACACAGTTAAAAATTCAGCTTCTTAACATGGCTGGAAGACAACCATCTCTAGGCTGTACTGCACAGTCACAAAATTCAGCTTCTCTAACATGGCTGGAAGACAACCAGTCTTAGGCTGTACTACAAAGTTACAAAATTCAGCTTCTCTAACATGGCTGGAAAACAATCACATTCTCTAGGCTGTACGCATAGTCACAAGATTCAGCATGCTGGCTAACTAACGGTTGTATCATATCAGGTGCTGTTGACATAGATCTGCATCTGTGGTGCAGATAATCTATGTTAACCACATTAGGAAAGAGTTGTTATTGTTTTGTGACATGCATGGTAAAATAAATTTACTAGGGAGTGAGTTCCTCTAAAAAGATCAGCTGTGAAGTGAATTTCTTTGTGAAGAAAAGCTAAAGTGAGTTTTTCTTTAAGTAAAGTCAAGTCATGAGAGGAAATTCTCTTTTAAAGGCTGGAGTGATTTCCTCTTTGAAGAAAAGACACATAGTGATTTTCTCTTTGACGAAAAGCCGTATAGTGATTTTCTCTTTCAAGAAAAGCCATATAGTGATTTTCTCTCAGGGGAAAAAAGCCATAAAAAGTTTTTTTAACCACACACTCCAAAGTGATTTTCCTTTAAACAACTGGGAATTACCAGGCAAAAGTGTCCAGATCCTCCTGATACAAGACTGTAGTGAAGGTACAACAGACATAACTACAACTACCACACTTCAGCTTCAATGCACAGGACCAACTCAGGAAACGACCAGAGCCAGAAAGTCAATGATACAACTGGTTTCAAAAGCTGATCCAAGCATCACCTATGTAGATTTTCTGGACATACGGATGTACGTGGTGTATCCTATATGGAATGTTCTGTACACCTTGAAAGCTCAATGATAAAACATCCTTAACTGCCTCTATCACACCCCTTTACCCCTAACCCTCCCCCCCAGCAAAAAACCATAACAAAACTAAATAAAACGAACCAATGAGAAACCACCACTAAGACAAACCTGTAAAACAACAAAAAATTCAATTAAATAGACCCCCCCCCCCCCCCCCCCCCCCCCCAAATCAAACAGATTTCAGACACTGATGTATTTTCGAACATTAGTCTATCTTCTTTTCTGGATTAAAACTGGCTGTTTCTTTTTCGTAATAGGCCATATGTGGTGCCTGTTGGAACAGATAACAAAATTTATAAAAACCAAACAAACCCAAACAACACCCCCTCCTCCCCAAAACAAAACAAACAACGCAAGCACACTGGGTTTGTGTTTAATCATCATCTCCCAAGTCGGAATATGACTTACTTTATATGACGGGCAAATGGTCACATATGCAAAATCTCACCATTGGTAAACCTTGAACTCTAGCCTAGGAATAAGAAAAAAACAAAAAACCCATGACCAAAACGCAGCATAGTATAATCAGGAACTAGCACACGGCCACTATGCAGTGTTCATAATCACGGTTTTTCATTCACACTCCTGATCCCCGAAATCAGAATGCAGCTGCCTTCATGGTGGGTGGGGGGGGGGGGGGGGGGGGGGAGAAACAGATTGCATCCTAAAAACTGCTCGCCACTGATGAACCTGGGAGCTGTAACTGCCAAACACCACCACCAACAACAACGACAACAACTTCACACCCCTGGAATTACATGCTCATCTCCTGGGTCTTTTCATTTCACCTTTTAGCTTGGTGCGAACCTGACAGCTACCTCTTGAGTTTCCGACAGTAAAAAGCTTGGGCAGGAAAAGATCACATCCTGTTTTGTGTGTGTGTGTGTGTGTGTGTGTGTGTGTGTGTGTGTGTGTGTGTGAGTGTGAGTGAGTGTGTTGGCCACAGTTCCCAAACATGTGTTCCATCTACACATGCATTACAGATGATTCAAGACAACGAAAATTAAATGCTTTCTCCCCAAAAGGGGACTGGAGACTTGGCACACACCAAGTCTCTTCCCACCACCATCACCCCTCAAGTTTCACAGAATGGATTTTTTGGAAGGATTTTCTTTTCTTTTCAATGAAAATCATGATTGTACCTATGAGAAAAAGACAAAGTTTCGATGTTCTCAGTCTTTGGTAATGACACCATATAACAACCCCTCTAGTCCCCCCCCCCCCCCCCCCCCCCCCCCCCCCCCCCCACCAGTAAAGGAAAATTCAACAATCAATTCAATTAGCTTTAAAGAAGAGTAGGTTTTTTCATGGAGTTGAATGAACAAGAAATAAAATAATTTGGGTAATGTGCAGTGTACTGGAGACAAACAACATTTAATACCCGTTTTCCTTCCCAAAACATGAAACCTTTATCACAGAAATGAAAACAAGCTGAGGTGCACTTAGACCCAAGATCTACACAGAAAGGATTCTATGAGCTCATTTTATACTTGAGGGTAAAAAAAAAAATCTGAGAAAATAAATTATCTAAAAATGTGAAGCTTCTGTTTTTTAGGTGTGGCTTTTTATAGTTTTTTTTTTTTCTACTACTGAGTTCTGCATCAGCTAAATATGCAGGTGAGCATCAGTTTTCTTTGAAACAATCCACAGAGGGTTTCAGACAGGCCATTAAATAATGTCTAACATCATTCACTACAACACTGATTTTTGGTAGAGTCAAGGTGAAGATGACTGAATACAGTCCTTCTGGTGTGGCCATCCGTACCTCAAACTGACAACTTCAGAACTCCACCTTTCACAAAAACAATAACTATAATATTTGATTTTATCCAAATTGTACACTGTGTCTGCTGGCTGTGATCTGAACTCCAGTTTTGCTGCCTTTATCTTAAACTACACAAACCTACTTTGCGCCAACTTTGCCTGGTGCTAAGAACCAGATGCTTGTGCTGCCGAGTCTGTGTGGAAAAACTGAAACCACTGTACTCCATCCATCAAGATCCGGGACAAAAGACAATCACTAACTAATCCCTATACAGGTGTTTATAACCATGCCCTACCACACCTTTCCAATTTTACCATACAGAATATCCTCTGTATACATGAAGCTCAACATAGAAAAAATGGGTGTGAAGTCACAACTGATTTAAGACAAACTCCGACCTCTTGTGTGAATGAAGCTATTTCCTAAAAAAAATTTTTAAAAATCTTTTTCAAACCATCCCACCTGGTTGGATAGCCAGGAGGACTTAAGCTGAAGGCTAAGTCTAGGACAACAACAGACAGCGTCCTGGAAGATTCCACCTGCTTCACAGGCAGGCCCTGCTGCTACAGGGGAGGGGGGAGACTGGGGGCCACTACATCTAGCATGCTGGGGAGTTGTGTGTTCACAGGTCAGCAACGTGAGAGAGGGGGGGAGAACAACACACAACGAACGAACGACACGACTCCACGAACACTGTTGTTGTTAGGTGTGTCGGAGGTGAGGTCACTGAACAGTCATCCAACAATCCCACCAATCGCGGCTCAGGAAGCCTCAGTCACATGACCAGTGACTAAACTGTGGCACAAGAGAGAAGAGGGAGGTGGGGGACCAAAAAACAAAGTTGAAAAAAAAAAAAAAGCAGTGCACCGGCTTGAAGTGACCAGCCATCATTATTAGTTGCCAAACACGATGTCAGGGGGGGGGAACAGAAAGGAAGGAAGGAAGGAAGGGAGGGAGGGAAGAAAAGAAAGGAGGGAACGAAGATAAAAGGAGGAGGAGGAGGCTGCAAGTACGCCTGCAGCATGCAAAACAAGGAGGCCTGGCCAATCGGCCGCCGCATGCAAATGAGGAGGCGTGGCTTCACCTAGATTGGGCGCCGAGGAGCTTCGCTTGCCCGACCTTATGCGCAACAAGGTTTTACCCAGCATGGGGAACCCGCGACTGCGCCTAGCGGCCCAGGAGGACGAGTTGATGGAAGAGAACTCTCGCTCAATGGAGGCGTCCTCCCTACTGCGAGAGGAGGAGGAGGAGTTACCCGCTCCCTGTTTGGGCAACGTACCGTAACTGCCGCTGCTGCTGTGGTTGCTTCCCTTCTTCTTGCCGTCCTGTGGAACCTGCAAAACACCGTAAGAAGAAATTTATGGCTTTGCTTGATAAACTGCATTTCTCCTAACCCCAAATATGAGGTGGTGGAAACAAAGACGGTAGGATTTACAGGAACAGGTTGTTTTTTTTTAGGTTGGTGGGGGGGGAGGAGATGGGTATAGGATAATCTAGTGCAGACCTTGCACCCTCCTTACTACTGATTTCAGGATTTTCAAGGCAATTTTCAGGATTTTTCATACAGTTTCAGAATTTTTGCGCTTTGTTTGTGACACACATTTTCAACAGAATGCCTTTTTTCTTCTTTCATTTGTTTGGTGCTAATTTTCTCAATTTCTTTCAATGTAAATTTATTTTTTAAACTATTTTTTTTTCTCATCAACTAGCAAACCTGGACAGGTCTGATATATGGGGATACTGTTCAATTTTTTTTTTTTTCCTTTCTAAAGCTTTCAAAAAGAAAGATCAAAATAGATGAGAGAGAGAGAGAGAGAGAGAGAGGAGAGAGAAGAGAGAGAGAGAGAGAGAGAGAGAGAGAGAAGAGAGAGAGAGAGAGAGAGAGAGAGAGAGAGAGAGATCAGAGACAGACAGACAAGCAGAAAAAGAGAACTGGGGAGAAATGACAGAAGGAAAGACAGCCAGCCAACCAGCCATGGAACCAAACACACATACACACACACATACACACTACACACACAGAACACACTCACTACACACACACACACACAGAAAGAGAAATAACACAGATAATCCTAGGACAGCCAACTCATGCAGGGAGGCTATGGGTAAGCAGGCTGACCTGTGAAGGCGAGATGGCAATGTTCTCACAGCTGTTGGAGCGTGTCATTCCCAGGGCCTGTCTGGCGCTGGCCGGAAGACCGTGTGTGGCTGCCCCACCATTCCCGTTCAGGCGGTTACTGTCTGCGTAGTGCACTGAAGAAAACGGATCAGCATTTTCTGGGTTTTTTTTTTTTTTTTTTTTTTTTTTTACAATTCACTAATTGTGATGTATCAGCCATTTTCTGTTTGATTTTTTCACAAAATTCACTAATTGAGATGTATCAGCCATTTTTTTCTGTTTGACTTTATGAGAGAGTATACATCTTTTCCTTTCACACCCCTTTCCTAACATGCATCCTCTTGGCATTATCGATCTGTTTGTGCTATGTTACATGCACACATATATTATGTATGCACATGCATGCATGCAGCACTCACACACTACATTGCATGCCTAATTTAGAGGTAGGTGTGGTGTGTGTGTGTGTGTGTGTGTGTGTGTGTGTGTGTGTGTGTGTGTGTGTGTGTGTGTGTGTGTGTGTGGGTGTGTGCACGTGTGTATGTATGATTTATCTATGAATGTTCAAACAAAATACTAAACAAAGCTTTTTGGTGTCTTTTTGAGATTATGATTCCTATGAATGATGTGCCTGTCAGTGTTGTAATTGCCCTTCATGGATGATCAAAGTGTTTTTTGTCTTGACAGACAACCTCTTGGCATTATCGGAATGTATCTGTGTAAGCTAACTTATACACACACACATACACACACACACACACACACACACACACACAAACTCACCTGGGGTACTGGTAGCACTAGGTGGGGCCAGACCATGCTTACCAAAGTCCTCACACTGCAAAGTAAAGAACAGACAGGTGTGCTTCACCACACACTGACTAAACACTGCACAACCTACAGAGAAATTGCAAAGCAACTAAAGACCTCTCCTATCTTTACAACTGAATCTGAAATTCAGCCAGAAGCAACTGAAATAATTATCCCTCCCTTCTCTTCTCTGCCTTCCCTTATCCCACAGGTGGGTGGGGTGGGGTGGGGTCAGGTGGGGTGGGGTGTGTTGTGCCAGGTCTTCTCCCAAGCTTATGGTCTGCCTGCTGCGCGTGCGTGCGTGCATGTGTGTACAAGATGACTGCTGGGTAGGTTCGTGTTTCTGTAACCCACCAGATACTGACATGAAGTGAAGGATTCTTAGCATACATATTTGATCTTCTGCATGTACATTTTTTTTTTGTATTTTGTATTTTGTACCACTTTATGTCACGGCAGATTTCTCTGCGTGAAATTCGGGCTGCTCTCCCCGGGGAGAGCGCGTCACCACATGTGCAGCGCCTACCCATTTTTTTTCTTCTTTTTCCTGCATGCAAGTGTATTTGTTTCCCTATCAGAGTGGCTTTTTTCTACAGAATTTTGCCAGGGACAACCCCCTTGTTGCCGTGGGTTCTTTTACGTGCGCTAAATAGTGATGTGTAACACACGGGACCTCGGTTTATCATCTCATCTGAAAGACTAGCGCCCAGACCACCACTCAGGGTCTAATGGATGGGGAAAAAGTTTTGGGTCCAAACGGGATACGAACCCCGCACACTCCGACCCGGACTTTTTGCTTTCTAGGCAAGGCGCGTGACCACCTAGACCACCGATCCACCATATATATATATATATATAATGTATGTATATATATATACATATATATACATGAAAGGAATGAAGGCAATGGCAGGTCTGCATACTGAGTTCACCTGGGGGATGGCAAAAATTCCCACTCTTTATTTACCAGACAACGCTGCCGAGATATGAACCAGGACTTGATGGACCCACAGGCATGAAATCAAACAGTCTTCAGCACATGGCCACAGCTCCTGTCACTCAATATGCCTTATTTATTTATTCTTTTAAAACGAGGATAATGGATATCACCCATGTGCTTTTTTACCTCCAGTCCCTGTGTGTATGCAGTTTTGTAAATGCCATCTGTTTGCACAGGCACACAATGGCCTACTCTTATGAAAAGTGGAACATGATTTAACGTGTACGCAAGATGTTCTGCGTGTGTTCGCACATAGGGCCTCCATTTACAGTCTCATCCGAAGAACTTTGTCTTGGGGGAAGGTGGCTCTACACAGCCCATTCTTCTCCTTGCTGCAGATTGCATGCTGGGTATGTTTGTGTCATGCCACTGGCTATAGCTGGTCTTCTCTTGTATGAAACGTGGGTAGACTTTTCATCAATTCTAACGACAAAGAAATGTTAAGCAGCATCGAGCGTGGTTAACACTTGGATGGGTGACCGTTTGCGCGCCTTGGCTTCAGTATCGTTACCCCAGTTCACCCAGCTGTAAATGGGTACCTGCCCTCTTTAGGGACAGGGATGGTAAAGCAGCGAGGGAGAGGAGATGGGTGCCACCCTCAATATGCTGGCCCCTAGAGAAGCTGAGGTCTCTGATGCCTCGCTCCCCTACGACCTCACAGACTATGGGACACCTTTACCTTTAACTACAAGGCTAACCCCCACCCCCCGGGTAAATGATCAACAGTACTGACGGTGCTGGCGTCACGTAGAGAAGTGTCGTGTACAGAGGGGGTGGTGGAGGAGCTGGTGGAACTGGTGTCGTCTTCTATGTTCTGTAACAACTCTTCCACCGCTGAAATCACACACACAAACACATATATATGCAAGCACACATTTATGAGGTTTTTTTTTTTGTTACTATTCGTATCCCCCCCCCCCCAATTCTTTTATTTCAAGGATAATGGAATAAGCATTCATGCGCTTTTAAAAAATAAAAATCCAGTCTCTGTGTGTATGCCATTTACTAAATTTTGTCATCCGCTCCCACTAGCACACAATGGCCTACTTTTCAAAAAAAGCAGAACAGGTTTTAAAGTGTGCGCAAGATGTTCTGTATGCGTTTGCACATGGAACCTCAGTTTATAGTCTCATCTGAAGGACTTTAAAGGGGAGTGGAGTTGGCACTGGTGTTAACTCCAGGTAAAAATATCCCCTTGGACTGGATCTGAACCCGGGTCAGTAGATCACGAGCGCAATGCACAATGCTCTAATCAACCAGGCTATCCCGTCCCTCCACACACTTGCACACCAACACACACACACACACACCAACACACACACACCAACACACACACACACACAACACACACACACACACACACAACACACACACACACACACACCCCACACACACACACACACACACACATCACACTCACACACAAAACACACACAATACAGACAGACGGACACAAACACACACAGAGACACAAACACACACACACTACACACATACTACAGACAGACGGAAAGACAGACAGACACAAACACACTAAACACAAACACACACAAATGCACACAAATAATACACACACACTACACACAAACATACACATAAAACACACACACACATAAAACACACACCCACCAACCTTTTCTGCCTTGTGCCTGCACAAGAATCTCTTCCACTCGTCTGTAGCGTTTCAGTAAGCGGCGATAGTCGTCTAACCGTCGGTCCTGCACACAACACCAACATGCTATGCCCCACGTCTTTCAGTGGCTTCGCTAAGAACCAGACTTGCCGGCCACAAAGAAAACCACAGACAAAGGCTTATCACACTTTTCTACTCTCCGCCTGAACGCCGCCATCTCCCCTACTATTCCCCACTGCTAAGATTTCCAAACTGAGCTGGGGTGATTACTGTTATTTCTTTTATTTTTCTTCTTTGTTTTGAAAATATTGGAATAAGCCCTTAAGGTCTTTTATTGTTTTTTCTTAACAGCTGGACCCTGTGTGCATGTGGTTTTAAAAAAAATGTTTAAACCCATTCCCACTGACACAAACGGCCTACTCTTCCTAAAGGCGGAACAGATTTTAACGTATGCGTATGTTGTTCAGCATGCATTCACATTCGGGACCTTAGTTCAGTCTCATCTGAAGGACTTTCGGCAGAGCTGAGTATGCACTGGTGTTAATTAACTCCAGGGGAAAACATCTTCTTGAGTAATGAACACTCTACCCACCAAGCTATCCTGTCCTCTGGTTTCTGCAATCTACTCATCTACACTGTTGCAAAGGTTGTTATAATTATGAAGAACAGCCTGAGTATACATAAATATCTCCCTTCTCCTCTAACTCCCTGAGGAGTCATTGGGGGCACTTCGCTTCACTGCACTGACTACTTCAGGTCGTGTCTCTTGGGCAAGTGGACCCTGGCAGAGCCCATCCCTCTCCAGGTATAGGATGCATGCTGGCATGTTTCTGCTTCCATAACCCACCAAATGCTGACATGAAATACGGGATCTTCAATATGGTATTTGATCATCTGCATGTATATAAATACATACATGACAGGAACTAGGGCACTGGCAGGTTTGCGCTCTGAGGTGTATTTGTGTAAAAATTCCCACCCTTCATTCACCAGACAATGCTGTCAAGATTTGAACTCATGACTTGGACGTACAGGGTTTGAAGTCAAACGTTCTATCCCACTCTGCTACACCTGTCAAAGTTAAACCATGCCTATCACTTGTTGCCTGGCAACTCAATAACTGGTATGTTACTAAAAGAATCCAACTTTTAACATGCAATTCATGACACACACGACCAACAAGCTGGTATATCAGCGACTGATAGAGCAACAATCAAAATGAAATATCATGATGTAAGAAATGAAAATGTTTCACTGCCAACCTTCTCATCATTGGAAACCATCAAAGTGTCCACCGCCTTTTTCAGTTTTTCCACTTCCGACTCTGCAACAACCACACACACACACGCACGGTGTGGGTTAACAAACTGAACATTGTTGTATGTCAATGATACTGACTACCTCAATAAACACTGTGACAGTTGCATACACAGACTGGGTTTTTGAAAATAAAAAAATGGATAGCATTTTACATCATTATTCTCTACTATACAAATTATGTATACCATCAATGTCATCTCTGTGATAACACGATAGCACGACTCTTTGCCCCTTACTTCCATGCAGCTCAAAATGTCAGATGCATTCGACAACAGTATCATATTTAAAAGTTTCCCGCACTTGTCTTTCTGAAATACTGTTTGGAAATACTGGTTGATATACTTCAAATACTCATGAAGTTCAAGATCATACAGCTGTTTGGTATAGCTAGCTGGCCATACAGAAAGATATCAAGCAGGTTCGGCATATGATCATATTTGAAATCAAATATATCTACATCAAGCAAAGAAGGCTGCATATTGTCCTGTGTGTGTGTGTGTGTGTGTGTGTGTGTGTGTGTGTGTGTGTGTGTGTGTGTGTGAGTGTGAGTGTGAGTGTGAGTGTGTGTGTGTTTGCACGGGTTATGTCATATGTGTGTGACTGTGTGTGCATATGTGTGTTCAAGTTGTGTGTGTGTCTATGAATGTGCATTATTTGAGTTTGCTTATGAGAGCAAAGTTTTCTGCTTGTTTTCATTTTAAGTTTGT
>CM060337.1:9164335-9177184 GCA_030674155.1 Stramonita haemastoma | reverse complement strand
GGGCCAAGGTTGAAGCCAGTGGTTTGAGGGAGGTATTTTAGTACGCTTGCGATCGTGTGCACACACAAAACACGCGCACACACATGCATGCGCGTGTACACAACACACACAAACACACACACATGCACACACACACACACACACACACACACACACACACACACACACACACACACACACACACACACACACTCACGCACACACAACTCGCACAAACACACAAACACATACACCTTTTGCACAAACACACACACACCCCACACACACACACACACACACACACACACACACACACACACACACACACACACACACACACACACACATACACACACACAAAACCACAGCAACAACAACATCAACAGCAGCAACAACAAAAGAGGAAAACAAGCCTGCAGAAGTAGACGGGAGAGAGAAAAACATAAACAGAAAACTGTGAGGCCAAACTGCATCTTAAAGAAAGGTGATCCATTTTGGATTGTTTGGTTTTGTTTTTGTTTTGTTTTTTAATCGTGTTGGTTGTGTGTGTGTGTGTGTGTGTGTGTGTGTGTGTGTGTGTGTGTGTGTGTGTGTGTGTGTGTGTGGATGGGAAGGGGGAGGATAAGGGATGGGTAGTCTTTATAGTTCATTTTTATTGAATTTTAAGTGCGTTAAGTTTTGTTGTTTTTTGGTTTCTTTTTTCTCTGTGTGTGTGTGTTGTGTGTGTGTGTGTGTGTGTGTGTGTTGTGTGTGTTTATCAGAGTTTTACAGAAATCGATGAAAATAAGTTGGTTCACTTGAAGTCGATGGGATGTTTATCTTCTTTTTTTTTTCTCTTTTTTTTCTCCTCCCCCCCCCCCCCCATTTTTTTTTTTTGTTGATGTTATTTCCTACTTTCCCTTTTTCTTGTTCTCCTCCTCTTTTCTTCTTCTTCTTCTTCTTTTTCTCCTGCTAGATCCTCCTCCTTCTCCTTCTTACCTGTTAGTCTCTGCTTGCACCTTTAAGTCTTCTCAGCATATTTTTGGCCTCTTGCTCCTCTTTTTTTTTTCCTGATTTTCTTGTGTCCTTCCTGCTTTTTCTTTCCTTTCTTTCTTTCTATCTTTGTCCAACACACACACACCCCCCCCCCCCCCCCCCGCAAAAAAAACAAACAACAACCCAAAAAACCCCAAAAAACCGGTTTTATTTGTTCCCTCTTGCCATCTTTTCCTCCACCCTCCTTTCATATCTTTCTCTTTTTTTTTCATTTCTGCTTTTTTTTTCTCTCTCTTTTTTTTTTGGTGGTCTTTCTTTCTTCCTTATTTTCCGTGTGTTTTTTAATTCAATAATTCTGTCCTACTTTCCTTCTCCTTTACTTTGTCTTTCCTTCCTTCCCCTTTTGTTCTTTCTTTCTCCTTTCCTTCCTGTTTTCTTTAGTTTCTGTCTTTCTTCTTTTCTGACTTTGTTTTCTTCTTTTCTTTTTCTTCTTATCTAACTTTCCTCTCTCCTTTCTTCACTTTATCTCTTCTATCTTTCTCTTGCCTTCTTCTTTTTTTTTTAGCCTTCTTTTCCATACTGGCAACTTGTGGATCTTTTACATCCCCTCACCCCCCACACCTCTCTGTCTGTCTCTGTCTCTGTCTGTCTGTCTGTCTGTCTCTCTCTCTCTCTCTCTCTCTCTCTCTCTCTCTCTCTCTCTCTCTCTCTCTCTCTCTCTCTCTCTCTCTCACTCACACACACACACACACACACACACACACACACACACACACACACACACACACACACACACACACACACACACACACACACACACCTTCCTCCCTCTCCCTCCCTCCCTCCCTCCCTAACCTATTTTTCTTCTTCTCTCCTGTGATCTGATTCTTCCTGACTATTCATCATTGGGTTGTGAGGGAACAAGTGGGATGCTGAGGTTGCTGCTGACAGGGGGCAGATGATCTGTGTTAGGAGGGAGGGGAGAGGAGGGGAGGGGAAGCCAGCCAGCTCACTTTGCTGGGTAGATCATAGATGAGTCACTGAGTAGCACTGAGCACTGAGCGCCCCTGAGAAGTTACTCAGTCCACCTGGAGGAGTTGTGTCTTTATTGATTGAATGGTTGATTGACTTGGGCAGTCGGAAATGGGTTCATGGGGATGGGGGAGATTGGGAAAGGGGGGTGGGGGTTGAGACAGATGGGTTTGATCGGGTGTATTGTGTGCACTGATGATGTATTGTTGAGAATGTAGTGTGAAGACTTGTTGTGCGTGCCTTGTGTGAAGACTTGTCGTGCATGCCTGTGCACTGTATGTACTAGAGAGTGGTACTGTAGGGATAGAAGCATGGATGCTGCAGTTGAGTGGCTTGGATGAAAGCAGTCTTGACTTCCAGCCTGTGGGTCCATGGTGTCGTCTGCAGGAATCTTGGCAGCTGTGTCTGGTCATTCATTTACGATTTTACCATAGTCTGAGTCAGTTTACACACAAGGGCAGATTGGTTTATAGTCTCATCCAAAGGACGTTTGGGGGAAGAGGAGTTAGCACTGATGTTAACTCTAGGGGGATTCAAACCCAGATCAGCAGATCAGGAGCACAATGTGCAACGCTCTAACCATTAGGCGATTCCGTCCCCCCAGAGAGAGGGGGGGGGGGGTGACTGATTATTGGCAATGCAGGTGGGTTTATTGTATAAGGTTGTGGAACAATTTCAAAAGGAAAAGAAAAAAAACCCTCACCCTACCCCCACAAGAAAGGTTGTGTGTTTGCATACATGTATGCATGCAGTGTGGAAAAGTTGAATGGAAGTGCAGATGTTTTAGAAGGAAGGAGGTGCATTGATGAATGATGCCTGGTACAGTCACAAGTGGAGACAACTTTACACACATAGACATATATGTGTGTGTGCAAATGATGTAAAGTTGTTTGTGTGTGTGTGTATGGTTGTGTGTGTGTGTGTGTGTGTGTGTGTGTGTGTGTGTGTGTGTGTGTGTGTGTGTGTGTGTGTGTGTGTGCAGCCTGCATATTGTACTTAACATCTGCATGTATGCCTGCATGGAGGAAAGTTACACTTTACATTTAGGCAGTCATATGAATACATTACATCATTCTTCCTCTGTCTCTGTCTGTCTCTGTCTCTCTCAGTCTCTGTCTGTCTCTCTCTGTCTGTCTCTCTCTGTCTCTCTCTCTGTCTGTCTTTCTCTCTGTCTCTCTCTGTCTCTCTCTGTCTCTGTCTCTCTCTCTGTCTCTCTGTCTCTTCTTGCTCTCTCTCTCTCTCTCTCTCTCTCTCTCTCTCTCTCTCTCTCTCTCTCTCTCTCTCTCTCTCTCTCTCTCTCTCTCTCTCTCTCTCCTCTCTCTCCTCTCTCTCTCTCTCTCTCCTCTCTCTCTCTCTCTCTCTTCTCTCTCTCTCTCTCTCTCTCTCTCTCTCTCTCTCTCTCTCTCTCTCTCTCTCTCTCTCTCTCTCTCTCTCTCTCTCTCTCTCTCTGATCTTATATCTGCATACAGATAGTATCTGGTATATGTATATATAGATCAGCCTGTTTGCTAGTATTAGTAACACCGAAATAACAAGCAGACTGTCTGACTCACCGCTTCAGATTATTCACAGACAGACAGAGAGACACACCTCACACACTCCTTACATGCACACACAGGCATGCGTGCACACACTTACACGTCACACCACACCAACAGCACCCACACACACACACAACACACAAACCACATTCACACACTCTCACTCACTCACTCACCAACTCACATATTATTCACTCACTCTGTGACAGTTGCACAAACGTACGCACACTGCACAAGCACTTGCATGTTGCATGTATGCTTTCTCTTCTCTCTCTCTCTCTCTCTCTCTCTCTCTCTCTCTCTCTCTCTCTCTCTCTCTCTCTCTCTCTCTCTCTCTCTCTCTATATGCACACATGCATGCACATGCAGCACACACACCACACACACCACACACACACACACAGACAGGAATAGCACTAATGGGTCAGAACATTGCGCTCGCAATTTGACAACCCGGGAGTCGAGGGGATTTTTCCTCTGGTGTAAACATCAGTGCTGACTCCACTCCCCCAAAAGTCTTTTGGATGAGACTATAAACCAAGGCCCCATGTGTGAATGAATACAAAACATCTTGCGCACATGTTAAATCCTGTTCGCTTTTCATAAGAGTAGGCCACCATGTGCTGGTGGGAGCAGATGACATTTACAAAAATGCATAACCGGGACTGGATGTAAAAAAGCATATGATTGCTTATTCCATTATCCTCGATGTAAAAGAATAAATAAAATACACACACACACACACACACACACACACACACACACACACACACACACACACACACACACACACACACACACACAGATGAACACTCATACACACACAAAAAACACACATGCCACTCGCACACATTCACACTCACACACACATGAACAACATACATTGCCGGAAAAGGTTGGTGATAGGAAAAACATTTATCATGTGTCAAGACGCAGCAGTGTACCACACAGTTTGAATGCCATCGATTTTTCCCTGGGGTGTTTGTTGCTTCCCCCCTCCCTCCCCCTCCATGAATTGTTACGATCACAATGACTCCATTCCCAAGGGTAATAGGATTTCATTGCTTAGCCTATCAAAAATAGATTAGGACCATTGGATTTTCACTTTTGCAGCAAAACTGTGTGAGAAAATGTTTTGTTGTCATATACTGGGTATTAGTGATGCTGTCGAGACTGATATTTGACTTTGTGAGTGTGCAAACTTTAATAAAGAATTTTTATGGGGTTTTTTCTCAAAGTTTTGTGTCAATTATGTTCTTTTAAAAGGGCAAAGGCGAATCTGGCATACTTCTCTTCTAGTTGCCTTGCCTTACTAGGTGGGATGCATAGTGCCTGGTTTTCTCCTGTGCTTGTTGTCAGCCTGCAGGAGGTCTGCCTGCTGGCCTCTTCTGTCACTTTCTGACTCCAGAGCTGCTACAGGATGCATGCTGGGTATATTCCTGTTTTCGTAACCCACCGAACGCTGACATGATTTATGGGATCTTTGACATGCATACTTTATCTTTCACAATGTGTTCAATGATGACCTCCAATACAGCATAGGGGGCAGCTGCTGTTTCGGAAATTGGGCTGAAAATTGATGACAGTGGAGGTGCCTTGCCCCGCACACCCACCCCTCTCTTGGCCAACAGGTATGCAGATCATTGGAGATGTTCTCCAAAGGCCAACTTGCCCTCAGGGCTGCAGCACATAAGGACTGTGCAAGTGAAGCCTCCTTGTTAGAGTCATAGTCGATCACTAAAGACTAAGCTGTAAAGTGGAATTCTACGAGTGGGAAAGCCACTGATCATACAGCCTCACTTTGCTGTTGCTCCCTGTAGCAATTGTTTGATCAAGAACTGTAACATAGCCAGGCTTAAAGGGTAATTCGTTTGAACACATGCAGGATTGGATGGTGGGATTTGGGGTTTTTGTTTTGTTTTGGGGGGTGTTTTAGTTCCTTGGCTACAGCTCTGAGGTTCATCAATGGTGAGATTTTTGTGTATGCGGCCATTTGGATCCACCCGTAAAGTAACCACAATCTGACTCAGGGAGGTGGTGGGAAAATGCAGCATTCTCTCACATTAGATTCAGCAGAGATTTGGATGTGGGTTTTTTTCTATTCTTCACAACAAGATAACTTTGCTCTTCATTCATTTTTTTAAACACCTCCCTCCCTCCTCCCCTGCCTGGACAGGAGGTGGGAGTGCCCAGCATTCATTGTGTTCAGAACCAGTGTCCATTACTCACCTGAGTTTGCCAGCTCTCCTGGTTGCTGTGCAGTCAACAAAAGCTGGACTTGATTGAAGCTGGGTTCAGTTTCCAGAGTGTTCATTTATTTACTTTTAGAATGCTTGCACATTTATATACATGCTTGCACTTTTCACCAAATATGTATATTGCATTTTGTTAAATACCACGTGTTGAGCATGCACTCAAGGGTGTGTGCAAACACACACACACACACACACACACACACACACACACACACACACAACACACCACAACACCACACACACACACACACACACACACACACACACACACACACACACACACACTACTGCTGCTGCATTATTTTGCAACAATAAAATCTTGGCTGACTGTGGCTTGTATTTTGCAAAGCTCAAAATCTTGACCGGACTGTGGCTTGTATTTTGCAAAGCACAAAATCTTGACGTGGACTGTGGCTTGTATTTTGCAAAGCACAAAATCTTGACTTTGACTATGGCTTGTATTTTGCAAAGCAAGAAATCTTGACTTGGACTGTGGCCTGTATTTTGCAACACACACAATCTTGACTTTGACTGTGGCCTGTGTTTTGCAAAGCACAAAATCTGGCTTGGACTGTGGCCTGCATTTTGCAACACACACAATCTTGACTTTGACTGTGGCCTGTGTTTTGCAACACACACAATCTTGACTTTGACTGTGGCCTGTGTTTTGCAAAGCACAAAATCTTGACTTTGACTGTGGCCTGTGTTTTGCAACGTTCCCCTTACTGTGTGTTTCAGGAGTTGCTGACGCACTCGTCCTTGGAGACTCACAAGCTGGATCTCATGGCCGAAATCTCCAGCCTCAAGCTGAAACTGGCCGCGGCCGAGAAAGACCGCCGTGAGCTGGACGAACGATGTCGGGCGGCACAGGTGAGATTTGGATTTGGCACAGGCTTGGGAGAGAGAGAGAGAAGTGTGTGAGTGTAGGGTGTGTGTGTGTGTGTGTGTGTGTGTGTGTGTGTGTGTGTGTAGTTTGTGTGTGTGTGTGTGTGTGTGTGTTAGGGGGGGGTGTGTGTGTGTTCTGTGTGTGAGTGTAGGTTTGTGTGTGTGAGTGTAGGTTTGTGTGTGTGTGTGTATGTGTGTGTTCTCTGTGTGTGTGTGTGTATAAGATAGAGAGAGAGAGATAGAGAGATGGATGGGATGGCTTGTTAGTGCATACCACAAGCTGTGGAAACTAGTGAAAGTACACCCAAAACAAAAGAAAAAGGCTTTTAAAAGAAAAGAAAGGAAACGGCCAGCAAAGAAGAAAGAAAGTAAAATCACCAATGCCTGTTTAGTGATTACAGCGATGGTTGTTTTCTTCTTCTTCATACCTCCTGTAACATCCAGTGTCCTAGATATACCAGCACTGGTATTTAGGGGTAGCAAAGAAAAAGAAGAGCTGAAAACCAAAAGAAAACAAAAAAAGAAATGCTAAGATGTTGAATGGAAGTAGATGGAAAATAAATTCTTTATCCTTGGTCAGCTAAGTGCCAAAGCCTACATGAAACTGTTGTTGTGCTTTGAATAATGTTACATTGAGATTGTCTTCAGCCATGACAAGCCCTTGGCATAACAACATGCCCTCTTCTAAAGAAGGAAAACATCCTCCAAGGTCAAAGTGTGGCAACCTGTATTGTAAGATGTTTGAAAACAGTCATACAGGCAAACTTCTCATCCAGTGCGTATCTACAGTCTCACAGCAATTCCCAGGTGTGACGAGGGAGACAGAGTGAATGTCCTGGGTGACAGACCCCCTAGGGTGTTAAAGCAGGGAGTGCACAACTGCTACTCTTCATAGTATG
Source organism: Stramonita haemastoma (assembly GCA_030674155.1). Lineage (NCBI taxonomy): Eukaryota > Metazoa > Mollusca > Gastropoda > Neogastropoda > Muricidae > Stramonita > Stramonita haemastoma. The sequence continues at coordinate 9,169,618 of CM060337.1, read as the reverse complement.
ACAGTAGTGAAGTCTGTATTATGAAATATTCAGGATTTGAGGCTGCTCATGTCATTGTTGTTATGATTTGTTTACTTTTTTTCTCCTGAGAAAACTTGATCATTTCTTCTTTGCATTCATGTACCAGATGGGGTGCAGAGCTGTAGTGACTGACCTTTCTTTTCCCTAATGATTGCAAAGCTGTATACAGTAACTGACCATTCTTTTCCCTAATGATTGCAAAGCTGTATACAGTAACTGACCATTCTTTTCCCTGATGATTGCAGAGCTGTATACAGTAACTGACCATTCTTTTCCCTGATGATTGCAGAGCTGTCATAACTGGCCATTCTTTTCCCTGATGATTGCAGAGCTGTCATAACTGGCCATTCTTTTCCCTGTGATTGCAGAGCTGTCATAACTGGCCATTCTTTTCCCTGTGATTGCAGAGCTGTCATAACTGGCCTTTCTTTTCCCTGACGATTGCAGAGCTGTCATAACTGGCCTTTCTTTTCCCTGTGATTGCAGAGCTGTAGTAACTGACCTTTCTTTTCCCTGATGATTGCAGAGCTGTAGTAACTGACCTTTCTTTTCCTGATGATTGCAGAGCTGTAGTAACTGACCTTTCTTTTCCCTGTGATTGCAGAGCTGTAGTAACTGACCTTTCTTTTCCCTGATGATTGCAGAGCTGTAGTAACTGACCTTTCTTTTCCTGTGATTGCAGAGCTGTAGTAACTGACCTTTCTTTTCCCTGATGATTGCAGAGCTGTAGTAACTGACCTTTTCCCTGACGATTGCAGAGCTGTAGTAACTGACCTTTCTTTTCCCTGTGATTGCAGAGCTGTAGTAACTGACCTTTTTCCTGACGATTGCAGAGCTGTAGTAACTGACCTTTCTTTCCCTGATGATTGCAGAGCTGTAGTAACTGACCTTTCTTTTCCCTGTGATTGCAGAGCTGTAGTAACTGACCTTTCTTTTCCCTGATGATAGCAGAGCTGTAGTAACTGACCTTTCTTTTCCCTGTGATTGCAGAGCTGTAGTAACTGACCTTTCTTTTCCCTGTGATTGCAGAGCTGTAGTAACTGACCTTTCTTTTCCCTGATGATTGTAGATCTGTAGTAACTGACTTTTCTTTTCCCTGATGATTGTAGAACTGTAGTAACTGACCTTTCTTCTTTTGCCTGACAATTGTAGAGGTGTAGTAACTGACCTTTCTTTTCCCTGACGATTGCAGAGGTATAGTATCTGACCTTTCTTTCCTTGCTGATTGCAGAGGCACATTGCAGAGCTGGAGGCCAAGGTGCTCATCAAAGATGCAGAAATGGCAGAGATGAGACAACGACTGATCCGGAATGGCACAGTCATCATGCCTGAATCAGGAGGTGAGTCACCTCAGTCAGTGTGGCATTGAAATAGCGCTGTGTTGTTTGAAGCGGTTTCGGCTGATTCATTGAAAACCTAGCTTTTTCTGGGTGTGTTAGACATTTGTGTGTTGGTTGGGGGCATGTGTTTGTGTTGTGTGTTGTTCGAAGCAGTTTCAGCTGATTCATTGAAAACCAAGCTTTTTCTGGTGTTTGTTAGATTTGTGTGTTGGTTGGGGGGCATGTGTTAGTGTTGTGTGTTGTTCGAAGCAGTTTCGGCTGATTCATTGAAAACCAAGCTTTTTCTGGGTGTGTGTTAGATTTGTGTGTTGGTTGGGGGCATGTGTTAGTAGTGTTGTGTGTTGTTCGAAGCGGTTTTGGCTGATAGTAGCAGATACATTGAAAACTTGGCTTTTTGTGTGTGTGAGATCAATTGTGTGTTGTGGGCATGTGTTAGTGTTGTGTGTGTGTAATGTAGTTATGCATGTGCTTTTTGTTGTCTTTTTAAGGGGGGGGGGGGGGGGGGGGGGTTCATTGTTGTTGGGTTTCTTTTTGTAGTGGACTGGGGATCTGGAGATAATGCACCTGCCTAGAAACTGAAAAGTCGGGGTTTGAAGAGTGTGGTGGTTCAATCCCCATTTGTGCCCGAAACTTTTCCTCCATCCACTAGACCATGAATGGTGGTTTGGATTCAGATAAGACAATGCGCTGAGGTTCAGTGTGTAACAGGCATTTAGCGCTGGTATAAAAGAACTCACAGCAACAAGATAGTTGTCCCTGGAAAAACTTTGTAGGAAAAGGCTAATTTGATAGGGAAACAAATAACATTTGCAGACAGGAAAAGAACAAAAAAAAGGGTGGCGCTGCTCTTGTGGTGGCACACTCTCCCCAGGGAGAGCAGCCTAAATTTTATGCAGAAAGCTCTGAGTGGGCTACAATACAATACAATACAATACAATGTCATCTTTAGTGTTGTAATTTCAAACACTGGGAAACTTGGAAGAAGGGGAGAGGGGGACAGGTAGGTGGTGCAGTTGAAAAATGAAAATGACAACTGTAGTTATAGTTCCTTTTTTTTTTAATGAGTATTATATAAACATTGCAAGATTGTTGTAAACACATGCACTGTGGTGTAGAGAATGTCCTCAGTCACTCACACACCAACACACACCACAGCACACACCACACAACACACATGTATGCATATATTACACACTCACTCAGTCACCTATATCTAACGACTGTAGATCAATACCTTTTCTCTGACAACTATCGTGTCAGCACGCAGCAATGTCAGTTTATTTGCATATATTCTTTTTAGTTGAAACCGGTTCCATCTTTTGGAAGAAAAGGTCATTGTATGCTAATGGGAACAGACAACAAAAGTTACAAAACCGTACACACACTGGTGTCATGTGTGCATGTCATGTCTTTCAGATGAGACTGTTAACCGAGGCCCCTTGTGCGAACGCATGCAGAACATCTTGTGCACACGTTAAATCCTGTTCCGCTTTTTTGTAAGAGTAGGCCATTGTGTGCCGGTGGGAACAGATGATAGTATTTACACAGCTGCATACACAGGGGGACTGGATGAAAAAAAGCACATGAGTGCTTATCCCATTATCCTTGATATAAAAGAATAAAATAAAAATTTACACATCATCCCTGAAAATGGAATGCAGCTACCTTAGTTGTGGGTAAACTGTTAACACAAAATCTCACTACTTATGAACCTTGAAGTTCTAACAGAGATGTGTTCCCCCCCCCCCCCGGGTAATTTCAAGTTGCGAACATTTTTCTTGGATTGATAATTGATACCACGAAACATGGATCCGTCATAATCTGTTTAGTCTCTCTTCCAGTTTTTATTGGATGTGTGTGAGTGTGTATGTGTCTGCGACTGTATACCTGTGTACATCAGTGTTTGCATGTGCTTGTGTGTGTGTGTGTGTGTTGTGTGTGTGTGTGTGTGTGTATGAGTGCAGTGCGTATGAGTGCGTGTGTCTGCATGTGCACGCATATGGATCATCATTTTGCCATATTCCTGTTTACTAATATCAGACCTCCAACCAAAAGTGGTAGGTTTTTAAGAATAGATGAATGCACACTAAGACCTGAGAACTTTTAGGTAGGTTATGTTACAGACATGTATACTCTGCACCCCAGGCGTTTTTCAAGGTTGTTCAACATGCTCAGGACCTGTGTTGTGGTCGTTTTGCTAGTCCTTCAGAGTCTAAAGTCTGTTAATAAGACTACATCATGATTAATTAATTGACAGCGCAGGTCTCTGTGTACACATACTGGTGGTTCCTTGATGAAGTATGAATGCTTGCTTGTTTGATGTAAGAACTAATGATAGTGATGATGATTTAAAAAAAAAAAAAAAAAAAGTTTGCAGTATAAAGCACAATGAAGAACTTAGTCAGTTGCATGAAATGCATATTGTTGGGTGTGGTTTTTTTTGGAGGGGGGGGGGGACAAAGTTGTGTGTGTGTGTGTTTCTCATGGTTGTGTATTTGTGTACTTATAATGTAGGAAACTTGGCTTTTTGTCATATTTATCTATCTTATATATTTATTTGTTTATTTATTATCTATTTATTTATCTATTTGTTTGTTATTGACATTGGTTTGTATCAATCGTAGACCATCCCTCTACAATGTTTTTTTGTTTTTTTTCATGTGCATGGATTGTTTTGAATTGTCTTGTGACTTGACTTTGGGGGGGGGGGGGGGGATGCTTTTTGATCCCAAAATGTTTTAGTGAACATGTGTTGTGCCAGAATTGTTGAACAGTCAAAATTTTGTGTAACAGGCAGAAAATTTCCCAAATTTGTTGTCTGTTGTTTTTTTTTCCCCTTTGGCTAGAACTGTGGGTTCACCCCAAAGGTAGATTTTCAAATTTCAGTTCATTTTACCCCCCATAAGGGGCCACATCCCACTTTAGGGTTTGTCTATCGAACACAGTGTGCTTTCCCCTTTTTAAAATTTTGTCGTTTGCACCGCAATGGCCCCTTTCTTTAAAGGGGGGAATGGGTTTTTTTTTTTTATGTGCCCCTTTTTATAATACCTTTCTTGCATTCATCACAGGGTCTTTGGGTTTTTAGTCTCATCCCGGGCTTTTGAGGGAAGAGGAGTCAGTACTGAGTTCACTCCTGGGGAAAAAATCCCTTGAACAGGAGCCTGGGTGGTGCCCCAAAACTCGGCCATTTGGCCCAATGGTTGGACTGTAGGGGTCCCGCCCCCCCGCCCGTATTGGAAAAAGACAGTTAAATGAAAGGACAAAATAACCTTACCCGGGGTTTTTAGGGTTTTAAAATTGCCCCCTTTTTTTCTGTTTTGTTTCTTGGCAAATTATTTAGACAGTGTTTAAAAATCTATGTATGGATGGAATAATGAAGCTTTTGATTTTGCGTATCCCTCCGATTTATTTGGGGGTGGTCACCCAAATTTCTAAAAAATAAAGAGGTTGGAGAATCTGACCATTCAGTAAAACATGGTCCTTGCCATGGGTTGATAGCATTGTGAAAAGGAATGGAAAAGTTGTTTCTGTTACTAGAATCTGACAGTTTTGCTTTTTGACATAAAAAAAAACATGTGTTGTGGCTGTGTGTCTTTTGTTGTCTGTGTGTTGGTCTGTTTGTGTGTGTGCTCATGCAACACAGCATTTTTTTTTCAGCAAAATTTTTCCTTACATTCCCCGTGATTTTGTTAGATGTGTGGTGTGTTTGGGGGGGGGGGGGGGGGGGGGGGAAAAAAGGGGGGGGAGAGGAAGAGGAGTTTTCTGTGACCTATGCTTTCAGGCTGGGTGTTAATGTGTTTACGTTGTTTTTGTTTCCCCCATTTTTGTTTTTTGATTTTTTTTTTTCTCTGTGAAATTTAAAACCGGCCAGGGTTGTTGTCAGTGCCTTTTGCCTTGCTGGATGGTGTGGTAATTAATCCCG
>CM060337.1:9142028-9152028 GCA_030674155.1 Stramonita haemastoma | reverse complement strand
TTCACCCAAAGAAAAGAAAAGAAAACCATCAACAAAACAAGACCCAAATACAAAACAAAACGCCCATCAGATAAAAACTACATATAATACCTGAATCTCCCACCCCTTTTATAACACTACCTCTTTGAACTTTTTCTTTTTTAACAATACTTTATCTCGGAATGCAGTTACTTTAAAATGGTGAGTAAAAACAGCCACATACGCAAAGTCTTTATCATTAGTAAACCTCATAGCTGTAACCAAGAAAGAAAGAAAAAGAAAGAAAGAAAGAAAGAAAAAGTAGAAAGAAAGAAAGAAAGAAAGAAGAAAAGAAAGAAAGAAAGATACTTTCTGCCTCAGGCGTTGGTTACAAACCAAAAAAATGCTCCGCCCTACTCTCTAAATCAAAAAAAAAAAAAAAAGTCCATCTGACTGAACCTATACATACATGTATGCATACCATTCACAGAGTTAGTATGTAGGTCAGGGGCAAGCGGCAGCTAGTTGTTTATTCAGTTTATGCAGGCACCTAACACATGTTTGCTGACTGGCTTGCTCTTGAACAGACTGGGAATAATAATAACTAGTGCAGAACAGTGCAGGGCTGCTTTGTGTTGGTGACCTCCCAGTGCTCTCACTCTCTTGACACACTTTCTCTGCTCCACTTCAGGCTTGGGTGGGAGTGGCGGTTTCTTCCCTGGTATGTGTGTGTGTGTGTGTGTGTGTGTGTGTGTGTGTGTGTGTGTGTGTGTGTGTGTGTGTGTGTGTGTGTGTGTGTGTGTGTGTGTGTGTGTGTGTGTGTGTGTGTGTGTGTGTGTGTGTGTGTGTGTGTGTGTGTGTGTGAGTGTGTGTAGTGTGAGTTGTGTTAGTGTTGAGTTGTGTTGTGTGTGTTGTGGTGTGTGTGTGTGTGTGTGTGTGTGTGTGTGTTGTGTGTGTGTTGTGTGTTGTGTGTGTGTGTGTGTGTGTGTGTGCATGTGTGCCATTGGCTTTTTTCCCTTTTTGTTTACAATTTAAATTCAATCTGCCAGGTCAACTTTTAAGAGCAGACCTGCCGGTGCCTTTACTTCCTCTGTGTGTGTGTGTGTGTGTGTGTGTGTGTGTGTGTGTGTGTGTGTGTGTGTGTGTGTGTGTGTGTGTGTGTGTGTGTAATAATAATATAGAACAAATAAATTATACCCATGCAGAAGATTAAATGTGTAGGTTAAAAATCCTGAAATTCATGGCAGCATTCAGCAGATTACAGAAACACTATGAACACAACCCGCATGGAACCTGTACAAAGCAAAGAGCTGCTCTGAAGACAGAGTATGATGTCGGCTGAGGCCAGTGGGCAGACATTTAAAATAGTCACAAGCACAGGAGAAGACCAGGTACTACACACCCCACCTGGTAAGGAGAATGAGAGAGAGAGAGAGAGAGGAGAGGAGAGAGAGATGAGAAGGGGAGAGAGAAGAGAGAGAGAGAGGAGAGAGAGGAGAGGGAGAGAGGAGGAGAGATGAGAGAGAGAGAGGAGAGAGAAGAGAGAGAGGAGAGAGAGAGAGAGATATTCACTTAAAGAAAAAAATGTACACATGTACATGTATATATATATGTGTGAATACGATATGAAACCAATCAGGAAAAACCTATAAAATATATATATCCCATGCATACATTACAATTTACAGAACATAAAACCTTTACAGCACCATGCTTAAGCAACAAAGCCCCTTTGAGGCAGATGTCCAGTCTTTCTTATGCTTGACAGAGAACTGAACAAAAGTGTGAACAGTGAAAACTATTGAAAGTCTGGAACTGTCTTCAGGACAGCAACCTATTTCACCTTTCAGGTATTTTAGCCTTGGTATTCTGGGGACAAAATGAGAGGTACGGGTTGTGTGTGTGTGTGTGTGTGTGTGTGTGTGTGTGTGTGTGTGTGTGTGTGTGTGTGTGTGTGTGTCGTGTGTGTGTGTGTCTTTCCATCTGTATGATTGTGTCAATACATTATAGATCTCTGTGTGTCTGTGTACATTCACAAACAACACAAACACCAAACACATACAACATCCCTCTTATACTTCAAACATAACAGCACATGTCATACATTAAATCTTTAGCATGTGCTCACATGTATGCACACTCTCACACACAAACAAAAATGAAACATGTACAAATGCAAGTCCCAAGTCAAACACACAATTTGGCAATACATCTCCATACATCTCCTAACTTCGATTCTATTTTTAACAAAGCCAACCTTTTTGTACGTACAAAGTGAGATGACAACCAATCAATGGATACATAGTGAGACACAACACATCGATAATGGTTTTCATCCACAAAGTTGGAATGCAGCTACCTTAACGACATGCAAAAACAGCTGCATATGCAAAAATTTGTGTCAACCTTGAGTTCTAGCCAAGGAACAACAAAATGAAAAAAAGAAGAAAAAAAAAAAAAAAAAAAAAGCTGTTTCCACAATGTTTGGACAGATGTGTTTGGGATCCATGCTCAGTCAACCCTATGCTCTTGGAGCTAAATGCCCAGTCAGCTATGAAAGTCTACAGAATATTAATCTCTTGTCAACAGTCATCAGTGTCAGCAACACTACAGTGATGGTTCTGCTGTGGCTACGGTCAGTGTCCATGGCAAATGATATGACATAAGCTGTTTTGTCTGTCTGTGCTGGTGTGTTGTTTGGGTGTATGTGAGAGAGGAGAGGAGAGAGAGAGAGAGAGAGAGAGAGAGAGGAGAGAGAGAGAGAGAGAGAGAGAGAGAGAGAGAGAGGGGAGAGAGGAGAGAGAGAGAGGGGGGGGGGAGGAGAGAGAGGAGGAGAGAGGAGAGAGGGGAGAGAGAGGAGAGAGAGAGAGAGGAGAGAGGAGAGGAGGAGGAGAGAGGAGAGGAGAGAGAGAGAGAGAGAGAGAGAGTAGAGGAGAGAGAGAGGAGAGAGAGAGAGAGAGAGAGAGAGAGAGAGAGTGTGTGTGTGCGTGCGTGGTGCGTGCGTGCGTGCGTGCGTGTGTGTGTGTACTGTTATATGATTATTGTATTGTTTTGTGTTGTACTGTATAGTGTCACATTGTACTGTACAATACTGAACTGTATCATAAACTGTAACTACTTTCACTAGTTTCAGTCAGCACTTCGAGATTTCTATGCATGAAATGCTTGCCTCATGGTGGGCATGCTACTACTAGACAGACACACCAATGGAGACACACACACACACACCCACACCCCCCCCCCCCCCCCCACACACACACAGATGAGACAGACAGAGACTGATAGGAGACAGACAGATCTATAATTGCACATATCCAGGTTGCCCTTAAAACCTGCTGAGCCTGCTGTATAGTTAACAACAGAAAGCTCTGAAACAAAGCGCCAACTCGCTGCTCACATTCAGCAGAAAACCTTGCCAAAATCACCCACCTGGGAGAGGGGGGGATATAGATAGCCAGGAGATTACAGTGCGTGCTGTGCTGTGCTGGTGATCTGACAACCAGGCTCAAGCCACCACAGAGACACCCACTGAAGAGGATTTTTTCCCATGGAGTTAATAACAACAGTATTGACTCCACTCCCTTAAAAGTCCAACGGATCAGACTGTGAGAGTAAACAAAGGTCCCGTGAACACACAGAACATCTCGCTTATGTTAAAACCTGTTCTGCCTTTCAGAGGAGTAGGCTATTGTGTGCCATCAAGAGCTGATTGCGAAATCTACAATTCTGTGTTTCGACATAATGAAAGAAGTCAGAATGCAGAGCTACCTATCGGTGGTCAACAACGGTCACATACACAAAAATTCCACCATCCGTGAAAGTCCCGAGTTCTAGCTGAGGAAAACACACACACACAACACACAAACACACACAAACACCACAGCTTCTACACCATAAGATACAACCTCAAGCAAACACCACCAAACTAGAAACCCCCCCCCCCCCCCCCCCCCTCCAAAAAAAAAAAAATCCAACAGAGAGAGAGAGGAGAGAGAGAGAGAAGAGAAGAGAAGAGAGAGAGAAGAGAGGAACGAGACGAGAGAGAGGAGAGTGTCTGAGAGAGAGAGTTCTAAGAAAACAAAAAACAAAAACAAAAAAAAAACCCTCAACAATGACAGTGAACCTGAAAAAGCGCTCACCTGAGAGACAGACAAAGCAGGGCTGTGTTCTAAACCTATCACCCCGTTGACTGCCTTCTGTTGGTCTGCTCCTTCCATGTTTCCACCCAAGTGCACAAATCCACAAGCACTCAACTCCTTTTCACACTATCTGTTGCTGTCCAAAGTGCTACTGTAACCATTTAAAGTCTCTTCCACCAAAGCAACTGCAGTTCATCTAAAATCACGCACAGAGATACAATTTTTCTGAAGTTGGAGATTTCAGGTATGGTGTAAATGATGGAAGTTCAGACAAGGAGACCAGTTGCTTTCTTGTTTGTTTTTTTAAATAGTCTAGAGTTGTTTTCACTTTCTTTTGTTGTTGTTTTTTTTAGGTCAAAAAGCCACTTTTCAATTTATAGGACTTTTATAGTTGGTCAGATGCACAGTAAGACAAATACATTACCACCATCGTGAGGCCTGTCACATTTTGGGGGGGGAAGAAATATTTGCTTGATCAGGTTATTATTTATTGTACAGTACTGGTAACAAAATAATAAGAAAGCGCAGCGCACACACACACACACACACACACACACACACACAAACACACAACACAACAAAAACCACCACCAAACAAAAGAAAAGAGGAAAACACACACACAAACAAACCACAAACCAAACAACAAAAGAAAAAGGAAAAAAACAAAAAGCAAAAAAAAAAAAAAAAGAAAAAGAAAGAAAAAAAATAGAAACAAAGAAAGAAAAAAGGAAACGGGGAAAAAAAAACAGACGACAATACAACTACACGTTAGACCCACACTGGGGTAAAACAAGGACAAATCACGCCCCTCAACACATGCTGAAACGTGACACTGTTATGACAAGACAGAGAAAAGGTGGCACCCCCACAACTCTTCCTAGCCACACAACAGGGCACACTTCATCAACCTAGAACATATTTCTTTAGCTCTGCCAACCATTAAAGCCATTACAATTCCTTGGGGCAGAGACCTATCCCTAGTCCCATTCATGGCACAGTGAAAACAAAGAAGCTCTGGAGAAACCTAGACTGCAGTTCACAGTCTTCAGGGAAGAAGCCCCACTTTCTACTTCTATTAGGAGTCTACAAAAAAAGAGCTATATTTATCATTACAAGCCAACACATCAAACCCAGCCTCTTTAGATGCATCCCAAAAAGAGATGTTGTCGCATTCACTAATCCTCTGACACTTTATTAGTTACAACACTATAACACTTCAAAGTAGCTCTGTGTTTGTGTTTAATCAATTACAGTGAGATGACAGACTTGACACAGGAAAAAACTGTCACCTGAAGCAGGCTACAACACTATAAAACTTCATCAAAGTATGCTCTTCATTTGTGTTTAATCAATTACAGCGAGATGACAGACTTGACACAGGAAAAAAACTGTCACCTGAAGCAGGCTACAACACTATAAAACTTCATCAAAGTATGCTCTTCATTTGTGTTTAATCAATTACAGCGAGATGACAGACTTGACACAGGAAAAAAACTGTCACCTGAAGCAGGCTACAACACTATAAAACTTCATCAAAGTATGCTCTTCATTTGTGTTTAATAAATTTATAACGACGAGATGACAGACTTGACACAGGAAAAAACTGTCACCTGAAGGCAGGCCTAAACAACATTATAAAATCTTCATCAAAAGTATGCTCTATCATTTGTGTTTAATCAATGAAAGAGAGTGACAGACTTGACACAGGGAAAACTGTCTGTCACCTGAGGCAAAGAACCCTTGAAATACATACAATGTGATAAAGCCTAGATCTATGTAACAAAAGCCAGAGCTCTAGTTATGGGAGGTGAGAGCTTTGAAGCTGATGCCCCCACACCAGCCACTGAGGAACACGGCATGCATCCCAGTGTTCAATGAGACCAGCTGACAAGCTGCTGCCTTACAGTTACACTGCTCTCTGTGTGTGGAGGAATGATAGACATGTGAATCAGTCAGTGAATAATACACTATATAATTTATACACACACTCCATGACTTCTCATGATTACGGTTATGAGCCCAGCTGACCACAAAGGCTTGTCAGGGCTGGTGCCAAGTTGACACAACCAAATGAACTTATTATTATTTAATGGAGACAAAAATATTACTATCGACTTCTACCTCAATTGTAACAAAAAACCTATTTAAAATTTATTTAATCCTGAGGAAAACATTCCTCACTATTAGGCCTTTTTTTTCATCTTTAAAAAAAACCTTGCCTTAATTTAAATCTGATCTTCCCTTTTGGTTTACCGTTAAATCTACATGTCACAACATCCCTAATTTTTTTTCATTGGGTTTTCTTGTATGTGATCTACTTAAATTTATACAGATCTCAATGTGACTTGGGCTTTTTCAATCACTGAACAGATTACTGACATTGTAGCCACCCTGAAAGCTAATCATCAATTAAAAAATTACTTGACATATTTAACCTAATGAATTAATTTTTAAAATCATGATTAAAAAAAACAAACTATTCAACTATAGACAAAAGCAAAAATTTCTTTTTCTTTCTACAGTAGAAAAGCACTCCACTCAACTTGACAAAATAATAGAGCTACCAGCCGCCATGGCGCAGTGGTTAGCGCACGTGGATTCCGGACTGAAGGTCGCGGGTTCGAAATCCCATAAGTCATAGGGATTTTTTTCGGCTACCCGGCCGGCTCCTACCCAGAGTGAGTGTGCTGTGGCTCAGTGGGGAAGACTGGGACCACACAGTCGAGCTTCTATCCACTTATACGGATGCGAAATTTGAGAGTGTTGTCAAATTACTTGACAACACGCAGTGTCTGTATCTCACGGACCTGGTTGACGCCAGTATAATTATGACGTAAGCGTAGAGAACAACCCTGTCAGTATCCAAAGCGATGCACCTCCACGCAGCATCATTACACACACACACACACACACATACAAACACACACACACAACACACACACACACACACACACACACACACACACACACACACACACACACACACACACACATATGAAAAACAAAACTAACCAAAAAAAAAATCACTCTTTCACAAATCATCAGAAGGAAAAAAAGTATACAAAATATTTAACACACGATGTATAACCCACAGAAAACCTGGCAATACCAGTTCATGAAGTTGATTAACTAACGGAAACTCCTTCACACAAACCAAGGAGCCTCCAGTCTGTACTCAACACATCCCAACGATCCCTCAACGACAACAAAGAACACTTACACCACAGGTATGCAGACCTACAGTCCCCCAAAAACCCAGAGGAAAGAATCTACACGATTCACACCGAAGCCACACAATTTACCCACATTAACTACAACACTTCAGAGTCGCGAACCCCCAAACATCTGCTTAACAGGTAGCCTGGTCATAGTTAGTATACACTCCTCTCCACTGACTCACAATTCAAATACACCACCAACCCCAAAAAACACTCCACAGTTGAGGACAAACGCCAGAACTCCCACAGCAGTCACACAGCTGACAGCGACGACGAGGACGAGGACGATGACAGACGATCCCACTGGGCATTCACTAACCTCAGTGACTGACAGAGTGAGAAGTTCTGCCACAATGCCTATCTCTTCAACAGCACACAGTAGACAGACACTCCCTGCTTTCTCTCACTTCCTCTCATGGGGGCACACACACACACACACACACACACACACACACACACACACACACACACACACACACACACACACACACACACACACACACACAGTGACACACACACACACACACACACACACACACACACACACACACACACACACACACATACACACACAGAGTGACACACAACACGCACAAACACACACACACTACACACAGAGTGACACACACACACACACACACACACGTACACACAGAGTGACACACACACACACAATTCTAACCCTTATTCACTGTCCTTGTCAGCAGGCCCCCAAGAAAAAAAAAAAAACACAACAAAACTTGAACACTCTTACTATTCACTGATGTGTGTCACTCTCATTTCTCACTTTCTCTCTCCCTCTCTGTGTCCTCAATCACTCAATCAAATCATGCGTCATGCTGTCCTACTTGAATGAGTATGATGGAAACAAGTTGTGTAGGGGGGTAGGGAGGGTTGATTCACTGCCACTGAGGTAGAAAAAAATCACTAAGTTGTTCCTTTTTCTTCTTCTTTTTTTTCTCTCTCTCTCACCTCTGTGCCTTTGTCACAGCCAGAGTGAACATACATGTATATTTTTAACTGAATCTTTCCTGAAACGTTTTTTAGGGATGTGTATACTGTGTTTGCGGAAATGTTGCTCTGATAGGTGTTTCTTTTGTTTTTATGATTACAGTACAGCACAATACAATCAATGGACTTGTAGTATTTTGTTGATTTTAAGGAAATTGAGAAGCTCTGATCAATATAATATAATACATGTTTAATTCTTTATCTGTAAAGAAACCGCTGTTCAAAATGCATGCATGCACGCACGCACACACACAACACACACAAAAAATCATGCATGCATGCATGCATGCACGCACCTATACACTGTGTAAAGCTATACACTACACACACACACACACACACACACACACACACACACACACACACACACACACACACACACACAACACACACACACACAAACACACACACACACAACACACCTCCTACACTCTCTCTGTCTGTCTGTCTGTCTGTCTGTATCTCTGTGTCTGTCTCTCAGAGTCAGAACCACACACACACACGCACGCACATGCACGCGTGCACCCACACACCACACACAAACACAGATTCAATCAAAAACTGATTTTTCTCCACTCATGTTAATTCAGAAGTCGTAATTAGCCTGGTGACACTGGACTACACTACACTACACTATGCTCAGCTCTCACTCTTCAGCCAGTTTAGTGGTTTCTGTACAGATCTACTTATTTATAAACATGTTTGGAGCTTGGGCCTGTGCCAATGTGTCTGGACAAGTTTGTATTATTTGTTTGTTTATAAATTTTTATATAGATCTCCCCCACCCCCTGTGTGTGTGTGTGGTGTGTGTGTGTGTGTGTGTGTGTGTGTGTGTGTGTGTGTGTGTGTGGTTGTGTGTGTGTTGTGTGGTGTTCTGTGTGTGTGTACGTGTGTGTGTGTGTGTGTGTGTACGTGTGTGTGTGTGTGTGTGTGTGTGTGTGTGTGTGTTGTTGTGTGTGTGTGTGTGTACGTGTGTGGTTGTGTGTGTTTGCATATGTGTGCATGTGCATACATGCCTGTGTATGCATGTGTACATGCCTGTGTGTGCATGCATACATGCAATCTATACATATCCATCCACATCATCATCCTCTCTTCACTCAGTATCAGACTCAGCATCTGTGCTTACTGTGACTATCTGAAGCAGGAATTTTTATGTGCTTTATAAACCATACATTCATTCATGAATACATCCATAACATGTCTCTCCCCCCCCCCCTCCCCCTGAATGTACAGCAAGCTCTAAAAAGTGGCATTCACCAAACTCTGCTAATCCAGGTTTTAACAACCCATGACATGATGAATAAACCAGCAGTCCTGCATTCCCACCACACACACAACATCACCATCCAATCTTAGGAATCTGCAACCAGGCTTCGCTCTGAGAAGGCAAGCTAACTCAACTGCTAAGTCTATGAAGGACATCATGATAATGACAATGATGAAGACATTTTAGATAATAACAATTGAATATGATGATTGATGGAACCAAGTTGGGTTCTGAAAAGGCAAGCTAACGTTAAGTCTGTGAGGGACATCATGATGATAAAGATGACGATGATAATGACAATGATGACAATGCTGACAACAACAATAATGATGATAATATATATATATATTAATAATATTCTTTTGTTTAATTTAAAATCACAATCTAAAAAAACACACCACAC
>CM060337.1:9128190-9141928 GCA_030674155.1 Stramonita haemastoma | reverse complement strand
GCGTTTTGCCCAGGGGATTTGGGCTTAAAACTCTTATTTCTTTTTTTCTTTTTTTAAGTTGCAACATAGACAGGAAGAGATTGTGTGTCTGTGAATGTGTTGTGTGCATGTATGCATGTGTGCATATGTGCATGTGTGCAGACATACCTGTGGTGAGTGTGACACTCTGTGAGTGGGTGTGTGGCATGTGTGCGCATGTGTGTGTGTGGTGTGTGTTGTGTGTGTGTGTGTGTGTGTGCGTGTGTGTGCGTGGTGCGTGTGAGTGTGAGTGTGTGTGTGTGTGCTATTTTCTATCAACTGCAAATCTCTCTGAGAGCCTGCTCTTAATTAAGCTTTTTCCTGTCTCAATGTCTGCCTGGAATCACTCATGCTCATAGTGAGCTTCAAGTTTGTGCGCACAATCTTCAGGACAGAGAGAAGAAATCGGGCAAAACTAAGAAAGGGAAAGGAGTCTGTCTCACTCTCAAGATCTGCCCCACTGAAGACAAGCAGAGACGCCGCTGACACCTCCCAGCATGAATAAATAATGATCTCATCATCTGCACTGTGGACACAGCCACAGCTTTAACTTTTTTGGGGGAAGGAGGAGGGGGTGGGGGTGGGGTGTTGTTGGGGTTTTTATATAATATGCTTCTCTCTCTCTCTCTGTCTCTCTCTCTCTGTCTCTCCTCTCTCTCTCTCAGTATTTTAGAAATTAAAATGAATCTTGCAAAGGACATGCGCTTGTCAATGTGTAGGAAATATTTCACTATTACACATTCATTCATGATTTTAAGTCATTATTAATTCATTTTGTTTCTTTGTTTATTTTTCCCTCTTCTAAACAAGGGCCTGGTGTAAAGAAGCCACTGGTTTTCCAAGTACCCTCATATGAAAACATTTATCTCTCTCTCTCTCTCTCTCTCAGTGTAAGGGAATTGTTGTGCAATTCAGGGTTTAATATTGTTTGGCTACGACAGGTGTTGTGATATTCAGGGATTCCTTAGTGCATTCAAGCAAAGATTAATTGATATGTTTATTCAGGAGTGGTCAGGTGTCATGAGAGAGAGTAATAGGTATGCAACATATAGATCTTTTAAGACTGTTTTTGAAAAGAATTGTATCTTCATAGTATTGATATTTATTGTTTCCGAGTTGCACTGTCACAGCCAGAATGAAATGTTCTTCCATTTAAATAATAATCTCAACTGATACAGCAACAACAATCACGATAAAAACTGTTCTTTGTGCAAAAACGTTATTGAAGATGAATACCATCTAATATATATTTGTCCATTATATACAGATTTACGAACCAGTTACCCTGAAAGATCTTCTTCATGTGCCTATGCCTTTTCTCTTCAGGCACTGTAGATGTCCTTCATGCACTAGCAACATTTTTATTCTGTGCTATTCGAAGAAGACAGACAGTGGCAGAACTTATGTAAAGTAATATAGATCTAGATCTAATAGTGAAAAAGATGCGTTGTATCAAGTGTGTACTGTTGCTTTATGATGAGACTTTGAACAAATTCGTTATATGCACATTCATCCACTCCCCCATCTCCCACTTCGTTTTGAATTGTGGCCCAAGGCTGATGTTCAATAAAAACATTTTCATTTCATTTCTCTCTCTCTCTCTCTCTCTCTCTCTCTCTCTCTCTCTCTCTCTCTCTCTCTCTCTCTCTCTCTCTCTCCTGCACTTCTTTGTTTTGTTATATTTCTCTTAAACATTATGGATTGCTTGGGGTTAAAAAAAATTCTGGTATCATGGATAAATCATAAACTGACAAAGCACTTTCATTTAAATATTATTCTGAGTAACTCTGTAAGAAAGCTTTTAATTTTTATTTGAATAGTATATCATTATATGATGTTCTTATTTTTTAAGCTAAAAAGGCATGGGAAGAATTCTATGTTTATGAATACATTTATCATTACCTTAGTAATATGGTATAAACAATACTCGCTGTCTTGACACCTTAGTAATATGGTATAAACAATACTCTGTCTTCACACTTTAGTAATAAACAATACTCTCTGTCTATGAGGTCAGTCTCTAGCTCCACAAACAAGGTGTAGGTTCTCTTAAAAAAATCTTTTTTAAAAGGCATAAATAATGTTTGTATGGAATCCATGTAGACTATTTAAATGTACTACTTCTAGTATCCTTTTTTTTTTTTCTTAGCTAGAGCTTTGAGGTTCACCAAAGGTGAGATTTTTGCAAATGTACCCCCCCCCCCCCCCCTACCCCTCCCTCCCAATTTGATTATTCAATTAAAGCAGTTGCATTTTGGGGACTATTCTCCATTTAAAATAAAAAGCATTACAGCCTAGACTACTCATTTATAGTGCTCTGATTTGCCAAGATCATTAGATGTAAATTAGTTATTTTGTAACAGAATTTACTTTCTGCAACAAAATGAACAATGCATTGATCAATTGATGCTATCATCACATTGTCCTTGTCCCAATGTTCACTCTGACAAATGCAGATGGTCTTGTTCACTATCAAAATATTTGAAAGACTTTCTTTCACAATCTCACACACTCACCCCCAACCTCTATTCCCTGTCCCCTTCTCTCTCTTTCTCTCTCAGTCTCTGACTCTTATGAACTTTGTGAAAAGACTTTTTCTTTCAGTTTTAGCAAAGTGGATTTAAAAAAAAGAAAAAAATCGTCTAGGTTTTATCTAAACCACAAAAAACCTAGTATGTTTCTGTCTTAATCCATGAGAAACACTTACTAGTTACTTCTGGCTGGAAAAATATTTTTTTTAAAAAAGAAGAAAAAATGATGCCCACACTAATATCATTCTATTCTTCTACTGGAGCAAAGGTAAACCTATGAAAACTGAGAAAAACCTTTCAAAATTTCATTCTGTCACTGAATAAAACCAGTCAGGATAGTCCACAACAGCCTTGTCCACAGGCACATGCTTATTGCTTTCCATGAAAATAACATTCTTGTCTCCTGCTAGAGGAACTAAAATGACTTACTGACTATGAACTGGTTCAGGAAGTTAGTAAGAACAGGATGTAGATTTTGGGAGGGGGGGGGGGGGGTTGTGTGGGGTTTCTTTTTGTTTTTTTTAACAGATCACAGTGTACCCCCCCCCCCCCCCCCCCCCACCCCACACACACACACACACACATACACACACCTACACACACATACATAAGCATTTGCACACACACACACACAAACACACACACACACATTATACATATTATGTATTACACACACATACCCCCCCCCCCCCCACACACACACACACACGCACACACTCACACATACTCTCTCTCTCTCTCTCACACACACACACACACACACACACACACACACACACACACACACACACACACACACACACACACACACACACACACACATGTATACATGATGTGAAAATGTATCACTGCTCGTCTCATAGTCACACCCAGTCTCTTTCACTAGCACCAAGGTCGAAGGAGATGCAATGAATAGTTGACATAATACTGATTCAGCGATAGATACAGTGACCCATTATTATATTATAAATATGACAAACCCACTGACAGCGGTCAACACACAATGCCTGCATTCTTACTCTTAGTGACCAATGATGACAACAGTAGGTCATGTCACTGAACAGAATGCCTACTCCACCAGAGAAACTCAGAAAGATCAGACACATCTTATACTTTATTCCACTTCCCGGCAATTGGGTCATGTCCTTAAGTGTTAATCCTGCTTTTCTAAGAAACAGAAAATGGAAACATTTCACGTACAGCACACACACACACACACACACAAGCACACACACACACATGCGCGCGCACACACACACACACACAAATACATGCACCACACATACATACATGTGCGCAAACACACACACACACACATAACACACACACACAAAAACACACACACACACACACAAAAGCACATGAGTGCTTATAAATACCACTATCCTCAAAAATAAAAGAATAAGATAAATAAAAAACAAAACAAAACAAACACACATGTAATGATGTATAGACACATACAGTGATACACACACACACACACACACACACACACACACACACACACACACACACACACACACACACACACACACTGACCCAATGAAGTTGCTTTTGTTCCTAGATAGATCATTAGATCTTGACGAAAATAGCAAATGCATCGCTTATAAATTCAAGTTATTGTTATAATGTACCATATCTCGAAATAAAAACTGATTGACACACGCACACACACAAACACATGCACACACAAGAACACACACACACAAATGAACATATGTACAAACACACACACACACACACATGTATACACATGAAAATACACTGCATTATCATTATTATGATTAAGTGTCTGATAAATCCGGCCCAGCACACCCAACTTCAGCAAGGGAGAAAATTGTTATCTTTTCAGTTTTGGAAAAAGGCAGGTGAATAGACCAAAAAGGCAAAAAATTGACAACAAGAGTGTGACCAGAAAGTGAGAAATAAAAAGACGGGTTAAAAAGTGGGCGTTTCCAGAAAAGGGGGATGCTATCTTAGAATGAGATAAATTATAATGATTCAAATATTGACAGGCCACTGGCATCCCCACAGGGAATATATTCTCTCTAAATTTGGCAGTTTTCATCCTGTATCAGTGTATCATATGTATACAATGTATAAAATCTTTTTTCATAAGTTTAAAGCAGATCAACTTTCCTGGATCAAGCCAAAGGTGAACAGCTGTCCCTCAAAGGCCTCATCAAGTTTAAAGACAGCCGACCAAACAAAAGAAAGAGCATGTTCAAATACTGATTATTACATGTATGCATGTTAATGTTTGAACATTGGTCTGGACGTGATGCAAGATTGAAGCATGAAGTGATGAACTTGATCAAGTTGATGTGCGCGATGCAAGATTGAAGCATGAACTTGATGTGATAAACAGAAACATAGAACCAAACGAGCCTAAAAAAAATTATAATACAAGGCTGGATCTCTTAAATTTAAATTATCATGCTACAGTATACAGTTAATGAGCCTGCTACTTTTTTAGAATCCAACTTCCACGTCAAAGTGTTGGCCACCTGTGGCCTAAGGTATGGATGACAATGAAAGTTGAAACATTAATAACCCAACAACTGAACAAGAAACTGACTCTCTGTAGTGTATACTACTAGAAAAAGAAAATCGTGATAGGTGTACAGTCACCAAGTCAGTGAGCTGTCATTTCAAGCAGGCTATGCCTCTGCTGGCACAATCAGCACACCGTCATGATGATGAGAGCATCACCGACAGTGAATGTGAATCTCCAATGAGCCAGGGTAATCTAACATGACTAACTAGTCTAATATCTCAACATCGTAAGCTCTACCAAGAACAAAATATCAACACGATAGTGGTACAATGTAATGTATATCAGAATTAAATGACAGAAGAAAGCATGTGTCACGATCTGTACCCATCACTCGACAAACTCTGAAACTCGGAGGGATAAATTTCAGACAACGGAGGAATGCCGATGTGGGAATCGCGATTTGGAGCTGCAATATTCGGTACTTCTTCAAAGACATGGCATCCATCAGGCACACAAACACGCCAATAAGTTTACAATACATGAATACTTACAGATCTGGGTTCGGTTTCAAGTGTAGAGGGTGCAATCACAAAGTTTTCAAACAAATGACGAAGTTTTTCCTGCTTTTCAACGCCAGCTTCAGTGTCAAGGTCGATTAATAAAGGGAGGTAATGCACCCTAGCCTAGCTCACCATCACTTTGCGCACAGTTGCAATCCCCCATTTCGCCTCGCGAAGTTCAGCACTCGCCAACTAAATGTATGCAGGCGCGCGATTACATGCATGCGTACACATGCACGCGGTGTGTGTGTGTGTGTGTGTGTGTGTGTGTGTGTGTGTGTGTGTGTGTGTGTGTGTGGCGCGCGCGTGCGTGCGTGCGTGCGTGCGTGCGTGCAATGTTTTAAATGTCTCTTCACAGTCTGTGATATTAGATTGTGTGGTGTGTGTGTGTGTGTGTGTGTGTGTGTGTGTGTGTGTGTGTGTGTGTGTGTGTGTGTGTGTGTGTGTGTGTGTAATTTTTAAAATATCTATTTTTCTTTTATTTCGAGGATAATGGAATAAGCACTCATGTGCTATTTTTTACACTCAATCCCCGACTGTATGCAGTTCTGTAGATTTTATCATCCGTTCTCACCGGCACACAATGGCCTACCCTTCCGAAAAGTGGAACGGATTTTAACATGTGTGCAAGATGTTCTGCGTGTGTTCGCACACGGGACCGTGGTTTATACTCTCATCCGAAGGACTTTTGTGGGGAGTGGAGTCGGCACTGATGTTTAACTCCGGAGGAAAAATCATCTTGAACGAGATTCGGACTGGGTCAGCAGATCACGCGCGCGCGCGCGTTTGTGTGTGTGTGTGTGTGTGTGTGTGAGTGTGAGTGTGTGTGTGTGTGTGTGTGTGTGTGCGGCGCGCGTGCGTGCGTGCGTGCGTGCGTGCGTGCGTGCGTGCGTGCGTGCGTGCGTGTGTGTGTGTGTGTGTGTGTGTGTGTGTGTGTGTGTGTGCGCGCGTGTGTGTATGAAAGTCTGTGTGTCTGTGTATCTGTGCGTATTCTTTCAGCATAACTACAAAATAAAGTTGTTTCATTCAGAATTTGTAACACTAGGCCAGAAATCAAAGCACAACATTTATCATCAATCATAACAATCATCAAAAGATCCTATACGTTTGTCTTAATGAGATAGCAAAGTTGTCTGCAAACATGAGTCTTTTCTATTGTATTTTGTTGGTGTTGGTGTGGAATTTTTGTTTTGTTTTGCTTGTTTTTATAAGGGGTGTTGTTGTTGTTGTTGTTGTTGTTTGATTGTTTTTTGGGGGGTATTTTTTGTTGGTTTGGGTTTCTTGCTGTTTTTTTTTTGTTCTGTCAGGGGTGTTTTTTTCGTGGAATGGGTGGTATCTTTGTTGTTTTTTGTTGGTTTCTTTTGTGGCGAATGGGTAAGACACTCGTGGGTGACAGTAAGGATGATAAGATTCTACACTACTTAACAGTCTGTATGCTGTCCCAGCCTGCTGAGTGACCTCTGTGCAGAATAATTGATGCAGTGTAACGTTTAATAACACAGCAACAAGACAAGGAACTCGGATGTAAATACACTGAAATGATCAGTTTTCATGATGGCAACAGAGTCAGTGATAGGGAAAATAGGGTGATACAACTTATAATACGCTTATCATACATCGTTTATCAGAACATTCTGCCCACATCCACAATTGAGTGTTCAGTGTAGTCAATTTCTAATCAAAGTATAGAGTATAGGCTTGTAGTAAATGCTTATGACCCGTGGCTGTGACTTCCCACGGTTTTACGGGCCATAGACAAACTGTCACTCTCACTTCATATGGGCTTGTGGTAAACAGCTATGACCCCTGGCTCTGACTTCGTATGGTTTCACAGGACATTGAGACACTATCAGTCTCACTTCCAGTGAGTGATTCGGTCAATTTGTCAGCATAACCAACCAAACTCCCCCCCCCAACTTTTGCGTGCACACACACACACACACACACACACACACACACACAAACACACACACACACAACACACACACACACACCACACACACACACACACACAGGGGAGGAGGGGGAGGAGAGAGAGAGAGGAGAGAGAGAGAGAGAGAGAGAGAGAGAGAGAGAGAGAGAGAGAGAGAGAGAGAGAGAGAGAGAGAGAGAGAGAGAGAGAGAGACACACACACACACACACACACACACACACACACACACACACACACACACACACACACACACACTGTACACACTGTACACACACACACACACACACACACACTGTACACACATACACACACACATACACACACACACACACACACACACACACACACACACACACACACACACACACACACACACACACACACACACACTGTACACACACAGTGTATACACACTGTACACACACACTGTACACACACTGTACACACACTGAACACACTGACAGACTCACCGACTGCAGCATGTCTTGGGTTTGCATCAGTCTGTTGTCTCGATCATCCACTTGGAATTCCAGCTCGGCGATCTTCTCACTCTGTGCCTCCACTTGCTCTGACAGCACACTCACCTGAAACAATGCACCCTGATCAGTCACATCCAAGAGCTAGGTAGGTAGGTAGGTAGGTAGGTAGGTAGGTAGGTAGGTAGCTACTCAGTAGGCAGCTACCTACCTACCTACCTACCTACCTACCTACCTACCTACCTACCTACCTACCTACCTACCTGCCTGCCTGCCTGCCTGCCTATCTACATACCTACTTACGTGTCTGCCTATCTACCTACCTACCTACTTACCTGTCTACTACCTACCTACTTACCTGTCAACTTCCTACCTACCTACCTGCCTATCTACATACCTACTTACGTGTCTGCCTGCCTACCTACCTACCTACCTACCTACTTACCTGTCTACTACCTACCTACTTACGTGTCAACTTCCTACCTACCTACCTGCCTATCTACATACCTACTTACGTGTCTGCCTACCTACCTACCTGCCTATCTACATACCTACTTACGTGTCTGCCTACCTATCTATCTACTTACCTGTCTACTTCCTACCTACCCACATACCCACGTACGTACGTACGTACGTACGTACGTACGTACGTACGTACGTACGTACGTACGTACGTACATACATACATACATACATACATACATACATACATACATACATACATACTCGTCGTTTACAATAGCTTTATTTGTATGTCTGTTTGGCTGGCTGGCTGGCTGGTTTGCTGACTGTATGTTTTTGAGTGTGAGTGTGAGTGAGTGTGTGTGTGTGTGTGTGTGTGTGTGTGTGTGTGTGTGTGTGTGTGTGTGTGTGTGTGTGTGTGTGTGTGTGTGTGTGTGTGTGTGTGTGTGTTTCTTCTATCAAAACATTCACCTGAAAATGTACCTGTTGTGTTCAAACTCTGCCGAGTGTGCGATATGCCTCCCAGCGTCTGCAAAGGCTTCTGTCTGTCTGTCTGTCTATATGGTGGGGCGGGGGGGGGGGGGGGGGGGGGTGTTCCCACTCTGCTTTTCCACTTGTTTTGTGAGCACACTCCCTTGAAAATGCAGTGTGATGTTCAGAGTCAAGGGTGTGCACCCATCAGCTTCTGCAATAAGCTCTGTCTGCCTGCC
Organism: Stramonita haemastoma; assembly: GCA_030674155.1. Taxonomy (NCBI): domain Eukaryota; kingdom Metazoa; phylum Mollusca; class Gastropoda; order Neogastropoda; family Muricidae; genus Stramonita; species Stramonita haemastoma. The sequence goes on along the minus strand of CM060337.1, from coordinate 9,132,740 downwards.
TGCCAGCCAGCCTGCCTGCCTGCCTGCCTGTCTGTATGTCTACCTGCCTGCCTGCCTGTCTGTCTGTCTCTCTGTCTGTCTGTCTGTCTCTCTGTCTGTAATCTGTTGGAAAGGCGGTGGGGTGGAGAAGAAATTCTCACTATATGCCCCTACTTGCTCCATCAGGTAGGCTGTTAAAAAAAAAAGCACATGGGTGCTTATTCCATTACCCATAAAAATAAGAGATTTTTTTAAAAAAAGGAAAGAATAGAAAGCACACTGACATGAAAATGCAGAGCAATGTTTACACTTATGGATGCCTTCCAGTCTGTTAAAGATCTATTTATCTAATTATCCTTTTATTTCTAGGATAATGGAATAAGCAATCATACTTGTTTTTACAACCATTCCCCATGTCCATGTGGTTTTGTAAACTTTACCATCGTCACAAATGTCCTACCCTTCTGAAAGGTGGAACGGGGTTTATTATGTGCCCAAGATGTACGCATACGTTCCCACATGGGACCTCGGTTTATAGCCTCATCCAAAGGACTCTCCTTTTTTGGGAGGGGGAGGGGGGGGGGGGGGGGGGGGGGGGGGGGGGGGCAGAGTTGACACTGATGTTGACTCCAGGGCAAAGATCCCCTTGAGCGGTGGTGGTTCAAACATAGGCTCGAATCCGGGCCATCAAATCACGAGCGCAATGCTGTAACCACCTGGCTATCGCGTACTCTGTTGGTGCCTATCAGTATGTTCAATAGCTTTGTCTGTCTGTTTGTTTGTGTTAACTGGCTGGCTGTTCATGTCTCTGTTTGTCTGTTTCCTCTACCGTCACACTTTTGATCAAAATGCAGTGGCATGGAAAAAGTCAGGGGTACATTGCTGCGTCAGCCGCCGCTGTAGTCTAGTGGTTAGGGCGTTGGACTCGTAATCTAAAGGTTGCGGGTTCGATCCCAGCTATCGGCTATGGTGATTTGCCCTTGGAAAAGGCACTTTACAGCTATTTTTCTCACCCCACCCAGGTGTAAAAGGGGTACCAACCTTGTGTTGGGGGTTAACCCTGCGATAGATTGGCGTCCTATCCAGGGGGAGTCTATGACTCTCAGTCGCTTACGCCACAGAAACCGGGATAAGCACCGGCCTGATGAGTCTTAGGCTCGGGACAGACTTTAACTTTTTAAACATTGCTGCGTCAGCAACAAAGTTGTCTCTTTGTCTGTCTGTCTGTTGGTCTGCCAGTCTGGCTGGTTGGCTGGTTGGCTGGCTGGCTATTTGGCTAGTTGTCTGTTATGTCTGGCTGCATGAATGCTTGTGGAGTGTGGAGTGCTCGGCATTTTTGGTGTGCTATCTTTTCACAGGACATCACTGTGTGTGTGTGTGTGTGTGTGTGTGTGTGTGTGTGTGTGTGTGTGTGTGTGTGTGTGTGTGTGTGTGTGTGTGTGTGTGTGTGTGTGAACTATCAGCACACTCAGCTGAAAGTGTAAAAAAAACAACAACCCATCTCATGGCTCGTTTCCACTGTCTATATGAGACTTTTAATGCTTGTTGTCTGTCTCTGTCTCCCCCTGTGTGTGTGTGTGTGTGTGTGTGTGTGTGTGTGTGCGTGCGTGCGTGCGTGCGTGCGTGCGTGAACGCGTGTGTGCGTGCTTGTGTGCGTGCGCGCACATGAGTAGATAGCTACACAGGACAGACAGATAGACAGAGACATAAAAGGTATACAGAAAGACAATGAGAGATTAGGGAAGGGGGAGGGTATGGGGGGCAAACAGATAGTAACTGAAGAGATTCAGAGCCAGTTGGATGCATGCAGGCATCGCTCAACTGACACAAAAGCAACTAAGCAGACAGACGGACGGACGGACGGACACACACACACGCGTGCGCGCGTACACACACACACACATACACACACACACACACACACACACACACACACACACACACACACACACACACACACACACACTCTCTCTCTCTCTCTCTCTCTCTCTCACACATACACACTCTCTCTCTCTCTCTCACCACACACACACACACACACACACACACACACACACACACACACACACACACACACACACACACTCACACACACACACACACACACACACACACACACACACACACACACACACACACACACACACACAAACATACTTAATACACACACACACACACACACACACACACACACACACACACACACACACACATACACACACACATTCAAATAATAAACCTCATGATGATAATCACAGCCACGATGAAGCTCATAACGATCCTCTTTGGCTACAGAAGAAATAAGAAAGGAGCTAGACTAGGTGTAGCTAGCCAGGAGAAGAGCACACAGCGACACACCAGTCAAAAAGCCACTTGAGGTCAAGCGCAGGCCAGAAGGACGAGGATCAGCAATTAACCCCCTTTCTCTCCGGACACTCGCCAACCTGCATGACAACTAGCTAGCTAGCTATCCAGTATTTAATGAGTTAGCCTACTCTCTGGTCATGATTATTCTGCGCAGCTTGCACATCCCACAACTGGCCTCACCAGATTTCTCTGCTTGAATTCCCCCCATCTGTTGTTGTGTCCTGCTTATAAATGCATGCGTTTAAATTAAAATGCGCCTGCCTAGAAAGTAAAAAAAAAGTCCAGGTTGGAAGTGTGCAGTGGTTCGATCCCCGTTTAGGCCCGAAACTTTTCCCCTATCCATTAGACCATGAGTGGTGGTCTTGGTGCTAGTCTTTCGGATGAGACGACAAACCGAGGTCCAGTGTGTTATAATTATATAATCATTTCGCACACGTAAAAGAACCCACGGCAATAAGAGAGTTGTCCCTGGCAAAATTCTGTAGAAAAAAGCGACACTGATAGGGAAACAAATCAATACAGTTGCTGACAGGAAAAAAAATAATGGGTGGTGCTGCTCTTGTGGCGACGCGCTCTCCCCACAGACAGTAACCTGACTTTCACGCCGAGAAATCTACCGTGACTTAAAGTGGTATACAAAACAATACAGAATATGGTTTACTAATTTTGATTGGAGTTGGTCAGGGCTGCTTTTTATGCCCCCTAATGTTCGATATTTCTGTATATGGATGCATGAAATCTTCAAAAACTATCTTCCCCCCCCCCTCCGCCCTGTCCCTCCCCCGTGGAAACAAACAAGCAAAGAACATGCAAGCAAAACAAAGTAAAACTATTTTAGAAGCACAGAAGGACAGACTTGTTTAACTGCTTGTTTTCTGTTTCATTTGGCAACCTGTTGAGTGAATACATTTTGGTTAAAAAATAATGATAGTGAATATTCTGAGGTTTTTTGTAATGGCATTGAAACAATCACATTGCCATCTTTCATGTCCAGCGTGCATTCCTGAAGTCGGAATGCGGCTACCTTGGTAGTTTGCAAAAACGGCCGCATACGCAAAATCTCAGCATTAGTGAACCTCAGAGCTCTAGCCAAGGAATGAAAAAAAATACTGGGTATAATCTAGTTTTACTGCATATTGACTTTGTTTCAAAAATTCATTCCTGAGGTGTAAGAGAACAAACATTGCAGGAAATTTGGCTTGTAGTGGTAAGCATCCTTCAGTCTTGGAAGACTATGGAGTTGCGCTCCTGGCTCAAGAACGCAAAGCCAGGGTAAGTAAGGTGGGCAAGTTGTTTAAATTACAGTTATCCAGGCAGCAGACCCCACCGCCCTCCCTCCCCCTCTCCACGTCGCTGGAATGGTTCATTGGAGAGACAATCGCCGATACGCATGGTTCCAGTGCCGTCAAAGGAGCTGCCAGAACGGTGCCATATACAGCTCCAAACTGCCCTGGGGACTTCAGCTCCCCGACCTTTCCTCAGGGATGGTGTCTAAACACGACACCTGTGTGCATGCTGGTTTTTTATTTTGTTGTTATCCGCTCCTACCGGCACACAATGGCCTGCTCTTCCGAAAGGCGGGACGGGTTTATAACGTGTGTGCAAGATGTTCTGCGTTTGTTCGTACACGGGGCCTCGCTTTATAGTCTCATCTGAATGGCTTTTAGTGTTCCATTACTTAAGTGAACATTTCTGATCGTACTTTTACTTTATTACACTTTGCATTCGGCAAAGGTATCTTCGCATTCAGTAAAACAAAACATGATTGGTATACTCTAAAATAAAAAAAAGAAGCTAAAACCACAACACACACACACACACACACACACACACACACACACACACACACACACACACACACACACACACACACACCGATGACGGCTCGGTGTATGAATCAAGTGCAGGATCAGGCTTTGTTGTCCCTGCTTCCAAAATTTAATAATCCTATTGTCTTGAGAAAGTTGTTTTCCCTATATTTACAGCAAGATTATAAGCAGTTCTTATGGCACAACTTTTTTTTTTAAGTGACTGGCATCAGGAAAATGTTGATTTTATTATCTGTGTCAACTCAAAATCTGTTTATATGTCTTACAAAGCCAAACTCAAAGATCAGGAAAACTTTTGTTAGAGATTAAGGCACTTAATGCATGTTATTATGTTAAGAGGTGTTAGAATAGTGTTTTACTGGATTTCTTCTCACT
>CM060337.1:9108190-9110690 GCA_030674155.1 Stramonita haemastoma | reverse complement strand
TCGTTGCATATCTTCATTGTTCTCTTATTCGTAACATGCAAGTTTCAATGTCCTTGTGTCAAATAATGACGCCCCTTTACGGAAAGCTATCGGTTACGAGGAAGTTCAGAGTGTTTTTGAATTTGAAAAATATTTTCGATATTTTCAGTATGAATTTCGCATGCATCTACTTAGTTATTTTAAACTCTGCTCTTCATCTATTAAACACATATACACTGTATACACGCACACACACACAGGCACATACATAAACGCACACACGCGCACACACGCATGAATACACGCACACACGCCCCCCCCCCCCCCCCCCCCCCCACCACACAACGTCACATACACGCGAACACTTAAAGAGACTGTCTAAAATCCCTTTTTAGTGGATTAAAACGAACACAACACACACACACACACACACACACACACACACACACACACACACACACACACACACACACACACAACCGGGATAGCTTAGTGATTAGAGTTATGCGCTCGTGATCTGCTGGGTTCGAATCTCGTTCAAGAGCATTTTTTCCTCTGGAGTTAACATCAGTGCCGACTCCACTCCCCCAAAAGCCCTTCGGATGAGACTATAAACCGAGGTCCCTTGTGCAAACCTTGCACACACGTTAAAACCGTTCCTTTTATTTGGAAGAGTAGGCCATTATGTGCCGGTGGGAACGGATGACAACATTTACAAAACTACATACACACGGGGACTGGATGTAAAAAGCACAATAATTATTCCATTATTCTCAATAAAAAAACAACACAACGAAGACCTCTCTCTCTCTCTCTCTCTCTCTCTCTCTCTCTCTCTCTCTCTCTCTCTCTCTCTCTCTCTCTCTCTCTCTCTCTCTCTCTCTCTTCTCTATAGCACAACTTGCGAAAAGACGTTAAATGAACTAAATGAATGTGAAAATGCACACAGGCAGACCTCCGGCACATTTTTGGTTGTTGTTATCTTATCTTAGAAATAGTTGAGAGAAGATACGCCTCCCCCCTTCATTGTATAGATCTACGGAGTGTGGCCTCAAGTGCTCATCATTCATTCCTTGCGTCCCTTTGCGTTTTTTCGTTATCAAGTCAAACGAGTTATTTGGGGGCATGTGTCTCTCGCTAATCTGGTAAGGTTTCATTTGTTTGCTTAGTTTTTCCTTTTAATCTCTCTCCTTGGCTTAATGTCACTTCACTAAGAGGTGCTTTTCATTAAAAAACACAACACACACACACACAACACAAAAAACCCACCGAAACCAAACCCAAAAAACCCCTCAAACACCCCCCCACAAAAAACAAAAAAACCACACACAAAAAACCAAAACAAAAAAAAAACCCAACAAAAAACAAAAAAAGAAAAACAGACGGACGTAAAGTCGAGTGCTTAAGACAATCGACTTCAATCCCATGGATCCATAAAGTCATGGGTTCGAATCTCGGCGGCGTCTAGTGAATCAAGGGTGGGGATTTTTTACCATCTCCCAGGTCAATTTTAAGTGCAGACCTGCCAGTGCCTCAAATCACCTCGTGTTTATACACGTACATAAGATCAAGAATACGAACTTTATAAAATGAAATTTTATGTTCTATGGTACTGTGTTCAAGTATCTAGTTTCATGGTGCGTGTATGTTCAGTATTTTTGTTCCTTGATATTGTTTGAGAGAGACAGAGACAGAGAGGCAGAAGACACAGACAGAGATACAAACAGATATAGAGTTAATGAGAGGAAGAGAGAGAGAGAGAGAGAGGAGAGAGAGATGAGGAGAGAGAGAGAGAGACAGAGACGAGAGAGACAGAAGAGACAGAGACAGACACAGACAGAGACAACAGAGACAGCAGACAGACAGACAGACAGTGTTGTGTTGTGTTGTGTTGTGTATGTTGTGTTGTTATATGTATTAGTCATTCGGATGAGAATATAAACCTGAGGTCCCGTGTGTTAACGCACGCAGAACATCTGCCACACGTTAGAAACCCGTTCCGCTTTTGGAAGATCAGGCCATTGTGTGCCGGTAGGAGCGGAAGACAACCCCCCCCCCCCCTCCACAAACCCCAGCAGGCACACATATGTCGTGCTAAGACACCATTCCTGAGGAAAATCGGGGAGCTGGAGTTTCCCAGGGCGGTTCAGGGCTGTAGGCCTATATTTGCAACGTTCTGCGGCTCCTGCGACGGGAATGGAACCATCGTATCAGCGATTGCCTTTTTACAGGACCATTCCAGCGACATGGAGAGGGGGGGGGGGGGGTGCTGCATGGGTAACAGCTTGCCCACCACACTTACTTACCCAGGCTTTGCGCTCTAGTGCCTAGAGCACAACTCCATAGTCTTCCGAGATTGACGGATGCCTACAACCTACTGATTGTGTGTGTTGTATGTATGTATTGCGTTGTATTTATTGTATTGTGGTGTATTGTGTTGTGGTGTATTGTGTTGTGTTGGATGGGTTGGACTGTTTGTGTTGTGATGTATGTTGCATAGCTGACACTTCCCCCACTCGCC
>CM060337.1:9100690-9105690 GCA_030674155.1 Stramonita haemastoma | reverse complement strand
ATGGCAACTTAACTGATGTTTTTGTGTTGATGTCCTGTGTGTGTGCTGTTGGTAGGTCTACTCTATGCGTATCTGCGCATGCTGCATTCTGCTGTTCTACACTTTTGTCAGGTGGACTCGAGGCACTGAAGACACAGTCACTTTCACACACAACACTTGCCTGCTTCTCTTTATGCTTTCGAGCACGTTCCAAATCCCTGCGGGTTTGCGAGTAGGATTTTTTCCTATAGTATTGTACTTGTGTGCTGCGATTCACTGTTGGATCCGCCATGTTGGTTGACACTGCTGTGTCCACTGGTTTAAGTCGCAAGACAAAAACCACGCTGTCCCCTTCTCCTGCCACTTTCCAGCTGGAGACTGCATTGTCAGTCAGCAGGGCGCCTAAGGTCCTCTCCACAGCCGCTGGAAGTCCAGTAACTGGCATTTTTGTATGAATTACGAGTTTTACTGTAGCTCACAGAAAATGTACGCCCTGTCCGCTTCGCGTCTCGTGACCACCCGCGAGAGAGAGAGAGAGAGAGAGAGAGAGAGACAGAGAGACAGAGAGACAGAGAGACAGAGAGACAGAGAGACAGAGAGCTTTTTCACCCCATTTTCTTTTCGGTTTGATGTTCTAATGCACTGAAAAAGAATGGTATTTACTTTAAAATCAATTCAGTCACGCAGACAAACAGACAGGCAAATAAATAGGCAAGCAGTCAGACAGACATACTGATATGCGATAGGCAGGCAGGCACACAGACAGACAGTCAGACAAGCAGACAGGCAGGACAGACAGACACGACAGACAGAAAGGCAGGCACAGGCAAGCACGCAGACAGACAGACAGACAGGCAGGGAGGCAGGCTGGCAAGCACACAGGCAGGTAAACAGATAGACAGACAGACAGACAGACAGGAGGGAGAAAAATCCAATCAAGTTTGTGTACACATGTAAACAGAGTTCTGCTGAAGTGTGGACGGACGCACGCTGGCACCGTTACATGTGTTGGCCTTTCCGCTTGCAGACAACCTTCATTTCTTCACCACATGTAGCAGGTTCACAAACACACAGACGGACAGACAGACATACATAGACACGGACAAACAGGTAAACAGACTGACAAACAAGCAGAGGGGCAGAAAGACAGGCACAAAATACACAGGCACACACACTCTCACTCAATATGTATACACACGTACACAAACATAATATGCACCTAGGCACGTAGATACACACACCTAAACACACTTACACACTTACACACACACACACACCACACACACACACACACACACCACCACACACACCACACACACACACACACACGTACACACAGAGAGAAATGAGAAGAAGAAGTATGCTAAGAATAGGAAGAATGCAAAGAAAAATGCAAAGAAGATGAAGAAGAATGAAAGAAAGAGGAATAATGCAAAGAAGAAGGAGAGAATGCAAAGAAGAAGAAGAATGCGAAGAAGAATGCGAAGAAGAATGCGAAGAAGAAGAAGAAGAAGAAGAAGAAGAAGAAGAAGAAGAAGAAGAAGAAGAAGAACAACAACAACACACAATAACAAGAACAACAATAACAACAATAACAACAAATAACAAGTAATGTCAAGATGAAAGTACAAAAGCAGCAACATAAATAAGAACATGACCCTAACAACCCCCTCCCCCACCCACCCCCCCTCCAAAAAAAAAGGACAACAATAACACCAATAGCAAGAACAAAGCACAAACACACAAACAAAAAGATCACGAAGAACAATTGGAATTAAGCGAACCGACCACTTTCATTATATATATACCCTTTGCACTCCGCACACCCTGTTACTATTTCCAGCAACAGCTGGGTAAATTATCTCCCTTCCCCGCCAGGTGCTTCAGCGGAAGTAGTTACTTAGACTGCGCCATGATAGAAAGGGAGATCAGCCACGCTGGCAGAAAGAAGGCCACACTCCACCTTTACCTTCTGGATCAAGTCTAGTGTTTTCTGTCGAGCACTGTTTAGAAGCATTTCTATTTTTGTTTTTTTTAAAAACTTTAGTTAAAAAATATAATTTTGTTTTTGATATTATTTATGAAGGAAATGCGCAGAGTGACAGCTTGGGGTGTAGAGGAAACGTACTATTTTAAGCATTACTTGTACACATTTCATGTATTTGTGTCACGTTGTTTATGAACTTATACACTTTTGTTTAAAGAAAAAAAACCACAAACGTACAGAACACAGTATCGATAAAAAAAAAGTTGGAAGGGTTACCATCTGAGAAGTAAGTGCGTTTTTGCGGACAATATGCGTGTTATATATATAATATGCTTTCTGAAAGATGGAACGGGTTTTAACGTGTGCGCAAGATGTTTGCTTGTGTTTTGCCAGTGTGGTCCGAACTCAACCGCTCAACCTAAAGAACTAGCGGAACATTTCTTGGGTTGCGAGTGACCAGCTCCAGGAATACCTACACCGCTAGTTTGTTCCTTGATTTTTAGACTTGGAATGAAAACCTGTAGAGTTGGTATCACATTGCAGCCGTTTGGACTGGCGTGGTGACATTTGACAGGCTCTGCCAGTGTGCTTGTTTGTTTGTTTGAAATTTAAAATTCAAACCTACAGATTCCTGAAAGTGGAATGCAGCTACCCAAACAAGGGGGGATAAAGAGAGAGAGAGAGAGAGAGAGAGGAGAAGAGAGAGAGAGAGAGAGAGGAGGAGAGAGAAGAGAGAGACGAGAGAGAGAGAGAGAGAGGAGAAGAGAGAGAGTGTGGTGTGTGTATGTATGTATGTGTGTGGTGTGTGTGTGTGTGCGTGCGTGCGTGCGTGCGTGCGTGCGTGCGTGCGTGCGTGCGTGCTGTTTTAATTTTTGCCGAGTAAGTAGTAAAAATGCTGTACGGCTCTGTGAAAGTTATAGGAAAATAATGAAAGAAACAAGAAACCTTTCGACCATCGACTGCAGCCAGAAGAAGAAGAAGAAGAAAAAGATAGAGAAAAACAGGAATGCAGCCGAGTAGTAGTAGAGCGAAATCAGACAGAAGACGAGGAAGACGAGGAGTGCCGGTTACCTCTCTGAGTGAAGCAGAGAGACTAGGCCTACATGAAACGGTCCAAAAAGGTGAAGGGGTAGGACACAGCGAAAATGCTGAGACATTACCCAGCCCACTGCTAGAGTAGATAGCGTAGTATTTTATGAGTGGCATTCTAAAAGTCGTCTTACCATATTTCATATTTATTTTCCCCCCGTGTTCCTCTGTTATTGAGTGTGCCAAGCACTGTACTGAGAGCTTGAAGTAGAAGAAGAAGTGGGGATAGAAAAAGGAGAAGAATTCAAGCATTGCGAAGAAGAAGAAGAAATGCGAAGAAGAATTCGAAAGAAAAAAGCAAAAATTGCGAAAGAAAACAAGAGATTGAAAGAAGAAGAAGAAAGAATGAAAAGAATGCGAAGAAGAATGCGAAGAGAATGCGAAGAAGAATTGCAAGAAGAAGAAAAGAAGAATACAAAGAAGAAGACAGAAGAAGAAGAAAAGAATGACAGAAGAAAAGAAGAAGAAGAAGAATTGCGAAGAAAATTGCGAAAGAAGAAGAATGAAGAAGAAGAAGAAGAAGAAGAAAGAAGAAGAAGAAAAGAGAAGAAGAAGAAGAAGAAGAAGAAGAAGAAGAAGAAGAAGATGAAGAATCAAAGATGCAAGAAAAAGATGCAAAGAAGAAGAAAGCAGAAAAAGTAATGAAGAAATTGAGAAGAAAAAGAATGCAAGAAGAAGCAAGAATAGTATGCAAGAAGAGCGAAGAATGAATGCAAAAAAGAAGAAATTGCAGAAGCAAAGAAGAAGAGAAGAAGAAGAAGAAGAAAGAAGAAAAGAAGAAGAGAAGAAGAAGAAAGAAGAAGAAGAAAACGAACAACAACAACCATCACCAACCCAACCAACCATACACCACCACAATAAAACAGCAACAACAACAACATCAACAAGTACACGAAACAGAACACGAACAGCAACAGAGCAGACAAGACAATAGAAACAAAGAAGTGATCATTGTTTGTTTGTTTGTTCGTTTGTTCGTGTGGCAACATTCTTCTCAAAGAAGACACATCACCGGCGATTTGAACCCAGGTCTCCAAAATACTTCACAGATCACGAGTTACCCTCTCACCAATCGGGGGCGGGAAGGAAGCCTAGTGGTCAGAACATTGCGCTTGGCAATTTGACGACCCGGGTTCGATTCCCGTTCGAGGGATTTTCCCCTTGGAGTTAACATCAGTGCTGACTCCACTCTCTCACACAAGTCTTTCGGATGAGACTATAAACCGAGGCATCGTGTGCGAACGCACGCAGAATATCTTACGCACACGTTAAATCCTGTTCCGCTTTTCGTAAGAGTAGGCCATCGTGTGCCGGTGGGAACCGAGGACAAGATTTACAAAACTGCATACACACGGGGACTGGATGTAAAAAAAGCACATGGGTGCTTATTCCGTTATTCTCGATATAAAAGAATAAAAGAAAAAAGAAAGAAAGAAAAGGGGCTACTAATGCCTACAACCCCATCCCCTCTCCTTCAATACTTTGCAGAGAGATGCCTATGAAAGATACCGCCACAGCAGCTGTTAGGCCATCTGGGCCGTATACAAAAGTGCCAGATAGAGTGAGAATTAGAAATGTGGGGGTGGGGGGTCGGGGTGGCATGGAGGGTGGGGTGGGGGTGGGGTGGAGAGAGTTATGCTCTTATAGTACTGACACGTTGCAAGACACATGTGTGTGTGTCTGGAATGCACCACGCACATCAAGTGCCGGAAGATTAGTGTGGTTGTGTGTGTGTGTGTGTGTGTGTGTGTGTGTGTGTGTTGTGTGTGTGTGTGTGTGTGTGTGTTGTGTGTGTGTTGTGTGTATGTGTGATGTGTGTGTGTGTTGTTGTTGTTGTTGTTGTGTTGTTGTTGTTGTGTGTGTATGTATGTTTGATTTGTGTGTGTATGTATGTTTGTTGTTGTGGTTGTTGTTGCTGTTGTATGTGCTTGATTGTGTGTGTGTG
>CM060337.1:9083190-9093190 GCA_030674155.1 Stramonita haemastoma | reverse complement strand
TAGGAATATCCTACAGGCATATTGTAAGTAGCCTATGCTGTTTTATGGTAACTTTCTTAGTTTGTTCTGGTTTGTTTGTCTGTTTTCTGTCTGTTATTTTTTATTTCATTTTTTACTTCTTTCTTTTGTTAAGATTTCATCTCGGGGGTGGTGGGGGGTGGGGTGGGGTGGGGGGGTGGGGTTGTCAATGCAGTCTAGCACCACCAAGCATGAACAGAAACAACAGAACACCACACATACGCACACATACACGCGTGCGCATACATTGAAACACACACACACACACACATACATACATACATACATACATACATACATACATACATCATACATACATACATACATACATACATACATACATACATACATACATACTACATACATACATACATACATACATACATACACACCCACACAGATAAAGAATTAATGATATAATGTTTTTTTTTCTTTCAACAGAAAGTTAGAAGGAATGAGGACCGACGACGACGACCGACCGACCGACGACCGACCGACCGACAGACAGACAGACAGACAGACAGACAGACACACACACACACACAGACACACACACAGATACACAGACACAAACACACAGACACAGACACAGACACAGACACAGACACAGACACACACACACACACACACACACACACACAGACACACACACACACACAGAGACACAGACACAGACACAGACACACAGACACACACACACACACACACACACACACACACACACACACACACACACACACACACACAACACACACACACACACACACATACTCGGAGGTTTGCAGGAAGAAGCGGAAACGTCACAACAGTTTACCTCCTAATGCTGCAATACAACAGAACTGCCGGCCAAATTCAAAACCCTGGCTTCCACCAGAAAACAGGCCAAGCTTGCATGGCTTTTTCTTGTGCCCTCTCTAGGAGGATGTGGGACGGGGTAGCTCAGTGGTCAGAGTGCTCGCTTTCCCCAGTCAAGTTAAGCAGTGTCGAGCGTGGTTGCCAATTGGATGGGTGACCATTTGCGCGCCTTGGCTACAGAGCAGTTCCCCCAGTTTACCCAGCTGTAAATGGGTACCTGCCCTCTTTAGGGTCAGGGAAGGTAAACAGCGAGGGAGAGGAGATGGGCACCGCCCTCAACATCCTGGCCCCTAGAGAAGCTGAGGTCTCTGACTCCTCGCTCCCCTACGACCACACAGGTTATGGGGCACCTTTACCTTTACTCTAGGTGGATCAGTTTGTTGTTGTTTGTTTGTCCGTCGTGTTCGACGATGACCTCCAAAACACAGAGGAGGCGGCTGCTGTTTCGGAAATTGGGCAGAAATTTTATTATATTGGAGATGCTTTGCCCACAAAACATCCCCACTCTCTTGGTCAAGTGGGCATAAGGACAGTCAGCGTTGACGTTCTCCAAGGGCCAACTAGCCCCAGGGCTGCAGCCGTAAGGACTGTGCAAGTCAAGCCTCCTTGTCAGAGAGCCATAGTCGATCACTTAAGCATAAGCTGTAAAGTGGCATTCCATGAGTGGGAAAAGCCACTGTATACAGCCTCTCACTTTGCTATTGCCCCCAGCGTCAGTGGTTTAATAAAAAAAAAAACAACAACGTGATAAAGCCAGGCGCTGAAGGCATAGTGGTCTAGATGACGCACCTGCTGAGAAAGCGAAAAGTCAGGGTTTCGAGTGGGTGGTGGTTCGATCCCCATTTTGTGCCCGAAACTTTTGCCCCGTCCACTAGATCAAGAGCGGTGGTCTGGGTACTTGTCTTTCGGATTAGACAATAAATTTGAGGTCCCGTGTGCAATACTCATTTAATGAACGTAAAAGAACCCACGGCAACAAGAGAGTAATCTCTGGCAAAATGTTGTAGAAAAAAGCCAATTCTCATAGGGAAACAAATAGCCTACGCATGTAGACAGGAAAAAAAAAAGGGTGGCGCTGCTCTTGTGGCGACACGCTCTCCAGGGAAGACAGCTAGAATTTCACGCAGAGAAATCTACTGTGACTTATTGTGGTATACAATACAATACGATACGATACGATACGATACGATACGATAGCCACGCCACGCGACGCCACGCCACGCCACGCCACGCACGCCACGCACGCACGCCACGCACGCCACATATAATAATATAATATAATAAATATATAATATAATATAATATAATATAATATAATATAATTATAATAATAATGTAATGTAATGTAATGTAATGTAATGTAATGTAATGTAATGTAATTAATATAATATAATATAATATAATATAATATAATATACATAAATACATAACATAACATAAATAACATAAATAAATAATATAATATAATATAATAATTAATATAATATAATATAATATAATATGTGAAAGTGATGTGATGTGATGTGATGTGATGTGATGTGATGTGATATGATATGATATATGATAATGATATGATATGATATGATAATGATATGATATGATATGGTGATATGATTGATATGATAATATGATATATATATATGATACAATACTATATCATATATCATATCATATCATATACTATTACTCTTTCTATGCCACACCAACACCACACCATCACCACACCACACCACACCACACCACACCACACCAACAACCATACATACCATACATACCATACCATACATACATACCATACCATACCATACCATACTACTATACCATACCATACCTTACTATACTATCTTACTATACTATACTATACTTACTATACTATACTAATATAACTATACTATACTAATATATAATACAATAGAAAAAAACCGGGTAGAAGTTAAGAAAAAGCAAGAAAAGAAAGAAGGAAAGAAAAAAGGAAATAAAGGAAGACAGAAAGAATGTAGGAAAGAAAGGAAGAAAAAAAGAAGGAAAGAGAGAAAGAAAAAAAGGTAGAAAGAAGGAAGCAAAGAAAGAAAGAAAAGAGAAAGGTAGGAAACAAGGAAAGAAAAACAGAAAGAATGAACGAAGGCAAGAATGTAGGAAGACGAGAGGTACATGGAAAAAGAGGAAGGCCAAATCTGCCTCCAAGAAAGAAGAGGTAGTGTAGAGGCCAATAGAAGGGGAGATTAGAAAGAAACGATGTATACAAACAATCCTGCCTGCTGCTTTTCCCCCTTTACTAGAAAAGCAAAGAGGGGGGGGGAGGGGGAGAGAGAGAGAGAGAGAGAGAGAGAGAGAGAGAGAGAGAGAGGAGAGAGAGAAGAGAGAGGAGAGAGAGAAGAGAGAGAGAGAGAGAGAGAGAGAGAGAGAGAGAGAGAGAGAGAGAGAAGAGACAGAGAGAAGCAGAGAGAGAAGAGAGAGGACAGAGAGAGACAGAGAAGAGAGACAGAGAGACAGAGAGCAGAGACAGAGAGAAGACAGAAGAGACAAGAGAAAAGAGAGACAGAGAGAGAGAAGAAGACAGAGACAGAAAAGACAGAGAGAGAGACAGAGAGAGACAGAGAGAACAGAACAGAGACAGACAGAACAAAGAAGAAGACAGAGACAGAGAGACAGCAGACGAGACAGACAAGAGAAAGAGAGAGACAGAGAGACAGAAGAAGAGAGAGAAGACAGAAGAGAGAAGAAGAGACAGAGAGAAGAAGAGAGAGAAGAGAGAAGAGAGGAGAGAGAGACGAGAGCAGAGACAGAGACAGGACGAGAGAGGACAGACAGAAGACAAGACAAGAAGACAGAGACAGAGACAGACAGAAGACAGACAGAGACAGAGAGAGAGAGAGAGAGAGAAGAGAGAGAGACATGAGAGAGAGAGAGAGAGAGAGAGGACAGAGACAGAGACAGCAGACAGAGACAGCACGACAAAGCACAGCACACAACGAGACACACGAGAGACCAACACAAGACAAAGACAGGGAGAGAGACAGAGTCAGAGAGATCGAGAGAGATTGACAGAGAGATGATGAAATCGAGATAGGAAGCAGAGAGAGAGAAGAGAGCAGAGATAGAAAAGAGGAGAGGTGCGAGAGAGAGAGGAGAGAGATGAAGAGGAGAGAGAGAGGGAGAGAGAGGAGAGGAGAGAGAGAGAGGAGGAGAGGGAGGGAGGGAGGAGGAGGGAGGGAGGAGGGTGAGGAGTTTATTATTTGCCAGAACCGATAACAGGGGCACACATTAGGGCTGATGAGCAGGTGTTGCATACAGACTGTTCCTGAGATGCAGCAGCCAGCCTCCAGTAAACACACACACACGCACATGCATACACGCACGCACGCATGCACACACACAAACACACATGCACGCACGCACGCAAGCACACGTGAACACACACACATATACACGCACACACACATACACACACATGCACGCACGCAAGCACGCACATGCACACATACACACCCACACCCTCCCCCTCCACACACAAAAAACACACACTAACACACCCTACAATTATCACTCCTATATCTCTATTTCTCTCTGTTCCCTTCCATCTCCCTATCTCCTTCACACACACACACACACACACACACACACACACCACACACACACACACACACACACACACACACACACACCACACTCGCACACACACATACACACGCATGCACGCACGCACGCACGCATGCACACACACACACATACACCCACACCTACAATGATCACTCTCCATCTCTCTCTCTCTCACACACACACACACAAACACACACACATGAGCAAGCACACACACACACACACACACACCACACACACACACACACACACACACACACACACACACACACACACACACACCACACACCACACAACACACACTTTAAATATAATTTGCAAGCTGCGTTTAAACTCTTGGAAAACCAAGTATTCCCAAAATGTGGTATGCGCTTGTTCCCACTCATTATCTTGTGAACACATTCTTTATGACTGTCTTATCTTTACTTCATTATACAAAAATATTAGAATAAGTCTGAAAAGGGAATCTGTGGGTTTACTCACTCGTAGACCAGAAATTGTTGATATTGCTCAAGTTATTTCTTGGTGTGCTATTAATGTTCTGTTATAGGTTTTCTTTTGAATTTAATCGTTTTAGTTGTTGGGTTTGTATTAGCTACTTTTAATTCGTTTTATTTAAAAATATCATCTACGGGAAACAGACTTTAAATAAAAAACAAACAAACAAACACACATACAAAACACACACACACACAAATACACACACACACACAAATACACACACAAACACAAACACACACACACAGACAGATAGACAAACACAGACAGATAGACACAGACATATAGACAGACAGACAGACACAACACAACACACACACACACACACACACACAAACAAACACACAGACACACACACACAGAGTAAGAGAGAAAGAGAGAAAGAGAGAGACACGGAAATTGTGTACGTAACGCCGGATACAAGAGCGATAAAGAGATCCATTTTTGTAGAGTTCCTTTGTAGAGGCTGAACAGAGGGCATTCTTGTTGACGACAGCAAACGAAAAGTGTTCAGTATTTCCTACATCACAACCCTACAGTACTATAAAATACAATAGAATAGAGGATAGAAGACCATACCATACCATACCATACCTATACCATACCATACCATACCATACCATACCATACCATTACCATACCATACAGTACAGTACAGTACAGTACAGTACAGTACAGTACAGTACAGTACACTACACTACACTACACTACACTACACTACACTACACTACACTACCACACCCTACCCTAACCTACCTACCTACCCTACCCTACACTACCCTATCTTACCTTACCCTACCCTACCCTACCCTATCTTACCTTACCCTACCCTACCCTAACCCTACCTACCCTACCCTACCCTATCTTACCCTACCTACCCTACCTACGCTACCCTACCCTATCTTACCTTACCTACCCTACCTACCCTACCCTACACTACCCTATCTTACCCTACCCTACCCTACCCTACCTACCATACACTACCCTATCTTACCCTACCCTACCCTACCTACCCTACACTACCCTATCTTACCTTACCCTACCCTACCTACGCTACCCTACACTACCCTATCTTACCTTACCCTACCCTACCCTACCCTACCTTACCCTACCCTACCCTACCTACCCTACCTATCTTACCTACCCTATCTTACCCTACCCTACCCTATCTTACCCTACCCTACCCTACCCTACCTTACCCTACCCTACCTACCCTATCTTACCCTACCCTACCCTACCTACACTACCCTATCTTACGTTACCCTACCCTACCCTACCCTACCACAGTCAGAGTGCACATTCTGTGTGACTCCCAGAGTGTTAAGCGGGGGAACGCACAACAACAACAACAACATCACCAACTGACGAAGAAGGTTTCTGGCCGGGGTCAGATCGATGTACTTGACCTTTCGGCCTGTCTGTGGAGTGTAGCCATGGCGCTCTGGATTGTGACCATAGTCTGAGAACCAGTGCCAGATACAATGGAAGTCAGGGTGAAAAGCGATCTGCTCTGGTTCCCTATCTCTGTCTGTGGGTTTGTACTGTGGCAGTGGTGGTGATGGTGGTGGTTGTGGTGGTGGTGGTGGTGTGCACATGGATGTGTGTGTGTGGGATGGGGGTGGGATGTGGGTGCGGGAGAGGGAGTGTGTGTGTGGTGTGTGTGTGTGTGTAGGTGTGTAGGTGTTGTAGGTGTGTGTGTGTGTGGGTGTTTGTGTGTGTGTGTGTAGGTGTGTGTGTGTGTGTGTTTATGTATGTGTGTGTGTGTGTGTAGGTGTGTTGTGTGTGGTGTGTGTATGAGTGTGTGTGTATGTGTGTGTGTGTGCGTGTGTAGGGGTGTGTGTGTGTGTTTGAAGGTGCGATCACTTGCACGTGCATGCGTATGTGCGTTTGTGTTGGGGAGGGGAGGAAGAGAAATAGTTCAAAAAGTGTCTATGCCTAAAGCATGTTTGTTCGATGATGTTCGATGTTCGATGATGACCTCCAAAACAGTAGAGAAGGCAGCTGCTGTTTCGGAAATTGGGCAGAAATTTGATTGTCGTGGAGATGCCTTGCCCACAGCACACCCCCCTCTCTCAGCCAAGAGGGCATAGGGACAGTCAGCGTTGGAGATGTTCCCCAAAGGCCAACTAGCCCCCTGGGCAGAGTCAAAGTCCATCACTAAAGACTAAGCTGTAAAGAGGGATTCCAGAATCAGAATCAGAATCAGAAAACTTTATTGCCATTAAGTCAGAACGAGACTTATTTGACACCAAACGTAAACGTATTTAACATTCTTAAAAGATGTAGATTCTTTCTTATGTAATGTATCTATGTTTTTGCTCTTCTGGAAAAAGAATCATGCACATATTTGATCATATCTAGCAGACAGTCCTCGTTGTTGAAAAACTTACTCAGATTCTTGTAGTTATTCATATTATTCATTTCCTTAATATTGACATTAGATATAAAAAATTTTCTTAAATCATCATATAATGTACACACATCAAGTAAGTGATACTCGTCTTCTATTTTGTTACACCATTTGCATTTTCTTTCTTCTTTCGGTATATTCATATATCTCCCTTGCTCTATCATTAAATCATGGGAGCTGGTGCGAAATCTGCTGAATAGGCGCCTATAATTTTCATTCCTGCATATCAAAAGATACGGCTCCAATCTGTAAACATGTGAAACAGAGTTGTAAAAATTCAGCTTAGAAAATAACTTTTTTTGTTGATTCCAAAACAGTCTGTATAATTCTTCAAGTTTTGTTTTTATAGCATAGCATAATCTTTTCATATTTAATGTACTATGATTATTCCACACATGCTTGAATCCAATCTTATGAATTATTGTTTTGATAAAATAAATCCAGTGACCTTTTTCATTGTTTTGGTGCATTTCATTATATAACAATTTCAAATAGCTATTTTCTTTTGAATCTATTATGTGAATCCAAAAATTTATTAAATGACTAATAACTTTTAACGTTAATGGGTATCTGCCTAAGTCTCCGAAAACTGGTAAGACCATTGTTTTTTTGTGAACTCCTAATATCTGTCTGCAAAATTTTGCGTGGGTGCTTTCAAAATGAAACTGACTGGTTAAGCACATTTTAAATAAATCATCTATTTTGAAGTTATCTTTTACATTACAACCATAAGGAAACCATATTTCACTTCCATACGTTAAAATAGGCATTATTAGGGCATCAAACAACTGCATAACAATATTTATTTTTAGTACACCTCCTTGTAGAGCTCTTTTCAGCGAATAAATAGCTTTGTTACTTTGTTTGACTAAGTGTTCCTGGGCCACATCAAACTTTCCTGACTGATGAAAAACTATACCTAGATATTTATACCTATCTGTAGTTTCAATTAGGTTTTGTCCACATTTAAAATGAATAGGAATTTTAGGTACAGATTTTGTGAAGATTATAACTTTGGTTTTTTCTTTGTTTACTTGGAGTCCCCATTTTAGACAATACTCATGTAATTTATCCAGTTTTGATTGGAGACCTGATTTTGTATTTGATAACAATATAAGATCATCTGCATACATTAAACCTGAGACTACATCATTTTTCGTTATATATGGAGAATCAATCATTCCTATATGTTGAAAGATATCATTAATGTAGATATTAAAGAGTGTGGGACTTAGTGTGTCGCCTTGATGGACCCCAACTTTTACTTCTATTTCTTCAGATAACGTATCTTTTACTTTTGCATATATTGTGGCATCTGTATACATATCTTCAATCAGATTGAAACATTTACCAGTTATTCCAATTGCATGCAGTTTCACCATTAAAGCTTGATGCCAAATGCTATCGAAAGCCTTCTGAAAATCCACAAAACAAGAATACAACCTTTTATCTTTTGTTTTGCATATGTTATCAACTAGTTTACTTAAAATGAAAATATTGTCTGAAGTTCTACATTTCTTTCGAAATCCAGCTTGTTCTTTGGCAAGTTTGTTATTTTCTTCTAGATAGTTGCATATTCTATTGTTCAGTATCTGGCAAAATAATTTACCGAAAGTGTTTGTCAATGTGATTCCTCTGTAGTTTTCAGGCTTTAGGGGGCATCCACCTTTGTGAATAGGAATACTGATGCCTACTTTCCATTCATGTGGATACAACCCTGTATCAAGAACAACATTAAAAAGTAACTCCAGTATACCTAGTATATCTGGGGTGATGGATTTGATCATTTCCATGAGTGGGAAAGAAAGCCACTGATCATACAGCCTCTCACTTTGCTGTTGCCCCCAGCGTCAATGGTTTAGGAAAGAACTGTGATAAAGCCCAGGGGCTGAGCCCTAAATATTTGCAGTTAAACTAAACACCGCTTAGAGAAGAATCAAGACTTAAAAACTTTCCCGTCGCCCAATCCAACCCAATCCAAACCAACCCTTTTCAATTCAATCTGGTTGATTATAGCCCCGCCAACCACTTGAGTATCAAAATTCAGCTTCTCACATTTTGATTTATAAGGAAAAAATGTATACACGGTTAAAACAACGATAAACGATCTTCCTCTTCTTCTTCTTTTCTCATGACGGAATGGTCGTGGAGGAGACATGAGAGACGATTCTGCAGCCAGCCGTCGCCATCCAGCCCTGTCCTCCGCCTTCCGAATGAGTGTTGGACTGTCCACGTGGGTCCACTCCTTGATGTTATCCATCCAGCTTTTGGTTTGTCTTAAACGATACTGACAGGTAAAACAGAGGTCAATTGGTATAAAGGGGTGGGGGTGGGGAGTAGAGAGGGGGGGGGGGGGATTGTTGTTGTTCCTAGACAAGAGCTCTCAGGTCGTTTTTGCCTACCATTAAGGTATCTATATTCCGACTTCGAGGTTGATGTCTACCACGATATCAGGGTGCATGCATCAATGCACATAGGCATGCATGCATGCTCGAAGAAGAAGAGAAGAAGAAGAAGAAGAGAAGAAGAAGAAGAAGAAGAGAAAGAAGAAGAAGAAGAAGAAGAATTGCGAGGAAGAATTGCGAAGAAGAAGAGTTGCGAAGAAAAAGAAGGAGAAGA
>CM060337.1:9048063-9050563 GCA_030674155.1 Stramonita haemastoma | reverse complement strand
CTCTGTTTAGGATATTAATTAATTGATAATTTAATTAATTGATTTGTCTTTTTTTATTTCGAGGATTTATTTATTCACTCATTTATTTATTTAGTTCATTAATTTTTTCGTTTATATCGAGGATAATGGAATAAGCACTTGTGCTTTAAAAAAAAAAATTACACCCAGTTCATATATGTATGCAGTTTTGAACATTTTATCATCCGTTCCCACTGGCACACATGGGCCTACTCTTCCGAAAAGCGAAACGAGTTTTAACATGTGCGCAAGATGTTCAACGTGCGTTCGCACACGGGACATCGGTTTATAGTCTCATCCGAAGGACTTTAGGGGGAGTGGAGTCAGCACTGATGGCAACTCTAGAGGAAAAATCCTCTTGAACGAGATTCGAACCCGGGTCAGCAGATCACGAGCGCATCACTGTGACCACCAGGCTATCCCGTCCTCTGTACTGTATCCCTGGGCTGAATGTATTTGTATTTATTAAATGCTGAAATCAATGTCCAGTTAGTTTTGGACTGAGTTTGCGCAGCTGAACGTCTTGGACCAGTTAAGGACAAAAAGCCACGTAACGACACCACACATTCCTCCTTCTAGAAAGCCTTAGATAGTTACATACCATGAATTTTTATATGATTTTAAACCATGCTGCTAACTAGCCCCTTCATTTGATAACTCACATACACACACAGACACACACAGAGACACATACAGACACACAGACACGATTCAAGATTCAAGATGCGATTCGCCTTTAACCTGTTTTGGGGCAGGGAGGATTTCAGTAAATAAAATCAACTGTAACGTATATAATTTGCATTAACAAGAACGATTACAACACTACATGTGACAGAAATAAACACACACACACACACACACACACACACACACACACACACACACACACACACACACACACGCACGCACGCACGCACGCACGCACATACACATACACACACATACTTGCACGCACACAAGCACACACACAAGCGTGCGCGCGCGCGCACACACACACACACACACACTCACACACACAGACACACATACAAAGACACACACCACACACAGACACACAGACACACACACACATACACACACATGCTCGCTCGCGCGCGCGTGCACGCACGCATGCACGCACACATGCATGCACACAAGGACACGCCATCAGAATGGCAACTAAGGCAGTGCACTAACCCTTTGGCTGTCAGTTTATATGAAAAAAACCGACAAAGACAAGAGCAACTTCCCGAAGATGGAATGCAGCTACTGTAATGATGGGCAAAAACAACAACAAAAAACAACGGTTGCATACCTTAAACTCCTACCATTGGTGAACCTCGGGGCTCCAGGCAAGGAGCAGAAAAGAAAGAAAGAAAGAAAGAAAGAATGAATGAATGAATAATCTTTATTTTTCAAGAGTAACAGAGTATGTATTTACATACTTTTTTCATCCGGCCCTTGCCCTGATTAGGGAATAGAAAAACAAAAGACCCCACTAAAACAGAACAAATACCCCCCCCCCCCCAAAAAAAAAAAAAAAAAAAAAGCAAAGATAAAAGCAGAAAGCAAGAACAAGAAGAAAGAAAGGAAGAAACAAAAACAGCCTTGTACTTTAAAAAAGTGTGATCACCAAGAAGCAAAGCTTTACAGTACAAGGGAGATAAACGTTCAGTGTTTCAGAGTTTTTTCAGATGCGATGATCGTTCTTTGTAGGGATATCCTCTGTCTGTCTGTCTGTTGTCTGTCTGTCTATCTATCTATCTATCTATTATCTATCTATCTTCTATCTATCTATCTATCTATCTATCTATCTATCTACTATCTATCTATCTATCTATTCTAGTCTATCTTCTGATCTGATCATCTACTTCTATCTATTATCTATCTATTGATCGTTAATCTAGTAGAGTAATCTGTCACTGACCTACAAATGCTGAAAATATCCGGTTTCAAGTCGTGATCTATTCAATCTCCTTTTTCTCTATCAATCTATCACTACTATCATCTCCCCTTGATCGAGATAGAGGTACGCACCTCTACAAGCGAATGGTTCAGTCGGCAGTTCGTCTCGTTTGCTCGAATCCCCCCCCACCTCCATAGACCATGAGTGGTGGTCTGGGTGCTAGCCTTTATGGATGAGACGACAACAAGAAAGTTGTACCTGGCAAAATTGTGTAAAAAAAAAAGTCACTCTGATAGGAAACCACATTCATAGTTATGCAGACAAGTAAAGAGAAAAAACAAATGTGTGGTGCGGCTCTTGTGGCGACGCGCTCTTCCCAGGGGGGGGGGGGGGGGAGCAGCCCGAATTTCACGCAGATAAATCAGTCATGACTTAAAGAGGAATACAATACAACACCATACAATTCAACACACACACACACACACACACACACACACACACACACACACACACACACACACACACACACACACACACACACACACACACACACGCACGCACGCACACACACACACAAATCATATTCCGCTTTTCGTA
>CM060337.1:9033063-9038063 GCA_030674155.1 Stramonita haemastoma | reverse complement strand
AGGTGTCCCATAACCTAGGTGGTCGTAGGGGAGCGAAGCATCAGAGAACTCAGCTTCTCTAGGGGCCAGCATATTGAGGGCGGCGCCCATCTCCTCTCCCTCGCTGCTTTACCTTCCCTGACCCTGAAGAGGGCAGGTACCCATTTACAGAGCATATAGAGCACACTCTCCCCCCTACACACCCTCCCAACCCCCCTGCCCCCATCCCCCCCCAGGAAAACCTCCTCCAGACAAAAACCTAAAAACTAAAAAAAAAAACCTGAAAAAAACCCCCGAAACCCTCACCATGTCCTAACCCTTCCTCTTCTTCCAACGCAGCGTTCAGAGCGTGGCTCGTCCGAAGAACCGACCCTGTGCTAGCCAACCTCAGTCGTCTCCCTTGGAAGTCGCCCCTCCCCCTCCTCTCCTCCTCTGCATGGATGGGGAGGGAGGGCGAGGTTGCCCCACCCTGGCAGAAAGAGGAGGAGGAAGAGGAAGAGGGGTAGGGTAGGAGGGCGTGTTTCTGACGCGGGTCTCGTGTGGTGGGTCTCCTCAGACTGCTGTCGGAGTACAGGGATTGCCTGAAGGTTTTCTTCTTGGTGACCTCTGCACGGTGCAGGCTGTGTGTCTCACCACTCTCCCACTGCAAGATGCGTTCTTTGACTCGGCCCAGTGTTCCGCTGTTGTTGTTGCTGCTGTTGTTGTTGTTAGCGGGGTCACTGCCACCACCACCACCTGTGAGGGATTGAAATAAATACGCAGATGGAATGAGTTGTGTGGAGGAGGTGGTGGGGTTAAAAAAGAGAGAAAGAGAGAGGGAGAGAGGGAGGGAGGGAGGGAGGGAGAGAGAGAGAGAGAGAGAGAGAGAGAGAGAGAGAGAGAGAGAGAGAGACAGAGAGACAGAGAGACAGAGAGACCAGAGAGAGACAGACAGACAGACAGACAGACAGACAGACAGACAGACAGACAGACAGACAGACAGACTGACAGACAGACAGACAGACAGACAGACAGACAACAAAGAGAGAGATGGAGAGAGAGAGAGAGAGAGAGAGAGAGAGAGAGAGAGAGAGAGAGAGAGACAGACAGACAGACAGACAGACAGACAGACAGACAGACAGACAGACAGACAGACAGACAGACAGACAGACAGAGACAGAGACAGAGAGAGAGGGGGAAAGAGAGAGAGAGTGAGAGACAGAGAGAGACAGAGACAGAGTCAGAGAGAGAGAGAGAGACAGAGAGACAGAGAGACAGAGAAACAGACAGACGGGCGGTTTTGGGAAAAAAGGTTTTAAATTTCGTTTTCCCAAACTTGGGGCACCGGGGGGGAAAAAAGGGGGGGGCGCTTTGTCCCTTTTCTTTTTTTTTTTTGGGGAAGGGGACGGGATCCCTTTGGCAAGTTTCCTTTTCCCAAAAAAGGTTAAGCCCCCTTTATTTGGTTTTTCCCCCTTCCCCCTTTGGGCTTTATTCCCCCTTTTGTTTTCCCCTTAAATTGGGGCTCCCGCAAAAAAGGGGGGGGGGCCCCCCTCTAATCCCTGGGCTGGGTTTTCTTCCTTCCCCCCTCCCCCCCTTTTGGGCCCTTATATTTTTTTTAAATCCCCCCCCCCAAAAACCGAACATCATTTTGTTATTTGGGGTTACTTTTTTATCATCATCCTAATATATGTCCACAATGTATTGTCTCCCATAATATTATCTAATTTTTAAACATAATATTTTTTAAACTGTTTTTTATTTTTTAATTAATAAATTTTTTTTTCCCTGTTGAAGTGTATTTCCTGCCTGTTTTTTTACAACGAAATAAAATTTTTTACAAGCAATAAAGGTTTTATTTAAAACGACAAAAGGGACAACTGCCTAAAGGGATTTTTTAAAATTCCTTGTTTTTAAAACCTTTTAAGAGGGTTTTTTAAAATTTGGGGGGGTTTTTTTTAAACCAAAGTGAACCCGGGCCAAAAGTTTTTTTTCAAGAAAAATAGTTTTTAGTGCAATGGGGTTTTAAATGAAATGAGTTTTAAAACGCCTAGTTTTTAAAAACCCTTTTTATTTACATTTTCTGGGGGTTTTCAATTCAAATTAGTTTTAAAAACCAAAAAAATTTTTTTTTTTTTTAAAACCCGAAAAAGAAAAAGAACTGAATTTTCAATTTAAAATTTTGTTTTAATTTTTAAAGGGGGGGAAGAATTTTAAATTTTTTTTTAAAAATTTTAAAAATTTTAAACTTAAAAAAATTTTTAAATTAAAATTTTTTTAAAACCCTTTTAAAAAGGGGGACTAAGGGGTTAATTTAAAAAAAAGGGGGCCATTTTTTTGGGCCTCAGGGTCCGTTGTATTTTTTTTTGTAAAAAAAATTTTTGGGCCCAAAAGGTTTTAAAAAGGGGTTTTTAAGGAAAAAATTTTCCCTTTAAACCTTTAAAAAACCCCCACCGAGACCCCCACCAAAAAAAAACACCCAAAAAACCCAAACTTAAAAATTTAATAAAAAAATTTCATATTAAAAAAAAACTATTTTAAAAATTTATTTTAATTTTTTAATTATTATATTTTTTTTTCAAAAAATTTTTTAATTTTTTAAAAAAAACCCCCCAAACAAACCACCCAAACCCACCCCCAAACACAAAAAAAAAAAAACCCCCCCCCTAATAAATTTAAATTTTTAAATTTTTTTAAAAAATGCTGGAAAAAAGGGATTTTAAGGCATTCTAGTTGAGCTTTTAAAATTTAAACCTTCAATCAATTAAAGGAAATAAAAAATTTTTTTTAAAAAAAAAAATTGCCCAAAAATCCCCTAATTAAACCCATTTTAAATTTGTCCTTTTCCTTGCTTTTAAAAAATTTCCTTTTATGTTTTTCAGGAAAATTTTTTTTTTTTTTTTTTTTCAAAAAAATTTTCGATAAAAAGGGGGTTTGTTTTTAAATTTAAACTTTTAAAAAGGTTGATTTAAGGGCCCTTTTTAAAAATTTTTTAAAAAATTTTTTTTTTTTTTCAAAAAAAAAAGGGTAGTTTTTCCAAAAAATTTTTTATTTTTCCCTTTCCCAAAAATTTAATTTTTTAATCAAAAAAAAAAAAAAACTGCCTGTTTTTAAAAAAAAGAGAAAATTTTTTTGGAATCAAAAAAAAAACCAAAAAGGAAGGGGAAAAAATAAAGGGGGTGGTCTCTTTAATTCCCAAATTTTTTTGGGTTTTTTTCTTTCCCTTTTTGTTTTGGGGGTTTTTTTTTCCTTTTTTTTTCTTTTTATGTTTTGATTAAACTCTTAGTTTTTAAAAGGGAAAAAAGGGGTCTTCTAAAAAAAATTTTTTTGGGTTTTAAATTTTAAAAAAAAAAGGGGGGGGATAAAAAAAAAGGGGAAAAGGGGGGGGAAATTAAAAGAAAAAAAACAAAAAAACCCAAAAAATTTCCTCTTTTAAATCCTATTTAGAGTTTTAAAAAAAAAAACCCCAAGGGAAAAATAAAAAAGGTAAAAATTCGAAAAAAAAAAACCCCCTAAAAAATGTAAGAAATAAACCAAAATAAAAGAGAAAAAAGGGAAATTTTTTTTTTGGGCAACCCCCCTTTCCCACCCCCCCCCCCCCCCTTTAAAAAAATCAAAAAAAAAAAAACCCAGTTTTTTGGCAACCGTTAAAAAACTTCGGTTTTGGGAACATTTGTGCGTCCCCAAAAGGTCTTTTAAAATTTTTCCCCCAACTCGGGAGCCTTTAAAGGATTACCAAAGGCCCATTATTTTTAAATTTTTTAAAATTTGATTCCAAATAAACCAAGGCAAATTTTTTCCCTTTCCTTTTAAAGGGTTTTTTAAAAAACCCCCCTTTTTTTGGGTTTTTGGGGTTTTTTTTTTTTTCCCTTCCTGATCTTTTTTCTTTTCTTTGGGGTTGTGATTTTAACGTTTTTTGTATTTTGCTTTTATTGTTTTAATAATTTTTTAAAACTAAAAATTTTTTGTGATCCGTTTTATGGTGGGCTCACATTTTTTTTTTTTATAATTCTAAAACCCCCCATTTTAAAATTTTTCCCCTCCCCCCCAAACCCCCCCCCCCTTTCCTCCCCCCCCCTTTATTCTGTTAAACTAAATGGGTTTGCCAAAAAATTAGCTGGGATTTCCCCCCGAAAAAGGGCCGGGGGCAATTTTTTTAAAAAAGGAAAAATTTTTTTTTTTTTTTAAAAACGATGACCCCCCCCCCTTTTTTTTTTAAAAATTTTTCCCTTTAAGAGTAAAATTGAAAAAAAAATAACCCCTTGAAAAAAATTTTTTAAAAACAAAAAACCCCACCCCAAAAAAAAAGGTTTTTGGGAAGCCTCATTTTAGGAGTTGGAAAAAAAGCCTTTTTTGGTCTGGAAAAAAAAGGGTCCCAAATTTGTGGGAGGGGGGGGATGTGTTTTGGGGGGCCCTTTTTGGGGGGCCATCTTTTCCCTGTGTTTATTCCCACCCAAACCCCCCTTAAGTTTTAATAGGGCTTATTGAAAAAAAGGGAAAAAAGGTTAATAATTAAAATATTTTTTAATTTATTTTTTGGGGGGGGGGTTTGGGGGTGTGTGGGAACGGGGCTAGCCCCTTTGGATTTTTTTAATTTCCCCTCTTAAAAAAAAAAGCTACCCTTTTCCCCAGAACGACCAAGAAATTAATTAATTTTTTTTTTTTCTTTTTTTGGTATTTTCTTGTTTAAAATTTGCTTTTTTTTTTTTTTTTTGGGGGGTTTTTTTTTTTTTTTAAAAAAACCAAGGCCTTAAAAAAAACTTTAAAAAAATTTGGAACGCTACCCTTTTCCCCGGGACAAACTGGAAAAAATGCCCTTTTTTTAAAAAAATCTCCCCCCCGGGCCCAAAATTTAAAAAATTTTTTCCCCCCCCCCCAAAGCGGTTTCTAACTGGTTTCCGGGGGGCCAAAAAAAAAACCCCCCCCAAAAAAAATGGGGAAAAGGGGGGAGGGAGGAAGGAGAGAGGAGGAGGAGAAAAGGGGGAGGGAGAAAAAAGGGAAAAAAGGGGGGGGGAAAAAAAGGGGGGGGGGGGGGTTTTTTTTTG
>CM060337.1:9026753-9032963 GCA_030674155.1 Stramonita haemastoma | reverse complement strand
AACTAAAAAAAAAAACCTGAAAAAAAACCCCGAAACCCTCACCATGTCCTAACCCTTCCTCTTCTTCCAACGCAGCGTTCAGAGCGTGGCTCGTCCGAAGAACCGACCCTGTGCTAGCCAACCTCAGTCGTCTCCCTTGGAAGTCGCCCCTCCCCCTCCTCTCCTCCTCTGCATGGATGGGGAGGGAGGGCGAGGTTGCCCCACCCTGGCAGAAAGAGGAGGAGGAAGAGGAAGAGGGGTAGGGTAGGAGGGCGTGTTTCTGACGCGGGTCTCGTGTGGTGGGTCTCCTCAGACTGCTGTCGGAGTACAGGGATTGCCTGAAGGTTTTCTTCTTGGTGACCTCTGCACGGTGCAGGCTGTGTGTCTCACCACTCTCCCACTGCAAGATGCGTTCTTTGACTCGGCCCAGTGTTCCGCTGTTGTTGTTGCTGCTGTTGTTGTTGTTAGCGGGGTCACTGCCACCACCACCACCTGTGAGGGATTGAAATAAATACGCAGATGGAATGAGTTGTGTGGAGGAGGTGGTGGGGTTAAAAAAGAGAGAAAGAGAGAGGGAGAGAGGGGAGGGAGGAGGGAGGGAGAGAGAGAGAGAGGAGAGAGAGAGAGAGAGAGAGAGAGAGAGAGAGAGAGAAGAGAGAGAGAGACGAGAGGAGAGACAGACAGACAGACAGACAGACAGACAGACAGACGACAGACAGACAGACAGACAGACAGACAGACAGACAGACAGACAGAAACAGAAGACAGAGAGAGAGAGACAGACAGAAGACAGAGAGAGAGAGAGAGAGAGAGAGAGAGAGAGAGAGAGAGAGAGAGAGAAGAGAGAGAGAGAGAGAGAGAGAGACAGACAGACAGACAGACAGACAGACAGACAGACAGACAGACGACAGACAGAAGACAGAGACAGAGACAGAGAGAGGAGAGGGGAAGAGAGAGAGAGAGTGAGAGACAGAGAGAGACAGAGACAGAGTCAGAGAGAGAAGAAGACAGAGAGACAGAGAGACAGAGAAACAGACAGGACAGAGAGACAGAAACAAGACAGAGAAAACAGACAGACAGACGACGAGACAGAACTTTCAAGAAACAGGCATTTTAACCTATCTCAGCTTGGGTCACAACATATAGGGCACCGGCAGGAGCAGAAGAAAGAAGGGGAGACAAGCATTGTAAGAAACAACATGACTTTGGTTTGAAGGTATTGGAGTCCCAGTGGAGCAAGGGACGGGATAGCTCGGTGGTCAGAGCACTCGCTTTCCCCAAGCTAAGGTTAAGCAGCATCGACGTGGTTACCAATTATTGAACGGGCGACCGTTTGCGCGCCTTGGCTTCAGTTCACCCAGCTGTAAATGGTACCTGCCCTATTGAGGGTCAGGGAAGGTAAAGCAGCGAAGGAGAGGAGATGGGCGCCGCCCTCAATAATGCTGGCCCCTAGAGAAGCTGAGGTTCTGATGCCTAGCTCCCCTACCACCACCTAGGTTATGGAGCACCGTTACCTATGCCTTTTTACCATCAACCAGCCACCCCCCTCATGATAAATCCGACACATCATTTACAGTGCTTCAGAGCTGTGGACTCCTACTTATACCTGTATGCATGCATGCCTTTACATATGGCATGTCACACATGTACTTGTCTACACCATAAAGTAGTTATCTACTACTTCCACATGAAGTAGTTATTTACAACTGTTACATGAAGTAGTTATTTACAACTGTCACATGAAGTAGTTATTTACAACTGTCACATGAAGTAGTTATTTACAACTGTTCACATGAAGTAGTTATTTACAACTGTCACATGAAGTAGTTATTTACAACTGTCACATAAGTAGTTATTTACAACTGTCACATGAAGTAGTTATTTACAACTGTCACATAAGAGTATTTACAACTGTACATGAAGTAGTTATTTACAACTGTACATGAAGGAGTTATTTACAACTGTTACACGAAGTAGTTATTTACAACTGTTACACGAAGTAGTTATTTACAACTGTACATGAAGTAGTTTTTACAACTGCTACATAAGTGTTGTTTACAGCTGCCATATGTATTCTTTACAACTGCCAAATACAGTTATTTACAGCTGCCAAATGTAGTATTTACAACTGCAAATGTAGTTATTTACAACTGCCAAATGAGTTATTTACAACTGCCAAATGTAGTTATTTACAGCTGCCAAATGTAGTTATTTACAACTGCCAAATGTAGTTATTAACAACTGCCAAATGTAGATTATTTACATCTGCCAAATTAGTTATTTACAACTGCCAAATTTTAGTTATTTACATTATGTATATTATATATAAGTTCAATGCAAATGTATAATAAAATATATTAGTTTTTAATATTATATTATTTATTAGTTTCAATGCTTATTAAATGTTTTATATAAATTTTTTTTTAAAGAGCACAGCTGGCAAAAACGAACTAAAGGGATTCAAGCTCACAAACAGTGTATCTACTTTATTTTGCTGTAGTGACCATCAATGGGATGCCATGTTGTGATTTTCGTAACGAATAAAAAAAAAAAAGCTTAAGATTGTGCACAAACTCTTGTATATATAAATAGTTGGGCTATAAGGTAAAAAATAAAGAGCACTTTAAATCCTTTAATCCACACACACGCACGCACAGCACGCACCACCACCACACACCACACTCACACACACACACAATATATATATATATAATATATATAATTATATATATATATACTATTATACACACAATTATATAAAAATATCATATATATGTATATATAATGTATATAATAATTACACACACACACACACACACACACACACACATACACAAATCAATCAAAACTAACACACATAAACTACTATATATACATATATGTATATATATATATATTTAAATTATGATCTAGAGAATAAGAGCTGATTTTAAGGACATGTGCTAGTTGAGTCAGTGGGTAAGATCTGATCCATCTAGTTTAAATGAAACAATCATAAAGAATATAATAACAATATATTAAAAGAAAAGAAAAATTGCTGCTCATAATGCCCGACTATTCAGAAACACTTTAAAGTTGTTCTCTTTACACAAAGTGCTTTTACAACAAATTGTCCTTCTTCATGATTGTTTGCAATGGATAATTTATTTTCTT
Organism: Stramonita haemastoma; assembly: GCA_030674155.1. NCBI lineage: Eukaryota > Metazoa > Mollusca > Gastropoda > Neogastropoda > Muricidae > Stramonita > Stramonita haemastoma. The sequence continues at coordinate 9,029,831 of CM060337.1, read as the reverse complement.
TTTTATTATTTTTTTTACAAAAAAATATGCAGATATAAAATTGGAAGTAACGTGTTTCTTCAAGTTAAGGAAACATTTGAAGAGCTCTGATATGAAAGAGCACACAAAATACTTAAAATTACTTCTTGATATAAAATACATATGTATTTTTCAAATGACAAAAGGGTAGTTTTCTTCCAAGAACGAGTGTTACTGCTTTCAGATTTGCCTAACAAAATGATAAGATTTTTAATCAATTCAAAACAACCACCAACAGCAACAAGAATTTAAAAAAAAAAGAGAGAATGTTATGGGAATACAGAAAAAAATAGGCAAAATAGAGAATACGGACAGAAACAGAAAAACGGGAAGAAACATAGAGTGACAGTCAAATTTACATTCCCATATGATTTTGACTGTTTTTCTGTGTCACTTTAGTATTCTGGTGTTCTTTTCTGTCTTTTTTTTTTAACGTTTTACTGTTTTGATTAACTGCGTGTATGTTTATAAGAACAGGTTGAAAACATAGGGTCTGTCTAAAACCTTAACCATTTGCGTATTAAATCATTGATTGAAAAAAAGAGAGTGACAGAAAAGAGGAAGAGGGTGTACATTAAAGAAGGGAACGAACTAGACAAAGCACATGATGCCAACAAAACTTACCTCGTGCTAAATCCATATTTACTGCCAGTTTAAAAAAAAAGGTAAGCCCAAGAGCAAAACCACTCAAAAAAGGAATGAAGAATTCGGAAAAAAAGAAAACCAAAAGTAAGCAAATAGATCAAGAAATAAAACAAGCAACTCAAAGAAGAAACCAAGGAATTTTTTTTTTAAATGGGACGAATCCTTCTTCATACAACGAATACGCGAGTTCTACTACTTCCACCACCACCACATGAACAATAATAATAACAATAAAAAAATCAACACAGCATACAACGTAAGCAACACAAAGTGTACAGAACAACATTAACGACTAGTGGTACTTATTTGTGACGCTCCGCCACGAAATGAGTCGCTTAGCACATTACCCAATTTTGCTCTAGGAGCCATTAAAGGCAGGTAGGGTCAAGTTGTCAATTTTGAGATTTTGATTAATTATTAAACTATATCCGTTTATCTACCTTATAATGAAATATCAAGGCATAATTTTTATCCCTTTTGCTTTTAAATGTGTTTTGAAAATACCCAAGCCCTCATTCTGACAACGTGTTACGAAAATAAACTTGTCCTTTCTCATTTTGCCACTTCCTGTAGTCTATCATTTCAACTTGTAATAACTTTGCACAGAATTGTCCGATTTTCAATCTGTTTTTTGTATTTGATAGCCACTTTATTGCACATTAATAACATGTCAGTAACTAAAAATTGACCTCATGTGCACTCCGTCTCATTATGTGGTGGAGCGTCACATTTTTTTGTTTAGTACACTTCTACTACTCTCCATCTCTCCCCCAAAATTCCCCATCCCCCTCCCCCTCTCAAATACCCCCCCCCCCCTCCTCCCATCCCCCTCGATTGCTGTTCCAGTCTCAAGTGGGCTGTTGCCTAAGAGAGTGACATTGAGCTGGGCTAGTTTGAACCCTCGTCAAAATTGTCCGTGGGGGCAAGTTTTAGACTAGAAAGCTGATTAAGTTTGTTTAGACTGTTTTGTTGAAGGTACGATGATTCCGCCCCCGCCCCCCCTTTTTTCAAATTGTTACTCTTCAAGAGCTCCAAGGTTGACCAATAGTGAGATCATCCACACTGGTGAACCTCAAAGCTCTAGCCGAAGAACGAAAAAACCCCAACAACAACAACAATAAGGATTGTACTGGTTAGAATTCTCAGTCTTCCACTGGACTTGTTGTGTAAACGAAGCCTGCTCTTGCGTCTGGTAAAGATGAAAAGGTGTCCCATAATCTATGTGGTCGTAGGGGAGCGAGGCATCACAGACCTCAGCTTCTCTAGGGGCCAGCAATATTGAGGGCGGCGCCCATCTCCTCTCCTTCGCTGCTTTACCTTCCCTGACCCTAAAGGGGGCAGGTGCCCATTTACAGCTGGGTGAACTGGAGGGACTGTATTGAAAATAAGGCGCACAAACGGTCACCCATCCAACTGGTAACCACACTCGATGCTGCTTAATTTTGACTTGGGGGTGCGGGTGGGGGTGGGGGGTGGGGAAGTGAGTGCTCTGACCACTGAGCTATCCCGCTCCGTCTGGATTTTACTGTAATTATCACAACTCCTTAACAAATATAGCCTCATTCCTTTCCTTTCAGACACGTACCAACGTATAGTTAATTATATTATGGATGTTTTTTCCTGTTATTGTTGTATTTTGCTTGTTTGCATGTTGTTTCATTTTGTTAGTTTGTTTGTTTTTTGTTTTGCTGTTTTGTTGTTGTTGTTTTTCTAGATAGATGGTTTGCTTACTGAATGTACCATCTGGAAATAAAATTTTGACTTTGACTTTGACCAAATTGTGTACATGCACTTACGCATTTAGACGCGTGACAAACTGCGTATAAACACATGCACGTCCGTTCTCAACAAAATCTAACCCCCCGCCTGGTTCAAAATTACAGAGGGGTAGCAAAAACATGCCCCCCGTCACATAGCAAGGTCTGTCTAACTGAGTTTCTCAGGTTTGTGGCCACTCACAGAGGAAACCGCCCCCCTGAAAATTCTTCTCAGGCAGCCACAGTTTCCGTTCTCCCGAGCGCCGCAAGAAGAGAGAGAGAGAGAGAGGAGGAGAGAGAGAGAGAGAGAGAGAGAGAGAGAGAGAGAGAGAGAGAGAGAGAGAAGAGAGAGAGAGAGAGAGAGAGGGGGGGGGGGGTGTCTAGGAGAGAGAGAGAGAGAGAGAGAGAGAGAGGGGGGGTCTAGGGAGAGAGAGAGAGAGAGAGAGAGAGAGAGGGGGGGGTCTAGGAGAGAGAGAGAGAGAGAGAGAGAGGGGGGGGGGGGGGGGTGGTCTAGGTCTAGATGCTCTCAGATAGGCTACTACACAATACTGAAAGCCTCAGAGCACCACCAGCCTGAAGTGTACACTCTCAAGTCAAGACAAGTCAAGTCAAGTCCAAAACGCTTTAATCATGCCCCTGAAGGGCAATTACTCACGTA
>CM060337.1:9011753-9024253 GCA_030674155.1 Stramonita haemastoma | reverse complement strand
TTGCCATAACGTTATCATTGCTATTATCATAATGGTTATTGCTATCATCATCATCATCATCATCATCATCATCATCATCATCATCATCATCATCATCATCATCTCATCGTCATCGTCGTCATCATCATCATCATCATCATCATCATCATCATCATCATCACCATCATCATCATCATCATTACTGTTATCATCATTATTGTTATTACTTTTTTTTTTAAATTGCAAATTTTTCCCATGTTGTCAGTGCTTATGCTTTTGCTCTGGCTGTGTACACAACAGAAATACAAACATAATACAGAACATAATGAGCGGTAACATCAGCAGCAGCAATACGGAGCAGACACAACACACTGCCTTGCGCTGTCAGACATATTATACACTTCCATTTTTTGGGTGTTTGATGCTCCGTAATGTAGGATTGTATTTTTGGAAGGTGTGTTGTTTGTTATTGATGAGCCAGAAGCAAACGTGAAACGCCAACACCTGTGCATTTCCAATTTTATCTGCCAGGGAAGCAGGTCAGCGCTGCGTGTTAGTGCATTGAGCGTGCGTGAAGATTGGAACATACTGAAGTGTGTGGCTTGTAGCGGGCGCCTTTAGCACAGTGGTTGAAACGGTATGTATTTAATCCCGAAGTTGCTTGTCGCGGGTTCAAATCTTGACAAAGCCTGATGGACTTTGACACTCCTCAACAGATGTTTGAAGTTATTAAGGGGAGGGAGTCGAAGAGGCAGACAGAGGAAACGATCGGAAGATAACATCAGAGAGTGGACAGGCCTTGGGTGGAACGACCTGCTTCGGAGGGCAGAGGACCGGGGAAGTGGAGGAGGCTGGTTGCAGAATCTTCAGTTGTGCCCCCACAGTCCATGGGACTACGGGACAGGTGACGGTGAAGAACAGCAGTTCACGTACTAATGTTTGGGTGCTTTGCTCTACTCCTTTCCGTGTGTATGCATGTTCATGATTTGATTTATTTTTTTATATCGAGGATAATGGGATACGCATTCTTGTGCTTTTTTACATCCAGTCCCCGTGTGTTTGCAGTTTTGTAAATTTCATCTGTTCCCACCGGCACACGATGGCCTACTCTTACGAAAAGCGGAGCAGGATTTAACGTGTGCGCAAAATGTTCTGCGTGTGTTCGCACACGGGGCCTCGGTTTAAAGTCTCATCCGAAAGACATCTCATCATGAGGAAGATGAAGTACACCCGATAAAAATCCATAACTCCAGTCAGCGTGGATCCAGGCCAGAACTCTTGTCAGTTATTGATGTCAGCGGAGAGCCAAGGCCTACTTAGTTAACATGGTTTATTGTCAAATGTTAGGTCTAGATTTCTTTTATTGTTCCTCTACTAGAGCTGTAGGTATATGGCAATGTTCTGGTGGCACCTGAGACGGTACTGGAACCATTCGTATCGGTCATTGCCTTTCCAATGGATCATTCCAGTGGCGTGGAGAGGGGGGGGGGTCTGCTGCATGGGTAACAGCTTGCCCTCCATACATACTTGCCCAGGCTTTGCGCTGTAAAGACTAGAGCGCAACTCCATAGTCTTCCGAGACTGATGCGTGCCTACTACTACTAGAACTCTCAGAGTCCCCAAATGTGAGATTTTGCGTATGCGACATTTTTTTTTTAACCCACCATTAAGGTAGCCGCATTTTAACTGCAGGGATGATGTGTAAACACGACTCCAGTGTCCAGTGTCCTTGCGGTTTATTTATTTATTTATCTATTTTATTGTCATCCCTTCCTACCGGCACGAAATGGCCTACTCTTTCCAAAGGCGGAACGAGATTTTAACGTATACGCAGGATGTTCTGTGTGCTTAGATATGTTAAGATTGTTTCCAGTCATTGTGGACTCTTAGTATTTCAATGTGTTTTCTTCTTTAAAGGACCAACCCCTTCCCCCCCCCCTCCCTATCCTGCCAACCAAGTTCTGTTTTATGGAATTCTCTTATCCCGACAGCTATTCCACTCACATGAGGAAACAAATACACTCGTAAACAGGAAACATAAAAAAAAGAATACTGATGGCGCTGCTTTTGTGGCGACGTACTCTCCCCAGGGAGAAGAGCTCGAATTTCAAGCGAAAAATTCTGCCATCACTGAATGTGGAATGTAATTTACTTGTTGTTCTTGTTGTGCGTTCCCCAGCTTAACGCTCTGGTGGTCCACCAGAATGTGCACCCTGACTCACTCATCCCACCTGGGAATCACCGAGAGATTGCAATCGCACCCTGAATGAGAAGTTTGCGTTATGACTGTGTTTAACTACCTCGCCATACGGACAGCCATACTCCGACTTAAGAGGATTTTTTTCTCATCTAAAGGAGAGTGCAGATTGCTATGTTAAGAGCTTGTCAAGGCTGAAGGCAATCTTAACACATATTACAACACTTTAGTGTAGGCCTTGGCAATGAGCTGACATCAATTATTAATACACCATTTGGCCTGGGCCATATTCAATAAATCCTGAAAAGGTTGAAGACTTGAGCAGGACAAACGTAACCAAAAGGAATTTTCACAGTTTATATTGTCGCAGTTCGCATTTTACTCCCGTTTAGCCAGTGTGCGTGGGTGTTTTAGTATTGAATACCACTTTAAGTCAGGGCAGATTTTTCTGAGGGACATTCGGGGTCCTCTCCCCGGGGAGAGTGCGTCGCCACAGGAGCAGCGCCACCCATTGTTTTTTTCCTCTCTGCAACTGTCTTTGTTTCCCTATCAGAGTGGCTTTTTCCTACAGACTTTTGCCAATGACAACTCTCTTGTTGCCGTGGGTTCTTTTACGTGCGATACATGATTATGTGTAACATAGGGGACCTAAGTCTATCGTCTCATCAAAAAGACTAGTATCCAGACCGCCACCATTACGGTATAATGGATGTGGGAAAAGTTTTGGGTCCAAACAGGGTTCAAACCACCGCACACTTCCAATCCGGACTTTTCACTTTCTAGGAAGATGCGTTGCATCTAGACTCCCAATCCAGTGTGTGTGTGTGTGGTGTGTGTGTGTGGTGTGTGTGTGTGTGTGGTGTGTGGTGCGTGCGTGCGTGCGTGGTGCGTGCGTGTGTGCGTGTGTGTGTGTGTGTGTGTTGATGTATGCATACGTTACTGTAAGGTCTGCATGCCTTGATGTATATATATATACGTTACTATAATGTCTGTATGTCTTGATGTGTGTATGTCTACGTTGCTATAAGGTCTGCATGCCTTGATGTATACGTTACTATAAGGTCTGCATGTCTTGATGTATGTATGTATGGTCAGAACATTGCGCTCGCAGTCTGACGACCTGGGTTCAATTCCCGTTCAAGGGGATTTTTCCCTGGAGTAAACATCAGTGATGACTCCACTCTCCCCAAAAATCCTTTAGTTAAGACTATAAACCGAGGCCCCATGTGCGAACGCACGCAGAACATCTTGCGCACACGTTAAATCCTGTTCCACTTTTCTAAAGAGTAGGCTATGGTGTGCCAGTGGGAACAGATGACAAATTTGACAAAACTGCATACACACAGGGGCTGGATGTAAAAAAAGCTCATGATTGCTTATTCCATTATCCTCAATATAAAAGAATAAATAAAATAAAATAAAATAAAATAAAATAAATAAATGAATATAAAAAAAATGTCTACGTTACTATAAGGTCTGCCTGCCTTGGTTGCCAGGGCTCAGAAAAAAAATGGCAAAGTGCCTGCAGTGGACGAAAAAGCTGATGAGGAAAAAGGTCCCCTCTGACGAGGACCTCGACAGAACCCAACTTCGGCGCTGTCTCAACGTCGTGGAGCTCATTGGGCTGGGTATTTTGTTGTTTTGTTTTGTTTTGTTTCGTTTTGTTTAATGTCCTTTACTACTTGGTGATATAGACACACCCGCATTCAAACCATCACCCCTCTCTCTCATAATATATATATATATCTATATATATATCTATAGATCTCTCTCTCTCTCTCTCTAATATATATATATATATGTATATTATATATATATATATATATATATATATATATATATATATATATATATATAACAGCTAACTTTGATATTATTTTGTTGTTGTTGTTGTTTAGAGAACTAGTAGTTCTTGGAGAAGTGTTTTTTTGTACAGTGTCATGCAAATAAACAAAATGACAATGCGGTAAAGGTACCTCACACCACAAAGAAAGCAGTCTAGGCCAGTTTAACATAGGATAATTATATTCCACGAATTCCAAATAGGGCTATAATCATGGGTAAGAAATGGTCGTGTAGGTCAAGTCTCCCTATTGGTGAACCTCGGAGAACACTCATACGCAAACACAAACACACACACACCCACGCACGCGCGCTTGCAACCCCCCCCCCCCCCCCCCCTATAAACTGGATAACTTGATATTCCTCTCATCCTTACCAAACTCGGGTACAATTAATTGTTCACAAAGAGAATAGTATTTAAATAGAACCTTTACTCGACCCTTTGACGGCAAAATAATTAAACACAAGATCTTTTTTGTTGTTGTTGACTTCCAAAAAAGCTGGATGTGCTAAACAGCTGCTGCCGCGCCGAAGATAACAGTAAAGGAGAGAGAGGGGAGACGAAGATGAGAGAGAGGATGAGAGAGAGAGAGAGAGAGAGAGAGAGAGAGAGAGAGAGAGGAGAGAGAGAGAGAGTATGGTAGAGAGAGAGGAGGAAGGAGAGAGGAAGAGAGAGAGAGAGGGGAGATTGCATCGTATTGTAATGAATTTTCACTGTCGTCAATGTATTACATCCACCGTACTGTATTTTTTTTTGTATTGTATCGCATTTTGTATTACAGTGTATTGTTTTTCTTGTTTTTTTTCTCCTTGGTTTCACGTCTATTCACTTCTAAGTGAATTAGACAAGCAAGCGGCCCGTAACTAAACACTTGATTAAAGGAGAGGGGAGTATAAAGGGTCTGTAGAAACACTGCAGTAGTCTTCCCATTATTAAATGCTATACGACTTCAGTAATTGATGTTATATATTGGCCATAGTCGTATTACACAGCTAGACCATCCTCTTATATCGCATCAATTTCCATCTTTGCACACACTATCAACAAAAGGACATTCTAGAAAATGTATATGGTGGGTTGTATTAGAAAGAGAATGTAATAACCATTTGGATGCCAGGTGTTTAATCGTAATTTATGAACAGTTGTTTGCACTGTTTTGTATCAATACATATTATGCTATAGAGTGGAGAGCTGTAATCTGCCTCAACTATGCACACCTTCTCAGCTACGAAACACGATCAGTATAATGAGAATACAGCCCTTAAAATGACACATTCTACATCTCTGCGTGGGCTAAGTGTGTACAATGCAATGCAGAGTGTTAAACCACCACCCAAGGAAACAGAGCCTCGCACAATTCGCAGGTGTCTACCTATTTAGCAACATGACGCTGCAACAATCCTCTGATCGCGTGAGAGGTAATCTAATTACCTTTCCGTCACATCTTGTTTGCTACAAAACACACACACACACACACACACACGTACACGCACACGCACACACACACACACACACCCCACACACACACACACACACACACACACACACACACACACACACACACACACACACACACACACACATATATATATATATATATATATATATTATATAAAATTATATATATATAAAATTATATCTATATAAAATTATATATATATGATTTTTTTTTTCGTTAAAACCCCGAGGTTCACCAATAGTGAAACTTTGCCTACGTGATCTAATTTACCCATGATTACAGCCCTATTTCAAATTCGAACAATATATCCTATGTTAACTAAACTGCATTGTATCGCTTTCTTTGCTGTGTGGTAGTAACTTTACCCCATTGCCATATTGTTTAAATGCACGACACTGTAAACAGACTTCTCCAAGAACTACTAGCTCTCTGAAGAGTTGCTGAGGCTCTGAAGCATGTCTGTGTGTGACCCTAAAATTGTGGTGTCCCGGCAGGCATAGGCAACACCCTGGGGGCCGGGGTCTTCGTCCTGTCCGGTCAGGTGGCCAGGGAATCGGCAGGTCCTGCCGTGGTCCTCTCCTTCTTCATCGCTGGAGTCACCGCCTCCCTGGCAGGTGCGCTAGCTGTTGGTTTAAACACCTGAAGATGAGTTCATTGTGCAGGATAGCTCAGTGGTCAGAGCACTCGCTTTCCACCTAGACAATGTTAAGCAGCGTCGAGCGTGGTTACCAGTTGGATGGGTGACCGTTTGCCGCCTTGACTTCAGTACAGTCCTCCCAGTTCACCCAGCTGAAAATGGGTACCTGCCCTCTCTAGGGTCAGGGAAGGTAAAGCAGCAAGGGAGAGGAGATGGGCGCCGCCCTCAATATGCTGGCTCCTAGAGAAGCTGAGATCTCTGATGCCTCGCTCCCCTACGACCATTTAGGTTATGGGACACCTTCACCTTTTTTTCTTTTATTTTTTATTCATTCAAGAAGCATGGAACACGCATAACATGATGGACGTAATCAGCATAGTACTGCAGGCCTCCGTCAGTCTCGGAAGACTATGGAGTTACGCTCTAGGCTCTTTAGGTCGCAAAGCTTGGGTAAGTTAGTATGGAGGGCAAACTGTTACCCATGCAGCAGACCTCCCGCTCCCCTCTCCACGTCACTGGAATGGACCATTGGAAAGGTGATCGCCGATACGAATGGTTCCACTGCCGTCGCAGGAGCCGCCAGAATGTTGCCATATACAGCCCCGAACCGTCCTGGGGACTCCATTTATCCTCAGGGATGGGGTCTAAACACGACACCTGTGTGCATGCTGTTTTTTAAAAATTTTGTTGTCATCCGCTCAATATAGCAATGACAAGCAAGTAACTTATGATGTGCTCTAGTACAAAAATCAACATTCACATGGCAGCTGCCAGATGAATTGCCTCTATTGTGTTGGAATGCTGTGAAATGAAAGTAATGGCGCATGTCAGCTGATGTTTTCCGGTTCAGATTTTGCTTCTTGATATTTTGAATTATCTTTCATATTCCCTAGGGGTTTGCAGGAATGGAAGAGTTTAGATTTTCAACAATATAAATATGTGGACGGTCCGTCTAGAGGTAAAGCACCAGTCTAGAAAGCGAAAAGTCCGTGTCGGAGTGTACGGTGGTTTGATCCCTGTTTGGGCCTAGCACTTTTCCCCCATCTATTAAACCATGAGTGGTGGTCTGGGTGCTAGTCTTTCGGATGAGACGATAAACCGAGGTCCCGTGTGTCACACAAAATTATTTATCGCACGTAAAAGAACCCACTTCAACAGGAGAGTTGTCTCTGACAAAATCCTGTAGGAAAAAGCCACTCTTATAGGGAAACAAATACAGTTGCAGACTGGAAAAAAATGGGTGGCGCTGCTCTTGCGGCGACGTGCTCTCTCCAGGGAGAGCATCTCGAATTTCAGGCAGAGAACTCTGCCGTGTAATTATGTAATTATACTAACACACTAAGGTTAGTAGTCAGTGTTTGGGGTGATCCTTTTCAGGTCTGTGCTATGCCGAATTCGCCGCGCGTGTGCCCCGAGCCGGTTCTGCTTACGTATACAGTTACGTCACCGTGGGGGAATTCATGGCTTTCGTCATCGGCTGGAACATCCTCTTGGAATATATCATCAGTATGTGTCCAGCTGTGATCTTCAAAGTATCAGTGATGCTTTCTTTTCTGTTCTGTTGATATTGTGGCAGAAAATAGTGAAAATGTGCTAAAAGTTATCAGTGTTTTTGTTGTTGTTTTTTTTAAAAATATGAACAATTTCATTATTATCTTTTCATTAGTTTATTCTCTATTCATTAAATGTCTGGAACACGAAACCCTCCAAAAATAACTATGACATGCTCATGTTTTCATCCCATAGCAGTTCTTTGTTTACTTCTTGATTGCTCTAGTTTTTTTTATTTTAAAAACTTGTATATTTAATTTTTTTAAAAAGTGATGTTATATAATCATAAAGAAGTTGATTGATACCAGCTGAAAATATGCACTGCACTGCACTGCACTGCACTGCACTGCACTGTACTGTACTGTACTGTACTGTACTGTACTGTACTGTACTGTACTGTACTGTACTGTACTGTACTATACTGTACTGTACTGTACTGCACTGTACTGCACTGCACTGTACTGCACTGCACTGCACTGCACTGTACTGTACTGTACTATACTGTACTGTACTGTACTGTACTGTACTATACTGTACTGTACTGTACTGCACTGTACTGCACTGCACTGTACTGCACTGCACTGTACTGTATTATACTGTACTGTACTGTACTGCATTATATTGTACTGCACTGTATTTTATTCCACTGTACTGCACTGTACTGTACTGTACTAAACTATTCTATACTATACTGTACAGTATTGTACTGTAGTGTAGTGTAGTGTACTATACTGTACTGTATTGCATTATACTGTACTGTATTGTACTGCACTGCACTACACTACACGGTACTGCACTGTACTGTACTGTAATGCACTGTACTGCACTGCACTGTACTGCTATGTACTGTACTGTACTAATATACTGTACTGTATTGCGCTGCACTGCTCTGTACTTTATTGCACTGCATTGTATTGCACTGTACTGTACTAATATACTGTACTGTATTGCGCTGCACTGCTCTGTACTTTACTGCACTGCACTGTACTGCACTGTACTGTACTAATAGACTGTACTGTATTGCGCTGCACTGCTCTGTACTTTATTGCACTGCACTGTATTGCACTGTACTGTACTGTACTAATATACTGTACTGTATTGCGCTGCACTGCTCTGTACTTTACTTTACTGCACTGCACTGTACTGTACTAATATACTGTACTGTATTGCGCTGCACTGCTCTGTACTGTACTGCACTGCACCGTACTATACTACACTGCACTGCACCGTACTATACTATACTGTACTGTACTGCACTGTACTATACTCCACTGCACTGTACTGTACTGCACTGTACTATACTCCACTGCACTGTACTGTACCTTACTGCACTGTGTACCTTCCTGTAGTGTACCTCACTATACTGCACTGCACTGCACTGTGAACAGGTGTGGGAGCCGCTGCCCGTGGAATCAGCGCTACGTGGACGGGCTGTGGGAGAACCGCATGCAGGAGGTGTTCCGCCACTACCTGCCCATCTCCCTCCCCCCTCTGGGCTCCTACCCAGACTTCTTCGCCCTGGCTTTGGTGCTGCTGGTCACTGGTGATTTTTTGATTTGATTTGATTTGATTTGATTTATTCTTTTATATCGAGGATAATGGGATAAGCCACTCTTGTGCTTTTTTAAAAAATTTTTACATCTAGTCCCCGTGTGTATGCAGTTTTGTAAATGTCATCTGTTCCCACCGGCACACGAGTAGTGTGGTGAGCAGGCTAGGGTGTATTCATTCATTTAATTCATTTCTTCTTTTATATCGAGGATGATGGAATAAGCACTCGTGTGCTTTTTTTTTTTACATCTAGTCCCCGTGTGTATGCAGTTTTGTGAATCTTGTTATCTGTTCCCACCGGCACACACTGGCCTACTCTTACGAAAAGCGGAAGAGGATTTAACGTGTGCACAAGATGTTCTGCGTGCGTTTGCACACGGGGCCTCGGTTTATAGTCTCATCCGAAAGACTTTTGGGGGAGAGTGGAGTCAGTGCTGATGTTAACTTCAAGGGAAAAAATCCCCTCGACCGGTTGGTGTGTGTCGTGTACACGTGTGGGTTTGGGGTTTTGTGCTGGGTGGGTGGGTGGTTTGTTTACTGGCTAGTCGGCTGGTTTGGGAGTTAACATCATTGCTGACTCCACTCTCCCCAAAAGTCCTCCGGATGAGACTGTAAACCGAAGCCCCGTGTGCGAACGCACACAGAACATCTTGCGTACAGTTTAAATCCTGTTCTGCTTTTCGTAAGAGTAGGCTAGTGTGTGCTGGTGGGAACAGATGATATTTACAAAACTGCATAAACATGGGGACTGGATGTAAAAAAAAATGTGCTTATTCCATTTTCCTCGAAATAAAAGAATAAATAAATAATAATAAAAAAAAATAATAATTTGGGTTGGTTGTTTGGTTGGTGGGTGGGTGGCTTGATTGGTTAGTTGTTGTTTTTCTTTTTGTTTGGTGGGTACATTGATTGGTTTGGTTAAATGGTTGGGGTTGGTGGGTGAGTGGCTTGGTTGGTTAGTTGGTTTGTTTGTTTTATTTTAAGTGGTTGGTGGGTTGGTGGGTGGCTCGGTTGGCTGGTTAGTTGGATCGTTTTTGGTTGGTGGGTAAGTTGACTGGTTGTTGGAGAACAGTCCATCAAGGTAGAGTGGTGTCGGCAGGTAATGCACCTGTCTAGAAAGCTGGGGAACGCGCAACAACAATAACAACAATAACAACAACAAACCAAAGAAATCAAACTGTCTTTGTTTACCCCCCAAGCACGGGGAGTGGAGGAAGCTGGCTGCAAAGTCTTCATTGGTGCCCCCACAGTCCAAGGGAACACGGAATAGACGATAGTGAAAGTGAAAGTCGGAATGGGGGCCACCTTAATGGTGCGTAAAGAAAGTCGCATGAAATGATGCAACATCTCATCGGTGGTGAACCTCGGAGCTCTAGCCGAAGTTAAGGGGGATGGGATAGCCTAGTGGTCAGAACATTGCGCTCGCAATTTGACGGCCCGAGTTCGATTCCCGTTCGAGGGGATTTTTCCCCTGGGGCTAACATCAGTGCTGACTCCACTCCCCCCCAAAATCTTTCGGATGAGACTGTAAACCGAGGCTCCGTGTGCGAAAGCGCGCAGAACATCTTGCGCACACGTTAAATCCTGTTCCGCTTTTCGTAAATGAATAAATAAATAAATAAATAAATAAATAAATAAATAGATAGATAAATAAATAAATAAAGCAACGAAAGGAAACCAAAAGAAATCTCCTGTGGTTATTGTTTATTGTCGACTTTGAGTATAGTTGAACGTCAATCCTGTTTATTGTTGATCGTCTTCTTTGCTTTATTGTTGCCTTCTGCGTTTATTCTTGATCATCTTGATGGTTTATTGTTGATCGTCGTCTACATTTTTGTTGTTGATCATCTACTTTAAATATGGACCGTCAATTTTGTTTTATCAATAATCGAATGTGACGTTTAAGTGTCTACTTTGTTTATCTTTGATTGTCGACTTTGTTGTCGACTGTCTACTTTGTTTATCATTAAGCGCCTACGTTGTTTAATGCTGATTGTGTACTTTGTTGATTGTTAATTGCTTCCATTGTTGATTGTTAATTGTTTACATTGTTGATTGTTAATTATTTACATTGTTGATGGTTGACTGTTTACATTGTTGATGGTTGATGGTTGTGTATATTTTGATGGTTGACGATTGATGACTGGTTTACATTGTTGATGGTTGACGGTTGACATTGTTGACGGTTTACATTGTATGAGTGGTTTGACGGTTTACATTGTTGATAGTTGACAGTTTACATTGTTGACGGTTTACATTGTTGACGGTTTACATTGTTGATGGTTGACGGTTGACATTGTTGACGGTTTACATTGTTGATGGTTGACGGTTTACATTGTTGATGGTTGACGGTTGACATTGTTGACGGTTGACATTGTTGACGGTTTACATTGTTGATGGTTGACGGTTTACGTTCTTAATGTTTGACGGTTTACATTCTTGATGGTTTACATTGTTGATGGTTTACATAGTTGATGGTTGACGGTTTACATTCTTGATGGTTGACGGTTTACATTGTTGACGGTTTATTGTGGTGGCAGTGGTGACGGCGGTGGGGGTGAAGGAATCGACACGGGTCAGCAACGTGCTGTGTGTGGTCACCTTGCTGACCTTACTGACCGCTATCATCGCTGGAGCCTTCAGCGCTCGTCTGCACAACTGGCAGCTGACTGGCAACGAGGTGAACGCGGGGGGGGGGGGGGGGGGGGGGGGGGGGAGGGGGGGGAGGGGGTGTGTGTGTGTGGTGTGGTGGTGCGTTGTGGTGTGTTGTGTTGTGTTGTGTTGTTTGTGTTTGTTTGTGTGCATGCGCGCACGCGTGTGTAAATTTGATATCTGCTAATCCTTTTATTTTGCGGACGGTTCCGTGCGCGTAAACGATTTGAATACAATCGCTTTGATTTGTTTTGCTTTTCAAGATTCAGCGCTCGATAAATTCCATACATTATTATTTTAATTGGATGGGTGACCATTTGCGCGCCTTGGCTTCAGTACAGTTCCCCCAGTTCCCCCAGCTGTAAATGGGTACCTGCCGTCTTTAGGGTCAGGGAAGGTAAAGCAGCAAGGGAGAGGAGATGGGCACCGCCCTCAACATGCTGGCCCCTGGAGAAGCTGAGGTCTCTGACGCCTCACTCCCCTACGACCACACAGGTTATGGGACACCTTTACCTTTACTTTTTTAATTTTTTTTAACCATTATCATTATCCTAGGACCATGCACACTCCCCTCTCCTTTGATGAAAAGTTTTGTTCTAAAAGTTTGCTTGTCTACTCAACTACAAGACAC
>CM060337.1:8999253-9004253 GCA_030674155.1 Stramonita haemastoma | reverse complement strand
TTTCAGCAGAGAAATCTGCTGTGACATACAGTGGTTACAAAATACAAATACAAAAAAAACGTGTATACAAGATGCTCTGCGTGCGTTCGCACACGGGCCTCGGTTTATAGTCTCATCCGAAGGACTTTTGGGAGAGTGGAGTCAGCACTGATGTTAACTCCAGGGGAGAAAAATCCCCTCGAACGGGAATCGAACTCGGGTCGTCAAATTCCCAGCGCAAAAATGTCCTGACCGCTAGGCTATCCCGTCCCCTCCACTCCATCATGACATCATCCTCATTCCATTGATTATCATGCAATAAGTGAAGACAAGGGGACGGGAAGCTCAGTGGTCAGAGCGCTCGCTTTCCCCCAGCCAAGTAAAACAACGTCGAGCCCACGTGGTTACCATGGATGGGTGACCGTTTGAGCGCCTTGGCAACAGTACAGTCCCCCAGTTCACCCAGCTGTAAATGGGTACCTGCCCTATTTAGGGTCAGGGAAGGTAAAGCAGCAGAGGGAGAGGAGATGGGCACCGCTGCCCTCAACATTCTGGCCCATAGAGAAGCTGAGGTCTGTGATGCCTCGCTCCCCTACGACCACACCAGGTTATGATGGGACACCTTTACCTTTACCTTTAAGTGAAGACAAGCGGTGTGCACTGGCAGGTGGGTGTATGCTGACGTGGCCGGCAGTGGTGGTAGCGGATGGTGAGGGATCGTGGGTGGGGGTGGGGGTGGCCGTGGCGGCCATCTTTGGCATGCTGGGGGTGGTCACTCTCTTCTTCATCAGCCGCCAGCCTCAGAACCCTGTGCATCTTCCTGTTAAGGTAACAGCTAGGGGCTGTCTGTTTGTTTGTTTGTTGTTTGTTTGTTTGTATGTTTGTGTGTATGTTTGTCTGTGTTTGTCTGGTAGTCTGTCTGTGTGTCTGTTTGTTTGTCTGTAGTTTGTTTTGTTTGTCTGTTAGTCTGTATGTTGTCCGTTTAGTCTGTCTGTCTTTTTAGTCTGTATGTCTGCTTGTCTGTTATTTTGTCTGTTAGTCTGTCTGTTAGTTTGTCTGTCTGTCTGTCTGTGTTTGTTAGTCTATCTGTCTTTCTGTCTGTTACCTGTTTGTCTGTCTGTCCTTTGGTGTCTGTTAGTCTGTCTTGTCAGTCAGTCAGTCAGTCAGTCTAGTCTGTCAGTCTATTCCATTGCTTGTATCTAGCTAGATGTACACGTCTGTCTTTTGTTCCTTTTCTGTTCGTGCTTGCGTATGGCTGTGTGTGTGTGTGTGTGTGTGTGTGTGTGTGTGTGTGTGTGTGTGTGTGTGTGTGTGTGTGTGTGTGTGTGTGTGAGTGGTGGTGTGTGCTGTGTGCGTGCGTGGTGTGTGTGTGTTGTGTGTGTGTGGTGCGTGCGTGTGTGTGTGTGTGGTGTGTTGTGTGTGTGTGCGTGGTGTGTGTGCGTGCGTGTGTGCGTGCGTGCTGTCGTGTGTGTGTGTTGTGTGTGTGTGTATGTTGTGTTGCTGTGTTGTCTGTTGTGTTTTGTCGTCTGTGTGTTTTTTGTTTTGTTTGTCTGTCTCTGTCTCTGCCTGTGTTCATTGTTATCTGTTGGTCTCTTTTGTCTCTGTTTATCTGTCTCTGTCTCTACTGTTTCTCCGTTGCCGTTTCTGTTCGTCGCCTATGTCTCATGTTGTGTCTCTCTTGTCTTCTCCGAAGATGAAGGAAGAAAATGATTTTAAAATGCTATTTTTATATATTATTTTATTTCGAGGATAATGGAATAAGCACTCATATGCTTTTTTTAATATCCAGTCCCCGTGTGTACGCAGTTTTGTAATTATTTTGCCATCCGTTCCCACCGGCACACAATGGCCTACTCTTTCGAAAAGCGGAACTGGTTTTAATGTGGGCGCAGGATGTTCTGCGTGCGTCCACACGCGGGACGTTGGTTGATTGTCTCATCCGAAAGACTTTTTGATGGAGTGGAGCGTGGAATCTGCACTGACGTTAACTCTGGAGAAAAATCCCATTGAAGGAGATTCGAACCAGGGTCAGCAGATGTTCCTCCTCCTCTTCTTCTTCCTCATCCTCCTCTTCCTCTTATTCATCCTCCTCCTCCTCTTCGTCTTCCTCCTCCTCTTCGTCTTCCTCCTGCTGCTGCTCTCTTCCTTTCTCTGGCTGCTTTGTGAAGTGTTGTGGCTTTGTGACCCTTCTGTATATGGTGTTTTCTGTGGAAAATGCTGGCTTGGTTTTTTCCCCCCCTCTCTTTCAGGTGCCTTTGGTTCCAGTCTTACCTGCCCTATCGTGCCAGCTGAACATCTACCTGATAACCAAGCTACACGTTCTCACCTGGCTCCGTCTGGCCATTTGGCTGGTCATCGGTATGTGCAGTGTGTGTCAAGTTAAGTCAAAATGATATTTAGTGAGGGTAAAAGATTAAGTTGACACAAGTTTTTTTATCCTTCTGTGAAACAAACAATCAAGAAAATTAACGTATAAAAGTAATATATATATATATATATATATATATATATATATATATATTTAGTGTGTGTGTGTGTGTGTGTGTGTGTGTGCGCGTCCGCGTGCACGCGCGCCTGTGTGTGCGTGCGTGCACGTGTGTGTGGAGAAGATATGTATGCGCGCATGTCTCTTTGGGTGTGTGTATAAGGTCTCAAAGAATTAGGAAGGGTCTAATAATTATGTAAATGGCTTCAAAGCTTCTTTGAATTGCAATCAGTATTCTGGACATGGCTATGTCTGTCTTGGTTATATATGCAGATGTCTGTGTTCTGCTTGTAACGTCCATATTTTTACTAAAGGGAAGTGTTCCCTACGCCTGTTACAGGGTTTTGTGTCACATATATCCGTTATACTGTTGTACCTGTTACAGGGTGTTGTGTCACATAATAATATCCGTTATACTGTTGTACCTGTTACAGGGTGTTGTGTCACGTATATCCGGTAATGTTCGTATCTGTTATAAACTTTATGAGCAATTTCTTCTTTTACACGTTTATATCTGACAAATTTGTGCGGCACATATTTCTATTATACTTTTATACCCGCTACAGATTTTATACCATGAAATCCAGTATACTTTTGTACCTGTGACGGATTCTTGGGGGTACATAACTCTGTTAATTTTTTGTATCCGTAATAATTTTTATTGTTGGCAGATAAGTCTTCTTTCGTGACTGCTTCAGATTTCTGTGGCAAATGTAACCAGGTTGTATTTTGTATCTGTTACAAAGTGTTGTGGCTCATGATTCTGGTATAGTTTTTTGTTTGGGAATCTGTCACAGCTCATGATTCTGGTATAGTTTTTTGTTTCGGTATCTGTCACAGCCCATGATTCTGGTATAGTTTTTTGTCTGGGTATCTGTCACAGCCCTTGATTCTGGTATAGCTTTTTTGTTTTCGGGTATCTGTTGCAGGCTTCTGCGTGTACTTTTTCTATGGCTTCTGGCACAGCAGTCTCCACACACCGGGAGAGGAACACAAGGCGCTGATAGGGGCGGAGAGAAAGGGGGCTTGCCAGGACTTGCAGACACCCCTCTCCCTATCAAACCTATCCAACGGCAACACGACTTTGGACACTGTGAACTGCAACCGTGTCTCCAACTCAGACAAGTACGACAAACGTCTGGATGCAGAGGCAGAAAGCGTGCACTAGCATTTGTGACGCTCCACCACATAATGAGAGGGAGTGCACCAGAGGTCCCTTTTTAGTTATTGACATGTTATTAATGTGCAATAAAGTGGCTATCAAATACAAAAAACAGATTGAAAATCGGACAATTCTGTGCAATATTATTACAAATTGAAATGATAGACTGCAGGATGGGACAAAATGAGAAACGGGCAAGTTTATTTTAGTGACAGGTTGTCCGAATGAGTGCTTTGGTATTTTCAAAACACATTTAAAAGCAAAAGGAATAAAATTTATGCCTTGATATTTCATTATAAGGTAAATAAACAGATCTAGTTTAATAATCCATCAAAATCTCAAAATTGACAACTTGACCCCCACCTGCCTTTAAAGGCTCCTAGCGCAAAATTGGGTAATGTGCTAAGCGACTCATTTCGTGGTGGAGCGCCACATTTGCAGTCTTTTGAAGGATGCTTGACTTCGATCCTTCAAAGTTTATATAATTATATATATATATATATATAATTATATATATATATAAAATTATATTTTTAGATACCCCTGGCGGTAACACCAGTGCCGATTCCACATCTCCGAATTTCTTTTGGGTGAGACTGTAAGCCGAAATCCCGTGTACGAATGCTGGTAGAACATCTTGCACACGCGTTATAGCCTGTTCTGCTTTTCTGAGGAGTAGGCTATTGTGTGTTGGTGGGAACAGATGACGACATTTACAAAACTGCTTAACTCACGGGGTCTGGATGTAAGGAAAAATAATATGAGTGCTTATTATTACATTATCGTTGATATAAAAGAATTTGAATTAAAAAAAAAGAAATTTCTACTTTTATTAGTGGCCCATGATTTAGATTCCTTATGGCGTGTATGGGATAAGCAGTCATAATTTAGATCCCTTATGGGGTACGGGTGTGTGGGATAAGCAGTCATGATTTAAATCCATTATGGGGTGTACCGGATAAGCAGTCATAATTTAGATCTCTTATGGGATTTAGTCAAGTCAAGTCAAGTCAAAAACACTTTAATCATCCCTGAAGGGCAATTACAATACTGACAGGCATATTGCTACAAATTCATAATCAAACACACGAAGGAGCTACATTCCTTTTTTGTTCAAACATTATATAACTTCAAATAAAATGTCACAAACACTCACACTCTACGCGCGCGCGCTTGCACACACGCAAACACACGCATACACACACACCAATGTTTAGATACAATGTTCTTAAAAACCATTGACTAGAAAAAACATATGATCACCATTATTTACACATTATACGCACGCGTTCACACCCGCACATATACAAAGCCAAAAATAAGACATACTTATTTTATGGGTACATATGCATGTATGTGCACCCCTGTATGCAT
>CM060337.1:8949253-8994253 GCA_030674155.1 Stramonita haemastoma | reverse complement strand
CTCTTTTTAAAGAATGCTTAAACTTTAAAGAGAAAAAATTATTCACTAAAGCTTGGTCAAACGTCCCCCCCCCTGATGTCCCAGGCTAACAGACTGACACACACTGCCTGAATCTCCAAACTGACAAAAAGTGATGCGTGAAAAATGATTATCTTTTTTTTTCAATGCCGTTCTCTTCTCCTCAATCTTTGTCCTCGATTTTCCCCAATCTGCACTGGCATTCTTTTCTTCTTCACTTTTTCCCCCCCTCTTTCACCCTCTTCTTATTCGTCTCTTCTTCGTCGTCATTGTTCTCTTCTTCATTGTCGTTGACATTTTCATTATGGGAATCTTTTTTTCTTCTCGCACTTAAAAAAAAACACTTCCTCTTGTGGTTGGTCTCCTTCTCTCGTTGTCTTCGTTTTGATTGCCTTCATCTGAAGGAAGGAAAATTAACGGTTTCTCTACAGTACAAATCTTGCAATAATACTGGTTGTGTAATGCTCATATTCATTGCTCATAATGCTTGCCATCAATTACACATGCCCGCACGCCCGCACACACACACGCACGCACACACACAACGCACACACTCACAAACACACACCCTCCCTGTCTGACCCCCAGCTGTCCTGCCCTCCTCTAGGAAACACTGGCCGATGTCAGCGCTGCTCTTTCTAAGGAAACGGTCAACTTCTCTTCTCGTAGATCGGTGGTCTAGAGGTAGCGCACCTGTCTGGAAAGCTAAAGTCCCGGTCAAAGTGTTGCGGTAGTTCGAATCCCGTTTGGGCCCGAAACTTTTACCCCATCGATTAGACGATGAGTGGTGGTCTGGGTGCCAGTCTTTTGGATGAGACGATAAACCCAGGTTCTGTGTGTTACACATAATTACTTACCGCACGTAAAAGAACCCACGGCAACAAGAGGGTTGTCCCTGGCAAAATTCTGTAAGTAAAAAGCCACCCTGATAGGGAAATAAATGCAGTTACAGACAGGAAAAAAAATGGGTGGCGCTGCTCTTGTGGCGACGCGCTATCCCCGGGGGGGGGGGAGAGAGAGAGAGAGGAGAGAGAGAGAGAGAGAGAGAGAGAGAGAGTAGCACGAATTTCACGCAGAGAAATCTGCGTGACTTAAAGTGGTGTGTGTGTGTGTGCGTGCGTGCGTGCGTGCTCTGGCATGCAGGCTGGTGACCTCATTTAGATCTATCAGCGTGGCTACAAAAGCAGCACGGGTTTGTTTTGAAATTCAAATTGAGCGGAAAAGACGAAGTGGCGGGCTCACGCTTCTTTTCAAACAAGGTGCTGCCTTGCTGTGGTAGGTGGCTAAATTTAAGACACTGACAACAGGAGTTAGGAATGTGACCTCATTCAGTGAAAAAAAAAGTGGGAAGTAGTTTGTTTAGTGTCAGTTAAGGTCTCTTTACAATCTGGGATATCAGATGGGCAAACCCCTTTGTGGGGGGGAGAGAGAGAGAGAGAGAGGAGAGAGAAGAGAGAGAGAGAGAGAGAGAGAGAGAGAGAGAGAGAGAGAAGAGAGAATGACTGAATGAATGAATGAATGATTGAATGAATGAATGAATGAATAATCTGTATTTTTCAAGGGTTACAGAGTCAGC
This sequence comes from Stramonita haemastoma, assembly GCA_030674155.1. Classification (NCBI taxonomy): domain Eukaryota; kingdom Metazoa; phylum Mollusca; class Gastropoda; order Neogastropoda; family Muricidae; genus Stramonita; species Stramonita haemastoma. The sequence continues at coordinate 8,992,659 of CM060337.1, read as the reverse complement.
ATTACAAATTTTTATTCCATCCGGCCCTTGCCCTGGTGAGGGAATATATCTAAGGAAAAAATTAATTTAAAAAAGGGTAATAGTAACCCCCCTACCCCTACATTCCAGCATCACCACCACCACCACCAGTTCAACCTATATTTTAAAAAAGGAGATGAGATGCATTCAACAAAGTGCATAATCTCCAAATAACTTCATACATTGATAATTATTTGTACAGGAGAGAAAGGTGTGTGTGTGTGTGTGTGTGTGTGTGTGTGTGTGTGTGTGTGTGTGGTGTGTGTGGTAGAGAGAGAGAGAGAGAGAGAGAGAGAGAGAGAGAGAGAGAGAGAGAGAGAGAGAGAGAGAGAGAGAGAGGGTGGGGGAGGGGGGCTGCCAATATAGACTGCATCACGACTTTCTGGAAGTTCTGTGCTAGGAATTCCTTTCTTTCTAACTCTCTGTGTGTCTGCCTTGGTCCTTTTCAACTTGTCACCCCTTCTTGTCTATTTTCTGCCTTCTTGGTCCATTCTTCTTTTGTACTATTTTAATAATCGTGTGTCAGTGTAATTGATTTTGTGAAAACTTTTTAATTAATGATTCTTTCAAGTAAGCTGAATAACTATGTCAATAACGATTATGATATGGTTATGAACGTGAGTTTTATGACCATAGTCATAAGATTGATTTAGGTATTAGTATAGATCTGTCCCAAAATGTGTGTCTTACAGCCTATACATTCCGTTTGTGTTCCGTTACATGACCTTATTTAAAATTCAAGGCATATATTTCTCTTAAAATGAAGTTTATTGTTGACAGGGGTGCAAACCTGTGAATGTGTGTGTGTGTGTGTGTGTGTGTGTGTGTGTGTGTGTGTGTGTGTGTGTGTGTGTGTGTGTGTGTGTGTGTGTGTGTGTGAATTTTTTTCTCCCCTTCCATGAAACTGTTGGGATTTATTAACTTATTTTGTTGATAGATGGTGTTGGATTGATGTTTTGTTTAATTTATTATATTGTCTTGTTTACTCTTTAATTATTGGGCTTTTTAAAAACATAAATCAAAATTATCCTTTGATTCATATTTCTTATCTTCGTTTTCTGAATGAGTGTTTTTTTTTTAAACTACCTTATTATCTTCTTTCTGTCCTTATTTCTTGTCTGTTGTTAATTGTTTGCTACTGGATATGATGTCTTGTTCTTGGTATTTGGATAGGTTTTTTTTAAAAACTTGATTTATCCCTGATCAGGGTGGGGTAAAGGTAAAAAAGCACACGAGTGCTTATTCATTATCCTCGAAATAAAAGAATTTGCTGCTTGCCTTGCGCCTTGTGCCTTTTTCACAGAAAGATTAAAAAGAGAACATTTCTCTCCCAGATGGAGAGGGATGTACGGGCCTGACTTGTCCAGCGCTTCACAGCAGTGCTAGACATGGTTTGCTCGTAGGACAGACAACAAAAGCTACTGTCTGAGCTTTCAAAGACGAGAAAGTGAGGGGGGAAGGGAGGGGAGTGGTAAAAGGGGTGTAATTTGTAGAAGTAGAAGTTTGTGTCTGGCATTCTGTGTATGCAAAGTCAAAGTCAAAATTGTATTTCCAGATGGTACATGGAGTAAGCAATAATTTCTTTTTCATCAAGTATCTATCTAGTAAAAAACAACAAACAACTCCAAGCCACAACAAAACAAAACAACCCCCCCCCCCAAAAAAAAAAAAAAAAACACTTATAAAAAAACAACAACAAACTAACAAAAATGAAGCAGCAAGCAAACAAGGAGATTACAATCAAGAAAACCCCACCCAAAAAATATTTAGCTACAACATTGTTACAACACATAACAACAAAATAAACTGAAAAGGAACTAAAGGAAATAAAATTAGAATAATCAATAATAATCACAATAAAAACAAAAATAGTAAAAATGGTATTGATGTATGTAGTGTATCTGCATTAATGTATGTTCGTATGTATGTATATAAAATATGTATATGTTCCATGTATGAATGAGTTGTGTGTGTTTGCAAGAGAAATGTCTGCCTATGGGCGACAATTTGTGTGTGTGTTTCGTGTGTGTGTGTGTGTGTGTGTTGTGTGTGTGTGTGTGTTGTGTGTGTGTGTGTGTGTGTGTGTGTGTGTGTGTGTGTGTGTGTGTGTGTGTTTGAAGGGCCACATGAACACTAAAAAAATATTCACTCACTTCACTACAAAAGACAATCGAAAAAGTATATGATATATATATATAAATAATAATAATATGATAATATGAATATATGATGATGATAAATAATAATAGTATATAAGAATTTAAAATAATTAATATGTAAATAATAATAATATATAAGTAAAAAGCTTTATATAGCGCGAATCAAAAGACATGGGCTCACTGTGCTGTACAATAATTACATAATTAACTGAAATTGGCTAGCACAATAAAAATAAGGAAAATGCATATCATCATACAAACACAGCATATACATGCACAGACAAAAGTAAACTAAAGCAATACTAAAAATGTGCAGTCAACAATGCACACACACACAACACACACACACACACACACACACACACACACACACCACACACACACACACACACACACACACACCAGGCCCGCAAAAACACACACATACACAAAACACACAACACGGAATAACAAAGAAAACGGCACATTCACATTAACAAAAAAAAAGAGATGAAGTATAATACAAAATTAAAGAACCTTACATCTGAAAACAGCAAAAGACCAGCACTAAAGTCAGAGATGAGTCAATAACGTACTTACTTAATGTCTCACAAACGGCAAGAATGTTTCAATTCAAGCAAATACCCACGCAGCAAACCTCACACATTAAAAAAACCCTAGGACTCAGGGGGTCCTGTGTGTGCAGGTGGAGGTAAAGGGGGGAGGGCGGGGGTGGAGGTGGCTTCCAGCTGCTATTGATAGTAGCAAACCAGGGCGAAAAAGACTGAGAAGTATCTGGCAAAGAAGAGGGATAGCGTAGATGGCTGCTTTCGCACGCTTTTAGATAGGTTTATATGGGCAGGCAGGAAATCGAAAAAGCTTTTATATACAGTGCAAATTGTGTGTTGGGGGTGCACTGATTTGATTGGCGGTTATTTCAGTACACAATTTTTGTGTGTGTGTGTGTGTGTGTGTGTGTGTGTGTGTGTGTTCGCGCGTGCTGCGCGTCCGTGCGTGCGTGTTTGAGAGGGTGCATGCATGCGTGTGTGTGTGTGTGTGTATCTATGTGTGTGTGTGTAAAATAGAGAAGTTTGTCTGCATACAGTAGAATACGGTCGTGGTGCCGTGGGCTCTGGATCTGCGGAAAAGTGCAGGTGGCAAGGTCCCGAAAACGGCGTTTGCCGCACATCTTCTCCAAACGCTTCTTTAGCTTATTCATGGGACCATGGGTATGCATGCGCGTGTGCGCGCGTTCGCTGGTGTTCGTGTGTGCGGTTTTTTGTGTTTGTGCATGTGGAGGGGGCCCTGCAGATTGCCCTGGTGCATGATATTGTATGATATTGTCATTTGTTGCGTGTTCTAGGGGTCATTTTTGCGTACACTGTACCATGTTTCTATGCGACAAACTTGGCTCTGTACAAGCGGGGTTGCCATCTTCGGGGCTGTGGTGTCGCCACAATTCCAGTGCCACACACATCAAAAATGGTTGTAAAGTTTGTCTGCATACAGTACAATACGGTCGTGGTGCCGTGGGCTCTGGATCTGCGGAAAAGTGCGGGTGGCAAGGTCCCGAAAACGGCGTTTGCCGCACATCTTCTCCAAACGCTTCTTTAGCTTATTCATGGGACCATGGGTATGCATGCGCGTGTGCGCGCGTTCGCTGGTGTTCGTGTGTGCGGTTTTTTGTGTTTGTGCATGTGGAGGGGGCCCTGCAGATTGCCCTGGTGCATGATATTGTAATGATATTGTCATTTGTTGCGTGTTCTAGGGGTCATTTTTGCGTACACTGTACCATGTTTCTATGCGACAAACTTGGCTCTGTACAAGCGGGGTTGCCATCTTCGGGGCTGTGGTGTCGCCACAATTCCAGTGCCACACACATCAAAAATGGTTGTAAAGTTTGTCTGCATACAGTACAATACGGTCGTGGTGCCGTGGGCTCTGGATCTGCGGAAAAGTGCGGGTGGCAAGGTCCCGAAAACGGCGTTTGCCGCACATCTTCTCCAAACGCTTCTTTAGCTTATTCATGGGACCATGGGTATGCATGCGCGTGTGCACGCGTTCGCTGGTGTTCGTGTGTGCGGTTTTTTGTGTTGTGGCGTGTGGAGGGGCCCTGCAGATTGCCCTGGTGCATGATATTGTATGATATTATCATTTGTTGCGTGTTCTAGGGGTCATTTTTGCGTACACTGTACCATGTTTCTATGCGACAAACTTGGCTCTGTACAAGCGGGGTTGCCATCTTCGGGGCTGTGGTGTCGCCACAATTCCAGTGCCACACACATCAAAAATGGTTGTAAAGTTTGTCTGCATACAGTACAATACGGTCGTGGTGCCGTGGGCTCTGGATCTGCGGAAAAGTGCGGGTGGCAAGGTCCCGAAAACGGCGTTTGCCGCACATCTTCTCCAAACGCTTCTTTAGCTTATTCATGGGACCATGGGTATGCATGCGCGTGTGCGCGCGTTCGCTGGTGTTCGTGTGTGCGGTTTTTTGTGTTTGTGCGTGTGGAGGGGCCCTGCAGATTGCCCTGGTGCATGATATTGTATGATATTATCATTTGTTGCGTGTTCTAGGGGTCATTTTTGCGTACACTGTACCATGTTTCTAGCACAAACTTGCTTGACAAGCGGGTTGCCATCTTCGGGCTGTGGTGTCGCCACAATTCCATGCCACACACATCAAAATGGTTGTAAGTTTGTCTGCATACAGTAATACGTGGTGGTGCCTGGCTCTGGATCTGCGAAAAGTGCGGTGGCAAGGTCCCGAAAACGGCGTTTGCCGCACATCTTCTCCAAACGCTTCTTTAGCTATTCATGGGACCATGTATGCATGCGCGTGTCCGCGTTCGCTGGTGTTGTGTGTGCGGTTTTTGTGTTGTGCGTGTGGAGGGGCCCTGCAATTGCCTGTGCATGATATTGTATGATATTATTATTTGTTGCGTGTTCTAGGGGTCATTTTGCGTACACTGTACCATGTTTCTAGCGACAAACTTGGCTGGTACAAGCGGTTCCATCTTCGGGCTGTGGTTCGCCACAATCCAGTGCCACACAATCAAAATGGTTGTAAAGTGCGCAACGTAATCGTGTGGTGCCGTGGCTCTGGATCTGCGGAAAAGTGCGGTGGCAAGGTCCCGAAAACGGCGTTTGCCGCACATCTCTCCAAACGCTTCTTTAGCATATTCATGGGACCATGGGTATGCATGCGCGTGTCGCGCGTTCGCTGGTGTTTGTGTGTGCGGTTTTTTGTGTTGTGCGTGTGGAGGGGACCCTGCAGATTGCCTGGTGCATGATATTGTATGATATTATTATTTGTGCGTGTTCTAGGGTCTTCCACCCTCGCCTGTTTTGAGCACAGATGCCACAAGAGCGTTTCAGCCCGTCGAATCTCGACTTTTGCCTGTAAAAGACCCCACGCACCAAGACAGTATCGTACTGTATACATACACTCTCTCCCACATCTTCGATAGGTGTGGCGCCGGATTTTGGCGACACGAAGGCCCCCAAGATCTAAAATGCTAGTTTGTTGGAAGGAAAGCTGTAAGTTACTCACAAAAAACAAGCATTGCGCACCAGAATAATGACATATACGAATATGATGCACCAGGTGCAAGTGCAGGGTGCGCCACATGCGCTGCACACAAACGAACACACTGACGAACACTATCGCGCGTGCGCGAAAGCATACACACCCCTCGCCCGAAAAAGGTGCCGTTTTGAGCACAGATGCCAGCCAAAGAGCCGTTTTCAGCCCGTCGAACCTCGACTTTTGCCGGTAAAAGACCCCACGGCCACCAAGACAGTATCGTACTGTATACATACACTCTCTCCCACCATCTTCGATAGGTGTGGCGCCGGATTTTGGCGACACGAGGCCCCCAAGAGCTAAGAATGCTAGTTTGTTGGAAGGAAAGCTGGTAAGTGTACGTCGACAAAAAACAAGCATTGCGCACCAGAATAATGAACATATACAGCAATATGAATGCACCAGGGCAAAGTGCAGGGTATCGCCACATGCGCGCACACAAACGAACACACTGACGAAACACCGAGCGTGCGCGCGAAAGCATACCACACCCCTCGCCCGAAAAAGGTGCCGTTTTGAGCACAGATGCCAGCCAAAGAGCCGTTTTCAGCCCGTCCAACCCCACTCTGGCACGGTAAAAGACCCCACGCCACCAAGACTGTATCGTACTGTATGCATACACTCTCTCCCACCATCTTGGATAGGTGTGGCGCCGGATTTGTGGCGATACGAGAGCCCCCAAGAGCTAAGAAAGCTAGTTTGTCGGAAGGAAAGCTGCTAAGTGTACGCGACAAAAAACAAGCATTGCACACAAGAATAATGACAATATACAGCAAAATATATGATGCACCAGGGCAAAGTGTAGGGTCCCCGCCACATGCGCGCACACAAACGAACACACTGATAAACACCATTGCGCGCGCGCGTGCGCGCACGCATACCCACTCCCCGCCCGAAAAAGGTGCCATTTTGAGCACAGATACCAGCCAAAGAGCCGTTTTCAGCCCCGTCCAACCCCCACTTTTGCCCGGTAAAAGACCCCACGCCACCAAGACAGTATTGTACTGTATGCATACACTCTCTCCCACCATCTTCGATAGGTGTGGCGCCGGATTTGTGGCGACACGAGGGCCCCCAAGAGCTAAGAAAGCTAGATTGTCGGAAGGAAAGCTGGTAAGTGTACGCGACAAAAAACAAACAGTGCGCACAAGAATAATGACAATATACAGCAATATGATCCACCAGGGCAAAGTGTAGGGTCTCCGCCACATGCGCGCACACAAACGAACACACTGACGAACACTAGCGCGCGTGCGCACGTGCGCGCACGCATACCCACCCCCCGCTCGAAAAAGGTGCCGTTTTGAGCACAGATGCCAGCCAAAGAGCCGTTTTCAGCCCTGTCCAACCCCCACTTTGGCACGGTAATAGACCCCACGGTACCAAGACTGTATCGTACTGTATGCATACACTCTCTCCCACCATCTTCGATAGGTGTGGCGCCGGATTTGTGGCGATACGTGAGCCCCCAAGAGCTAAGAAAGCTAGTTTGTCGGAAGGAAAGCTGCTAAGTGTACGCGACAAAAAACAAGCATTGCACACAAGAATAATGACAATATACAGCAATATGATGTACCAGGGCAAAGTGTAGGGTCCCCGCCACATGCGCGCACACAAACAAACACACTGACAAACACCATTGCGCGCGCGCGTGCGCGCACGCATACCCACTCCCCGCCCGAAAAAGGTGCTGTTTTGAGCACAGATGCCAGCCAAAGAGCCGTTTTCAGCCCCGTCCAACCCCCACTCTGGCACGGTAAAAGACCCCATGGCACCAAGACAATACCCTACTCAGTACAACAGACTATATAATAATATGTATGTGTTAAATATAAAGGAAAAGGAGTGGACGAGGGAGATAGAAAGTGAGAGAGAGAGAGAGAGAGAGAGAGAGAGAGAGAGAGAGAGAGAGAGAGAGAGAGAGAGACACACACACACACACACACACACACACACACACACAGAAAGACGGACTAATAGCTGACCACATAAACCAAGAAAACACGTTTTGCTTGCCTTTTATTTCTTTCACGTCAACCATCAAATTTGCATTTCTTAGCATTCTCACCGAGGCAAAACAACGCACATGCATTAAAATATCAAACATGGTTCAGTTCGTGGACATTTCATCATGATATCAAAAAGTATAAATGCATATATGACAAATATACACAAAAAAGGAAAGCCTGAGAAAAAGAAGGCTTGGAAAAAAATACACGAGAAGTCAAACTGTCACCTACCTTACTGTCAATAATTACCGATTTTCAGCATACAAAAAACCATTTCCAAAATGTAAAAAAAACAACCAAACACAAATATCATGCAGTTTGTGAAAAAAAAGTTAAAGTCTGTCCCGAGCCTAAGGCTCATCAGGCCGGTGCTTATCCCGGTTTCTGTGGCGCTAAGCGACTGAGAGTCATAGACTCCCCCCTGGATAGGACGCCAGTCTATCGCAGGGTTAACCCCCCAACACAAGGTTGGTACCCCCTTTTACACCTGGGTGGGGTGAGAAAATAGCCGTAAAGTGCCTTTTCCAAGGGCACAACGCCATAGCCGACAGCTGGGATCGAACCCGCAACCTTTAGATTACGAGTCCAACGCCCTAACCACTCGACTACCGCGGCGGCGCAGTTTGTGAAGCAGTCTCCATTTAGTCCGAAATATACTTTGTACCAGTTCGAAGCAAAAGAATGAAAGACACCAGCTAAGGCAAAAAGAATGTTTGGCTTTTTTCGATACAACTTTCTTCACTAGATTGGGATTTGTGTTTTGTTCAGTCTTCTTCCTTCACGACAGTGGTAGCACTGGATTCTGTGATAGGAGGAGAGCGCGATGGCTTCTGGGTGCAGATGGGTGGACCCCTAGAGCACTGGGGTTCTCTCCGTCTGCTAACTGTCTGCACAGAACATCTTCAATGCACAGGAAACAAAACAGAACCAGACCACAGGCGCCCGCATAACAAATTTTATACGGCAGAAATTCTGCATCACTTTTTGGGGGCATGCACCAAACAAGAATGTGAAAAGATGCCTTAATATCCTCAAATCTGCTTAATTCATCAAATACTATTCATCAAGAATAACGAAATCCTCCCTCCCCCCCAAATAATTGCATTAAAAAAAAAAGTCACGAATAACCACTGAGAAAAAATATGGCCTGAAGGGTTTCTGGAAGAATTTTTCACTCAAAAAATCTGCTTGTTTTATCAATTTACTCTCTACAAGGACACTGAAGCAAAGTGATGAGGCTGCAGTGTCCCAAAATCTGACTTAAAAAAAATTACCATTACTCTTTCACTGAACATTAACACTCTACCCAGTTTTTCAAAAGCACTGAGTTCCTTCATGATATTTCTCCAATAGACAGCAAGAGTAAACTTGTCTCAAGGTTTTTCAGCACAGCTCATCAACATCTTATCAATTAACGTAAGTACTAAGGCAATTACCCTGTCATAAGAACCCTATCAGGAAAACATGATAATCATTCAGAATCTCAATCAGGTCAGTGATTCAACATTTCCCTCTGGATGACAACCATTGCTCACAGAGATAGAAAAAAAGAACACCATACAAATTGCCAGCTCAACTCCACAAACTCAGCGGTAACATTCTGTTAGAATCTTCATTAAACAGCAAAAAATCATCATGACCAAAATTGTCCATTGCATTTTAGAACTGCACAACACCTCGGGCCAGGCCTGTGTCAGTGACAACTATGTCATTGCACACCTTCACATTTACGCAGCGCCCTGTGTCAGTGACAACTATGTCACACTTCACATTTACGCGGCGGCCTGTGTCAGTGACAACTATGTCATTGCACACCTTCACATTTACGCGCGCCCCTGTGTCAGTGACAACTATGTCATTGCACACCTTCACATTTACGCGGCGCCCTGTGTCAGTGACAACTATGTCATTGCACACCTTCACATTTACGCAGCGCCCTGTGTCAGTGACAACTATGTCACCTTCACATTTACGCGCGGCCTGTGTCAGTGACAACTATGTCATTGCACACCTTCACATTTACGCAGCGCCCTGTGTCAGTGACAACTATGTCACCTTCACATTTACGCAGCTTGTGTCAGTGACAACTATGTCATTGCACACCTTCACATTCACGCAGCGCCCTGTGTCAGTGACAACTATGTCACCTTCACATTTACGCAGCCTGTGTCAGTGACAACTATGTCATTGCACACCTTCACATTTACGCAGCCTGTGTCAGTGACAACTATGTCATTGCACACCTTCACATTTTACGCGGCACCCTGTGTCAGTGACAACTACGTCATTGCACACCTTCACATTTACGCTCTAGACAATTACTGGCTGTTATCAATAAAACATGAACAGCATCCTGTGTGGTTGCATTTTTTGGTGCTTTCGCATCATTCCTTTCACGCATGCACGCACGCACACACCATGCCACGCACGCACCCACACAGCACAGAGTCATGGACTTTAGTGATTTTTCTGTACAGAATAATGACTCGTTATGGCAAGCACACAAACTGGGAAGAAATCCCTGAGCTGCCCTTGGTAAAACAAAACTTCACACAATTCAAACCACTGACCATGCCGTAAAAGTAACGAGTGATGACCCCACATCAAAGCACAGAAACATAGCATAGAGCTGCACTGGTCCTTTTTGTTTCTTTCAAAAGCCAACCCCCTCCCCCCTCCACCCCACAATACACCATTTCCCACTACCCCAAAAATCTAAATAAACTATAAAAAAAACAACAACACCAAAACACACTAACAAAAAACAAACACACACACACACACACAAAAAACCCAAAAAGCTACACAAGTTATTCCAAAATACACTTCAGTTAGTTTACTGGTCAGTCCTCCTCAAAAGATCAGCAACAGAGGCAACGACAAAATCAACTCAAGCGAGACACATTCCTCCCGGTCCATTTCTTCTCAGCTCCTCTCTTCTCTAACACCACCTGCAGACACCACTCCCAACACCTACTGTATTAGTTTTAAAAAATAAAGAAATTAAAAAAAAATAATAATAAAAAAAAAAAAAAAAAAAAAAACCCTACTGTAGCAGTTCACCTCATGCAAGGTTTTTCGTAGTGTGAAAGTCAGATTCTGAATCACTGAGAAAAAAATCTGTGATACGACATCTGCCTTATTACTTTTGTTCTTTGTGAGAGTCCCAGCGGAGTTATCCGATTTAAAGACTGCATCAACCAACTACCACCACCGCCGCCGCCACCAACCACCAAACAACTCTTTCTGACTACTACTGACTGGTGCTGAGTCCCCCAACATCATTATACCACTCTTCTTCAATTTTATCTTTTTAAGTACTTTTAACAAAAAAAACTATTCAGAGCTTACCCCCCCCCCCCCCCCCCCCCACTTTCCCTCCTCTGCCTGCAATCTACCCGCTTTGTTTTGGCTCCTAACATGTATGACCTTACTGAAACAACATTGTACAGTAGAAAAATGTTCCATTTTGGAAATAAGAATACTTGCTGACTACGTTTGTGTTTCCACTGCCTTTAGCATCTTCTAAAACTCCCAAGCACTTCTCTGAAAAATTACTGCACCTCTGTACAATAAGTTACTAATTCAATCTGTGAATTTCTTAAACAACTGTATATACGCGTTTAACATACATCAAGAATACCTGAACAAATCTCTGTTAATCAAAACTAACAAAGAAGAGAGTAAACAAATGCAGCAAAAAAGTATACACAAACATTTGCATGCTCAAAGCATGAAAACATGCCACTAACTTTTGGTTAATTGCACTTTTTGTCCAAAATGTGTCCCCTACCCTTCTTCTTTTTTCTTTTATTTTTTCACTGGAAGGTGGCCAGACTTTTGTTGATATATGTCGCTCCATCACATAACGAGTTGCATTGCACCTGAGGTCAATCATGTTATAAATTTGCAATGAAAAGGCTATGCAATACAAACAAAAAAACAAAATTGAAAATAGGACAATTCTATTAAAAGTTTTTTCAAGTTGAAATGGTAGACAGCAGAAAGTAACAGAATGAGAAACTGACAAGTTTTGAATTGCAATAGATAGTCCGAATGAGGGCTTGGGTGGTTTTTAAAAAAGTGTTTTTAAAGCAAAAGAAAACAAAATTATACCTTGATACTTCCATACAAGGTAGAAAACTGGCTATAGTTCTATAGTCAATCAAAATTGACCTGACCCTCACCTGCCTAAAATGGCTCCTAGCTATAAAAAAAAAAAAAAAAAAAAAAGGTCAGGTGCAAAGCGACTCATTTCGCGGTGGAGCGTCACATATATGATTTGACTGTATTGTAGCCAACCTCATCGTTTAAATCACATTACTGCTGCTATTGTCAAATCAAAACCAACTTCATCAAACCTGAAATCTTTTCCTACACAAAACCTCACTGCCCTGGAAAAGATGACAATAGTTCATTGCATAGAATCCTTATCACCGAGTCCCTGAAGACAAAAGTTCAGACTAAACTAAGCTGGAGAAATGGGGACCCCTCAAAAGAAAAAACGACAACTTTCTAACCCCCCCCCCCCCCCCCCAAAAGCCAACCAACAGACCTGTAGAAAACAGAAAGGAGGCATGTATTTAAGTGTTATGGCGTCATGCAATAACATTTGTGTATTTACTTTCTTATGATGTAATGTAATATGTGCAGTATAATACAACTCTAATCTGTTTCCTATTGTTCAGTTTAACCCACAATCACTGATAAGTCGGAAGACTCTTGGCACTTGCACAAGTTTTCCCCTAAATTATAGCTGACACTTCACTGTGTAACAAACCTGGCCTACTATGCCAAGAGCTCTCTTATAGCAACATATTATGCCAAGAGCTCTCTTCTAGCAACATATTATGCCAAGAGCTCTCTTATAGCAACATATTATGTCAAGAGCTCTCTTATAGCAACATATTATGCCAAGAGCTCTCTTATAGCAACATATTATGTCAAGAGCTCTCTTCTAGCAACATATTATGCCAAGAGCTCTCTTATAGCAACATATTATGCCAAGAGCTCTCTTATAGCAACATATTATGCCAAAAGCTCTCTTATAGCAACATATAATGCCAAGAGCTCTCTTATAGCAACGTATTATGTCAAGAGCTCTCTTACAGCAACGTATTATGCCAAGAGCTCTCTTATAACAAACCTGGCCTATTATGTCAAGAGCTCTCTTACAGAAAAAAAACGACAAAAAAAAACAAACAAAAAAAAGGTACAAAGTACCTTAACTTCGTTAATCCATAAGGCTAACTAATAAAACCACCCTTAGCTGAGGACACCAACCTTTCCAAATAATCTATCATCTCAGATTACAAACCTAGCATAACAAAGGATAATGAACACTTCAAACGTACAAAAATTCAAAAAAAGAAAAAAAGTGCCATATGGGCGAGCAACACTGCAGAATGGACATCCTGTGCCCATCTCAGTGCTTACAATGTCACTGCCTGCTAAGCCACCAGAACTACACAATACAGGCAAAATGGCATACAACTTATGAAAACAAAATATTTGTAAGATTGCTGCTGCTAAAAAAAAAAAAAAAAGCCAGGTACACAGACTGCTTAGGCAAAAAAAAAAGCAAACAAAAAAGGGCAAGAGAGATAAGACACTTAAGGAAAAGGACAGAAACAAAGAAAGTGATAGAAAAGGAAAATTTTCCAGCACAGAATTTGGCCAAAGTGGGGATGCTATCTATACTGAAAGACCCCCCCTTAGCAACCCCATGGCGGCAAGGTCTAATGGATGGGGCAGAAAGTTTGGGCTTAGACAGGGATGAAACCTGCACTTCTTGCCTTTCAGGCAGGTGCATTACTTCTACAATATTGATGTATGGTCTGTATTTTTAAAATGTGAACACTCACAATTGTCTGTGCTTCAGCCAAACAAAATGGAGCCCATCTATCCCCTCTCCTCAATCCCAAACAAATACACACACACACCACACCATCACCAACACAACCACCTGCATAGCTCAATTCCACCATTCGCTGTACTCACAGCACAAGCACTGACAATTCTCTCAAAATTAGCCTTCCGTCTTTCAACACTTGGTGTCCATTTCAATTCAGAATGACAGAAAACAGAAACCACCCCATACAAAAACCTCATTGAAATTTCAGAGATACAAACACGAGTTAACCATCAAGCAACCGAGGAATAAAGTGGTTGTTTTCAGAATGACAGAAAACAGAAACCACCCCATACAAAAACCTCATTAAAATTTCAGAGATACAAACACGAGTTAACCATCAAGCAACCGAGGAATAAAGTGGTTGTTTTTTTTAAACACACACAAAACCAAATTATGCATCATATTTATAAAAACATACGACAATTACTAGAACCATGAAAACCAGAGTTGTGAGAAAAATTCACCAAATCCTAAGGCAAGACTCAGTTTTTGTCTTTGTGCAAATAACAATCTCAGGAGAAGAAAAATGATCAGTTTCTGCATAGACAAAGTTCAAAATCAAAATAGTTGGTGGGTCTCCAATCGCTTTCTTGGGATACAGGTATACTTGTATCACTGGAATGACAGGGAAAAAGACCCACCCTTTCCAGCACTGTACAGTTCCTCTTTGAACTCTTTCCCTGCCAAGGTTCTGATTGAAGAACTCTCTTCAGTATTTTTCAGTGCTGTTACTGATTTCTCTGCATTCAGTATCTGTCACAATAACAGTCAGTTTTTCCATTCAAATCTGGGTCAGGGGGGAAGGAGGATACGTCTGCTATCACACGCACAAGTCAACTGAGGTGTGAAACTCTTGATACTGTATGAAAAAAAAATTACTGCCCTTTTCAACTTGACCCTCACTGTTGTCAGAGAACCTGAGTGTTAAGTTGCTTATGGCGGCAAAAAGACTTAATCTGAAATAGTGAGCAGATTACAGTTTCACGCAGAGAGATCTGCTGTGACATAAAGTGGTACAAAATACAAAATACAAAAGTTATTTCAGAAGAAAAAGTGATGTGTTAGCCACTTTTTTAGAATCTCAAAGACAGAGTTATACACGCATATTACAACTGTCTAGTCTCTCTAACACACTGAGACAAGAGAAAACATAGGAAAAGATCAAAACACCCACCATCACCCCCCTATCTCACCCCCGCCATTTGCAAACCATTAACTATACATTCCTATGAAAAAAAATCACTCCATAATTCACAAACTTGCATAGATTGGAAATCATTCTATATATGTAATAAATCAGGAGCTTCATATTAGCGGACAGGTGATATGTTAGTAATGAACAAGGATTCTCTGCTTGTTGATTTTGGGGGTTTCGTTTTCTCCCATACCAGTTACTATATACGGATAAACAATGTTGTGGGTGCAATGGCGTCTTTTTAAATTCTTTATACCGAATCTACAAAGCTGGTGATGAAAAAAACCAATTAAAAATTTTTTTTTTTGTAGTGAGTATACATGACTTGCGGGGTTACTTCTCTGGTGCGGCTCTCTTAGTAAGCCAGAAAGGATTTTAAGAGTTTAAAACATTCAGATAAAAACTTGGTTTCACAGCAACTTGACAGTCATTCCTTGTTTCAAAGCTCTGGTCAACCATCAGAGCAACACACTCAAAATCGCTTCTGTAAAGTCAATGAAGCTCGGACTATGCAGTCCCAGTGTGCCCAATGAGCCCACAGCAAACTCTCCCTGGGAGGAGCTGGTCGGTGCCCAAACAATTTTTAAGACTCAAAATTCCAACCTGCAGTCTTGCAGGCCATGACCCAAAGTGCAAGCCACCACTGCGCTAAGAAAGCAGGTTAAACCAAACAAAAAGTTGACAAAGATAGCCAATATTAAAAGGAGACAATTGTTCCTGTTTTTCTAGTCTTTCGTTAAATTCACATCATTGACATTTTTTATAGTTTCAAATTAGAGCCATGAACAGACTTTGACACAATCAACCGAAATCATCTTTCATCATCCGTTTCAGTTGTAACACAATCAACCTACATCATATTTCATCATCCGTTTCAGTTTAAAATCACAACAGACCCCACAATTTAAGCCACATCTTGTTTTCATCATGCGCTGACATTGTCAAAACACAATCGCACCCAGGCAGGCACATTCATGATCCCTGCAGCAAATATGGACTATCACCTAAAAAAGGAATGCGGCACAGTTCTGGGCAGGTGTCAGAATAATATATCCAGTTCTTCATCGCTGGCCTCGTTCGGATTCAAGTTCACCGTCTCCATGTTGTTGAACAAGCCACTCTGCATCTCCCTCTGGCGCTGAAACTCTTCGTCTGTGGTGTCGATCCAGATTTTGGAGTCGTCCAACTCAGTGGGGTAGGGGGACTTTCTCCCTCGGCGCCCACCCCCATATTTCCTTTTCTGCACACACACACGCACACACACGCACGCACGCACGCACACACACACACACACATTCACACACACAGACAGACACACACACACAAAAACACACACACGCACGCACGCATGCACACATACACCACACACACACACAGAACACACACACAGAGAACACACACACAGAGAACACACACACAGAGAACACACACACAGAGAACACACACACACACACACACACACAGAACACACACACACACACACAGAGAACACACACACACACACACACACACACACACACACACACACACACACACACACACACACACACAGAGAAAACTCATTTCATTGATTGTACAGAGAACGGGTTTTCAGGTCTGTCACAGCTGTGCAGTAGGAGGAAACTAGGGAGGGAAAGTGTAAAAAAAAAAATTTTTTAAAAGGAAGGGAAAGTGTAAGGGTCGCACTGGGATTCTAAAACAAACACAAACTCAACCAGGTAGACATTTTCATGAACCCTGAAAATCACACAAACCCTGTTTGGAGTTTCTCTTTTTTTGTTGTTTTTTTTGTTACTTGGATAGAGCTCCAAGGTTCACTAATGGTGAGATTTTGCGGATTCAACTGTTTTCACCCACCATGAAGGTAGCCGCATTCTGGCTTCAACGAAGCCACTGAATGCTGACACAGATTTTGTAATCTTTAACGTGCAACTGATTTTCTGCATGAAGAGAATTAAGGCACTGGCAAGCACTTTATGTTGACCTAATAGATCGTGAAAATCCCCACCCTTAATTCACCAGACACCATTGAGATTCAAACCCCCAACTTCATGGACCTATGGGACTGAAGTCTGATGGCTTTAACCATTCGGGTTATAGCGTCAGTCTGGAGTTTGTAAAATAGAACTTTGCTCATACATTATGAATATAGGAAAACAGATGAGTGAGTGAGTGAGTGAGTGAGTGAGTGAGTGTGTGTGTGTGTGTGTGTGTGTGTGTGTGTGTGTGTGTGTGTGTGTGTGTGTGTGTGTGTGTGTGTGTGTGTGTGTGTGTGTGTGTGTGTGTGTGTGTGTGTGTGTGTGTGTGCGTGCGTGCGTGCGTGAGTGCGTGTGAGCGTGCGTGCATGCGTGTGTGTGTGTGCGTGCCCTGTTTTCAGAATCTTATGCCAGGTGGTCAGAGAGATGCATCTGGTAGTCGTTCTGAAATTGCTGTAGCACCATAACGAATGACTGTGTCCACTTAGCGGGTCACTGTCACAGACATGGTGCTCCACATAAAAGAAAATAAAAAATTCACTTAACAAGACGAAAAAAAAAAAAGGCATATCGAAGATCTCAAAATCAATCAAAGAAAGATGCCCCTATAACTATTTCTCTACTACAAAGCGGTAAAATTCAATGACAACCTATCAAATGTTTCATATGAAATTACATAGTCTCTTAGACAACATTCACTCCATTTAAAGCAGCAAATATTTCACGCAAACGAAGAACACAAAAGCAAGTCCACAAGCAGGAGCTGGAAGTAATCAACTTATAGAAATTTCTTTAAAAGACCTGTCATACACAACAGCCGTATGCTTTAAAATGCCATGACTGAATAAAAATGTTGACAGGAAACGCAACACCACAGGCTTATCATCTATAATCAATTACAATGGCATTTCTGTTTCTGCTGTTTTCAGAATCTTATGCCAGGTGGTCAGAGAGACTCATCTGGTAGTCGTTCTGAAATTGCTGTAGCACCATAACGAATGACCGTGTCCACTTAGCTGGTCACTGTCACAGACATGGTGCTCCACACAATGGCAAGTGCAGAGAGGTACACACTTCTAGTACACCAAGCACACTCATCCAAAGGACTTTTAGGGGGAGTGGAGTCAGAGCAGATATTAACTCCAGGAGGAAAAAAACAACATGGAAATAGAAACCACAGTAACCACAAACGTCTCCCCCTGAAGACTGAAATACAAAATCTGATATATCTATCTGAGCAAAACAAGAAAAGGGACAACTTATTTATTTTACCAGGCAGCCCTCAGTTACTTCTAAAATATAAATCATAAACAAACGATCTCATGACAGTATTGCCAACTCCACACACTCTGGCACAAGCAAACACGCACACACACAAAATCAGGGTTACAACCTATCAGCATCTTGTCTGACCGGCTCATTTGCCACTGTATCTGCATGGGAACATTGATATATTTACTCACTTCACAACTACTTTTTTTTCTTACACATAAACACAAGACTTCTAGCTCTGCTGTCACACAACTGATGTCTTCAGAATCTTATGCCAGTGGGTCAGGTAAGACACAACTGGTAGTCATCCTGAAGTTTGCTCTGGCACCTTGAGGAATGACGGAATGAATCCACTGACCACGGACACACTCACAGTCTGTACAGACAGACAGCCTGGTGTTTCCTCATTCATTATAGTGTGGTGCAGACCACCAACTGCCTGAATCAAGTCTTCAACTATCAAAGTCTCTTCAATCCAATCCAATCCAATCTTCTTGTTTATAGCCCTGCCAACCACAGAAACACAGAGGCCACACTGGGGCTGTTACCTCTTAAATTTTAAATCTCAGATTAAAACTGTGCAACTATATACAGAATAATTCAGGGTAGAAAACCAACTCTACCATCGTTCCTTGCATCAACGCCCTGGCCAACCATACAGGGTCAACCCAGGACAGTCACTGTGTTGGGGAAAAAAAAGTTTAAAATATATGAGCAAGACGAGGAAAGGGACAACTTATTTTACCAGGCAACCCTCAGCCACTCATAGATCATAGATAAAAAAATATAAAAAACCTACCCAAACTCATAACAGCATCATGCAAATACATACACACAGACACACACACACACAAACAAAATCAGGGTTACAACAGATTGGCATCTTGTCTGACTAGCTCATTCTCTATATAACACTCACTTCACCACCACTTTTTTCCTTTCACCAAACACAAGACTGCTAGTTCTGCTGTTACACAACTGATGTCTTCAGAATCTTATGCCAGTGGGTCAGGTAAGACACAACTGGTAGTCGTCCTGAAGTTTGCTCTGGCACCTTGAGGAATGACGGAATGAATCCACTGACCACGGACACACTCACAGTCTGTACAGACAGCCTGGTGCTTCCTCATTCATTATAGTGTGGTGCAGACCACCAACTGCCTGAATCAAGTCTTCAACTATCAAACTCTCTTCAATCCAATCCAATCTTGTTTATAGCCCTGCCAACCACAGAAACAAAGAGTGTTGCACTGGGACCGTTACCTCTTAAATTTTAAATCTCGGATTAAAACTGTGCGACTATACACAGATTAAGACAGGGTAGAAAACCAACTCTACAAGCCAAACAAACAAAATGAAAAAAAAAAACACAAAAAAAAAGCCACTCACTCTGCCAGCTCTGCTGGGAGTTCTGGAAGTCGCAACACCAGCACCACCCATACCCTCTGTCTCATATGGGTAGCTCATCTGCTAAAAGGGGAAAAAAGAAAAAAAAAGACAATTCTGAATAAAGTACTGACTCAAAACCAGACATGTATCAGAGGTAGGTTTCCTGAAAAGACAATGAATCACCCCGCTGCTGGTTTCACAAACAGTACACACAGTGCACAAATCCAACATCACTCAGTAAGGCCTAGTCAAGAGTGCTAAAATTAGCATGCTCCTTACTTTTACCTAGTCCATGTGTGCTCAGTTCCTGCTATAAATAGCACCACCTGGCCCCATCTAGGCTGGGACGGGAGGGGATAATTAGCACTGAGAGGAGCTGAAAGTGGGGGAAACTTAACAGCTGTGTACAGTCCTGACATCCTGACAACTCCTATACCCAGACCCTGACATCCTGACGACTCCTATACCCAGACCCTGACATCCTGACTCCTCCTATACCCAGACCCTGACATCCTGATGACTCCTATACCCAGACCCTGACATCCTGACGACTCCTATACCCAGACCCTGACGACTCCTATACCCAGACCCTGACGACTCCTATACCCAGACCCTGACTCCTCCTATACCCAGACCCTGACTCCTCCTATACCCAGACCCTGACATCCTGACGACTCCTATACCCAGACCCTGACATCCTGACTCCTCCTATACCCAGACCCTGACATCCTGACGACTCCTATACCCAGACCCTGACATCCTGACTACTCCTATACCCAGACCCTGACATCCTGACGACTCCTATACCCAGACCCTGACATCCTGACGACTCCTATACCCAGACCCTGACATCCTGACGACTCCTATACCCAGACCCTGACATCCTGACGACTCCTATACCCAGACCCTGACATCCTGACGACTCCTATACCCAGACCCTGACACCCTGACGACTCCTATACCCAGACCCTGACATCCTGACTACTCCTATACCCAGACCCTGACGACTCCTATACCCAGACCCTGACTCCTCCTATACCCAGACCCTGACATCCTGACTACTCCTATACCCAGACCCTGAGCCTTGGCCTGGCCTATGTTTGTGAGGGGAAGGCTTCCAGAGATCCTTGAGAGCATGGCAAAATCATTAACCAACCCCTTGCTTTCGGATTCTCTGAATACAAATTGCCCCTAGATTTCGCATCCCATCAAGAAATAGGGTCAGGCACACATGCTGGCTGGCCTTTTCCTCCTCCCAAGTACCTACCAGCAGTTATTCCAATATCCTCGATATAAAAGAATAAATAAATAAAATAAAGAAAATATTAAATATAATTACTTCCAGACTCTTACCACAGGCTTTGTGCATGTGGCCTGATACAGCTTTGACATGTGGTAGCAATCGGTGAAGTCACTGCCTGATGGAAAACTACTGTGTGTAAATCCCAGCAAATCCTGGTTCGGGATTCGGGGGGGGGGGAGGAATTATTCAATCCTGGCAAATCCCGGTTCAGGACTAAGAGGGTTACGATGTATGTGACTTCACAGCACTTGAAGTCACTGACTAAGACGAAAGAGTCTGTGTGGAACACTGATACCCTGCAGGGTTTTGTGTTGAAATAGGTGGTGTGCACTTTGCTAAGAGAGTACAGGCATGTGTCATCACTTTTCCATGAACAGTTTGTAGTAGGCATGCATGCTGGTATTTTTCTTCACACAATTGTTTGTATTTACCCATTCTAATACCCGTGAGTCATCACCACTGTAATGAATATGTTTAGACTGCAAAAAATGTTTAGTGCATTTACTAATCAACCTTTCAGCGCATGGAACTCAGGGTTGATAATGTTAGATTTTAGTGTCATTGTACTTAAAACTAGGCACCTTCTTTTCATGAATAAACTCTGCTAGATACTCAGGAAAGTGCAGCTTTTCTGAGGCACTGAAGTGAAAGGAAGCAACTACTCACAGAAATGTGCAAACAAAATTGTTAAGAACCTCGGCATGTAGGTAGCAACACTTCAACTTCATAGGATATTTCAAGGTCCTTCCTATGAGACTATAAACTGAGGCCC
This sequence comes from Stramonita haemastoma, assembly GCA_030674155.1. NCBI lineage: Eukaryota > Metazoa > Mollusca > Gastropoda > Neogastropoda > Muricidae > Stramonita > Stramonita haemastoma. The sequence continues at coordinate 8,971,090 of CM060337.1, read as the reverse complement.
TGTGTGCAAACGCACGCAGAACATCTTGCGCACATGTTAAATCCTGTTCCACTTTTCGTAAGAGTAGGCCATCGTGTACCAGTGGGAACAGATGACATTTACAAAACTGCATACACATGGGGACTGGATGTAAAAAAGCACATGAATGCTTATTCCATTATCCTCGATATAAAAGAATAAATGAACGAATGAAAAATTCCTACTTTGCTAGAATGAAAAACAGTAAGAGAGGCAGTTACTTTACCTTGCGACTTTTTCTGGGAGGGGAGGCTGGAACATCATTAGTCACGTCCACCAACAATCGGACAGGCTGGAAGAGACAATGGGAAGAACAATGTCAACCACAGCCCCTACATCTCACAGGCAAATAGCTTACTAACACACACACACACACGTATGCACGCGCGCACGTGCACGCGCACACACACACACACACACACACACACACACACACACACACACACACACACACACACACACACACAATCTGTACCATGAGTAAATAAAAATTTGACTTTGACTTTGACACACACACACAAACCCCATTTTTCAACACACTGAAAACAAAACAAAAAAAAACCCCACAAAAAGCAACAATCAGAGCACTACATCAGAAATATCTTACTGATTTGACATGACACTACAAAAAGGGGGTAAGATGATTATTCTGTATGGAAAAGAAAGGGGAGCCTGGCAGGTCTGCTGATTGTTATGTAAACATTGCTGACCCCACACACTGCTGAAGTGCCAATGAAAGCCCCCCCCTCCCTAACCACTTTCCCACACACACTGCTGAAGTGCCAGTGAAAGCCCCCCCATCCCTAACCACTCTCCCACACACACTGCTGAAGTGCCAATGAAAGCCCCCCCATCCCCACCCACTCTCCCCCTTCCTTCTTCCTACCATCTCTCTTCGCCTTAGGCCTAGAGCTGCTGGTCCATCCCTCTCACGAAACCCGACATCCATTGTTGGTAGGATTCACTTGCTACCTAGTGATGACTCGCGATGTAAACCAGTGAAGGGAAGTAATCGGCATGGAAGAGTTACATCCCTTAACTGGTTTTCAGTGAAGCACCGACCCCAGCCCACCCCCACCCCCCGTTTTTGTTGTTGTTGTTGTTTTTTTGCTCTTTTTTTCCTTTTCACAGATTTCTTCAGGGAGATGTACCATGCCTGGCTCTAGATCCTAAAGCGCAGCTCCATAGTCTTCCGAGACTGACGGTTGCCTACCTACAGTTTTGTCAGTCATCTTTTCCAAGCTCGGATAAAATCTTTGAAAATGGACAACAAAAAAATCCCACTCCATTCTTGCACATCACGAGGAAAAAAAAAAAAAAAAAAAAAAAAAAAGGCCAAAAAAAAGCTTGTGAATAACAAGCTGAGGAAAGAGGTACCTGTGATTGTTCCTGGGATCTGGAAATGCGGGCTCTTCGGAACCATAATCACCGGCGTGCCGTCTCACGAACCTCTGAAGATGGAGGAACCGGGTGTTGTTCAGCCCTTTCAACACATTCTTATCTGCAACAAAAAACCCAAGGTGGTCCTTATTTATTTATTTATTTTTTTTTTTTTATATCGAGGATAATGGAGTAAGCACTCATGTGCTTTTTTACATCCAGTCCCTGTGTGTATGCAGTTTTGTAAATGTCATCTGTTCCCACTGGCACACGATGGCCTACTCTTACGAAAAGCGGAACAGGATTTAACGTGTGCGCAAGTCCTCCAAGACACGCTCCTTTTCACAGAGTTTGGCTTAAACATGAAACAGAATCACCCCTTCCAATACATTCTTATCTGCAACAAAACCACAAGGTGGTCCTTCAAGACACGCTACTTTTCAAAGAGTTTTTCGGTCCTTCAAGACACGCTCCTTTTCACAGACTTTGGCTAAAACATGAAACAGAATCTGTTGACTTCCTTCCTACTGTGGTTTTATCCTACTTTTTGTTGGTGTCTCTTGTCAGCATATTTTCTCTGCCCCAACCCAAATATCACTCTCAAAGATGAACAACTGTGCAGTCAGAGAGGACAGGGCTTGATGCATGGGCAGAAAGGAACAAAAGCAAAGCTTTATAATTTATTTATTTAGGAACAAAAGCAAAGCTTTATAATTTATTTATTTATTTATTCTTTTTTTTTTATATCGAGGATAATGGAATAAGCAATCATATGCTTTTTTACATCCAGTCCCCATGTGTATGCAGTTTTGTAAATATCTGTTCCCACCGGCACATGATGGCCTACTCTTACGAAAAGCGGAACAGGATTTAACATGTGCGCAAGATGTTCTGCGTGCGTTTGCACACAGGGCTTCGGTTTATAGTCTCATCCGAAAGACTTTTGATATTTTCAGCATGAACAAACATAGAGACTATTATACAAAGAAAATCTACTACAATACTAAAATCTGACAAGTATATAAATGAAAAAACAAGCATCAAAACTCGTGTGGCCTCCTGCACTAATTGGCACAACAGAAATGTAAACCAATGTAAAGTGTGGGTAGGCACATTCATATGGCATCCATTATTCACCCCACAGTTCATAGATTGGGATCCGAGAGGCAAACTTTGAATGCAACTTCCAATTCTGACAAGTATTTAAAAGAAAAAACAAGCATCAAAAACTCATGTGGCCTCCTACACCAACTGGCACAACAGAAATGTAAACCAATGTAAAGTGTGAGTAGGCACATTCATATAGCATCCATTATTCACCCCACAGTTCATAGATTAGGATCCGAGAGGCAAACTTTGAATGCAACTTCCACACTATTTAAAACAAACAATTTTTTTGTTACTGTTAAGCAAATTTTGTGCTCATACTTCAGATCAAATGTTGTGAAACAGGTCAGTCTAGTGAAAAATTACAGTTTTTAGCCTTCAGTAAATTACGTACCATAGCACATCAGTGCATAGATTCCTACACAATAAGTCACACTGAAAAAAATAATGATTCTGCATAACAAAACTTCACACAATAGATTTCACTCCAAAACAATAATTCAGCACAAGAAGAACCACTCTGTAAATCACACTCCAAAACAATAACCTCGCACCACATAGTTAACACAATAAATCACACTCCAAAACAATAACCTCGCACCACATAGTTAACACAATAAATCACACTCCAAAACAATAACCTCGCACCACATAGTTAACACAATAAATCACACTCCAAAACAATAACCTCGCACCACATAGTTAACACAATAAATCACACTCCAAAACAATAACCTCACACCACAGAGTTAACACAATAAATCACACTCCAAAACAATAACCTCGCACCACATAGTTAACACAATAAATCACACTCCCAAAAACCGTAAAGTTAACACAATAAATCACACAACTGCATACACACGGGGACTGGATGAAAAAAAGCACATGAGAGCTTATCCCATTATCCTCAATATAAAAGAATAAAATAAAAAATAAAATAAAATAAAACACTCCCCAAGAACACTACAACACCGCTGACTCCAAATTTTGCTGGTACTCTAAATAACCAGCGCAAAGAGAAAGATAGACCAGACAGGTGAGAGAAGAAGGCGCTAACATACCCAACACAAACTGGTCAATGCAGTCTGTGTGGGAGATGCCGCATTTGGGGTCGATGATTTTGATGGCGTCGTATCGTTCCCGCACTCCCAGCTGGTTGCTGATAATGTTGGCCAGCTCTGTGATGTTTTCCAACTGTTCCTCCTCTGTCAGGTTGTTCCTGCACACACACCACAGTCAACACCGCTGATTATTGATATATAGTAGTAGTAGTAGTAGTAGTAGTAGGCACCCATCAGTCTCGGAAGACTATGGAGTTGCGCTCTAGTCTTTAGAGAGCAAAGCCTGGGTAAGTAAGTATGGAGGACAAGCTGTTACCCATGCAGCAGATCCCCCCTCTCCATGCCACTTTAATGATCCATTGGAAAGGCAATGACCGATACAAATGGTTCCAGTACCGTCGCAGGAGCCACCAGAACATTGCCATATACAGCCCCGAGCTGCCCTGGGACAATGTTTATTCCAATGGATCATTCCAGTGGCGTGGAGAGAAGGGGGTCTACTGTATGGGCATCAGCTTGCCCTCCATACTTACTTACACTTGGTACACACCTGGTGCACATGACCTCTTGAGACACACATTTGATCTGTTCTGTATGCATACAATTCACCACCACCACCACCACCACACCACCCCCCTCCTCCCAGCCTTTCTCTGAGAACATTTGAAGTAGTGCCATTTGGTCAGCAAATAAGCAAATATACACACAGACACACACATATACATATACGCACACATATGCGCGCGCGCACACACACACACACACACAAGAACACACACACACAAACCCCTCGCCACACGTTCTCTAACCTGTTACAATTAAAAATTCATCATCCAGTAATCCTTCTTCATCTTTTACGTTTTTAATGAATAATCCACATTTAAATTCAAATTCAAATTCCTATGGCGTTGTACCCTTGGAAAAGGCACTTTACGGCTATTTTCTCACCCCACCCAGGTGTAAAAGGGGTACCAACCTTGTGTTGGGGGTTAACCCTGCGATAGACTGGCGTCCTATCTAGGGGGGAGTCTATGACTCTCAGTCGCTTAACGCCACAGAAACCGGGATAAGCACCAGCCTGATGAGCCTTAGGCTCGGGACAGACTTTAACTTTAAATTCAAATTCAAAATACTTTATTATCTCTAAAACAAGAGAAACTCCGGTGGGTTACAAGCCATATATATATAAAAACAATAACCACACAAAAAATACATCAATATAGATAGACACAGGTTCTAAACGTACCATTTCTTCAGTTTGGGCACTGGCTTAGCTCTGGGCTTGGTGCGCCGGGCCCCTCCCCCTGTGGCTTGCTGTGAGGAGGAGGCTGCAGAACTCTCCCCAGAACTCTCCCCGGCCTTCCTGCGGTTGGCCAGTCTCCTCGTCACCAAGCTTCTCGCCTGGTCACCAGCCATGGCCAACATAGCAGCCCTGTCTCCTCTCTCCCTGTTTTCCATGTTGGCCAAAGTGAAGATGTCGTCCACACTGGACTCTCTACTGCCCAAGCGCCCCGAGGAACTGGACCAGTCAGACATGTGCTCTGACGCGGCCTGAAAGGGTCCCCCATGGAAGGAGTCTGAGGGCGAATGCAGGGACTGTGTGTAGCAGTGGTCCATTAATGCTGACGGCGAAACTGGCTGGTGCAGGGTGCTGCAACAGGCATTTCAACAGTGGAAGTCATAACATGATTTTAAACAGACTGAGCAAATAGCAGTGCTGGAACTGTACCAGTGTAGACCAATGTAGACCAATTACAAGCCAACCCAAAACACTAGACTGAATCTCAAAGTTAACACTGACCTTACCTACACACTGTTTCAAGTCTTGAATTATTCCCTAATATTGGTCCTTTTTTCAAGAATACAAATGCAGACCTGTGCACCCCCTTACTACTGATTTCAGTATTTTCATGGCAATTTTCAGTATTTTTCACCGAGTTTCAGTATTTTTGCGTGTTGTTCGTGACACCTTTTCAACATGAAGCATAAATGTCTTTTTTTTAATTTGGTTTTTGTATTTGTATTTGTTTGCTCATTCCCCTTCCAATTTCTTTCCATTGTACAAAAGCTCATAAGCTTTTTCTTTTATCAACTAGCAAATCTGGACAGGTCCGATGATTTCATAAGTGATGTAATATACAGAGCGTAGAATTGGGAGAGAAAAAAAAAGGAGGAAATTAAGCCGGGGTCCAGGGGCTGCTTAGGCCCCGGTGGGGTGCAGGGGCAAAGCCCCGCTGGGGGCCCAGGGGGGCGAAGCTCCCCGGCCGAAAACGATTTTTCACATTTTAAAGGCAGTTTGGAGGCCTCTCCAGGCACCATTTTGTGCAATGTGGAGGCGTGTGTGTGTGTGTGTGTGTGTGTGTGTGTGTGTGTGTGTGTGTGTGTGTGTGTGTGTGTGTGTGTGTGTGTGTGTGTGTGTGAGAGAGACTCAGACCTTCCATAAAGAACCACCAGAGTATGTCAAACTTGTTTTAAAAAGATCTATTCTGGATAGCGGTTTTATAATATAAGTTTGTGTGTACCACTGTGATGGTTAATGGAAAACGTGGAGAGAGAGAGAGAGAGAGAGAGAGAGAGAGAGAGAGAGAGAGAGAGAGAGAGAGAGAGAGAAACTCGAAACTCGATTTTAATTGTAAGGCCACCGGCCTGTACACATTTTAACCGAAGAAACTAAAAGCAAAACATTGAACAAACAACAGAATTTTGGCATTGTCATGAAATAATTTCCAAAGAGACATAAACTACATCACCTTTTTGTACGCCAATTGTACCTAACTGAGTTTCTCTGGCTTTCAGAGCATAAAATATATACATACCCAAATGTCTCAACTGACAAACATTTTCACTATTCAGAATAGTTTGAAGGCAATGTTCATTATCATTTGTGAAGTATTTGGATAGGTATTTCTCCCTCAAGTCTGTAAACTTTGAACATTCAAACAGAAAATGGATTTCAGTTTCAATTTTGTCGCAAAAAGGGCACTTTTTAGATTTATCATTGTATCTGTTATTCACGTTTAAATCACCGACTCCAAGTCGAAACTTGACCAGCGCATGTTTGAATTTACCTATGGTGATAGCAGTAAGATATTTTTCAGGCTGTAACAGTGATTTAAATGACCTATACGTTTCGAATCTGTCACTTTCTGACAGTTTTGCATACCAATCTTGATGAAAGCAATCAATCATGCGTTGCTTTAATTCTTTTAGAAAAACTTTCTCAATTCCTACCCCACCATTTACCCACACTCCAGAGAAGCCAAAAAGATCAAGACATCTTTTGATTACAATATAGGCCAGTTATTTACATCTGAATGTCTTTCGGTGAGTTCTGGGATCTTGTTTGCAGTCATCAAATATGCCTGTTTTGGAAATCTGCGTAAAGACATATTTTGAAGTTTAAACCAGTACGCAATAGATCTTATGGTGCTATCAATATACATAGGATAACGTCCTGTCTCCCATAGATCATTGTGTTAGGAGTTTTGGGGTAAACGTTTAACAAACGTTTGCAAGCAATATAAATGTACCGATTCTATACAGTGAAATTTTGTAAACCCCCAGAGCTCCGAAGCATATAACAACATAGGTTTGACTTGGGCATCGAACAACTTAAAAAACACAAACATATCCATGTTGCCCAAAGCCCACATCGTTTTCAAAATCTCAAAAACTTTATGTTTTGCACGCCTAGCATACTCTTCCAGTGCTGTGTCAAAAGATACTTTAGTTGTAAGAGTAAAACCAAGATACTTGTAGCTGTTAACAACTTCGATATTTTGACCTTTAAAGTGCCACTTTTCCGATTTGGATAGATGCCCACCTTTCCTGAACACCATAACATTCGTTTTATCAAGATTTACAGTTAATCCTAAAGTGTCAGATGCTCTTTGCAAGTTATTAAGCTGGTATTGAAGGCCACTGGGGCTATGAGAAAACAAAACAACATCATCTGCAAACAACAAGAGAAAAATTTCCTGTAAGTCAGGTAAAAACTGAAAACCATGTTTTCCCTTTCGTGAAACTTCTTCTGCTACTTCAGTGATTAATAATGAAAAAATCAAAGGAGACATCAAACAGCCCTGTTTCACACCCAGTGGACATTCAAAATAATCAGACACTTCAGAACCCCAGCGCACACAACTTTGCACACTACCATACATACTTTTCAACATACGGATCATTTTTGATGAAACATTGATTTTTTTTAGCACTTTCCAAAGCATATCACGATTTACTGTATCAAAAGCCTTTCGATAATCAATGAAAGCAACATATAGTTTACTTCTCTTCTGACCATACAAACATGACCTAACCATTTTAACGAGAGTAAATATGTGGTCTACAGTAGAGTAATTCCTGCGAAATCCGGCCTGTGAGAGAGAGAGAGAAGAGAGAGAGAGAGAGAGAGAGAGAGAGAGAGAGATCAATACACTCTCTGGTGAAGATTTAAGAAGATCCTATGCCTTTCTCATTTTATTTTTAATCTGATTTCGGTGTGGACTCACCATGACGGTTTGCATGGCCAGAAAACAAGTGCTGTGTATGTGTGTGCTCTGCTGCTGTCCAGTGCAGCACCAGAGCCGAAGCTGTGTTCGGTACGATATAACTTCAGAGCAAGTCTTGATGTAACTTCAGAACAAGTCACTTTGCCGTTTTAACGATCAACTGATTTTTCGAAGGTGCGAGAAATTTTACTGTCCCAAGAAATCAGCGCTTCTATAAATGAAGAGCCGTAGTTTGCTATGTTTCGACCGCATTCCAATTTTCGACACCACTTGCGAATGAAAGTTCAACTTTCACTAGCGAGTAGCCTGATGCGAGAGACGTAGCGCAGGTTTCAAACCTTACTCGGCAAAACGAACAGCCAATTTTGCTGCTTATGCATCTATATCCGCAACTGTACCTCTTTTAGCCCCATCCTGGCCTGTTAGCGTCATTTTGCATTCACTCCGCGTCTTTCTTTGCTTATAAGTGTATCAGTTTGGTCTGTTTCTCCGTGAAAGTTTACGCAACTTTCCGCCATTTTGTTTTGAAGATACTGTTGTGCGCATGCGTCATCAGGGGAGATAAGTAACTGAACGATAGGGCCTAGCAGACGACGTAACGCGAGATAACGGCATCGCTGAACGATAGAAGACGACGTTTTCGATTTCCGGATTTTTCGCTGACAAAAATCGGATTTTGATTAATGAAATCGTATTTCTGTATTTTCCAACTTTTTCCGGAACAAATACGGAAAAATACGGAAGGTGCACAGGTCTGCAAATGACTGTCCTACACAGTAATGTTGGACTCCTGTACCACCCCTATCCAAACCCCTCATCTCCCTGCACCACCCTACCCACCCCCAGTAGGGTTGTTACACAAAGTAAAACTTACGATCATACGGGTCGTCTTCCACTCCAAACAAGGCCAGCTCCAGTGCACTATTGTCAACCGACAAACTGAAACTTGCATCATCATTTGGTTCAGCTGAACTGTAATTTACCCCTGGTGATGCCACCAACCAATCATCTTCGGATAAAGTCTCATGATGCTCCCTGCACACATCAAGAAATGTTTGAATGATTAAAACTTATCCAAAACTTAAGAAAAAAACAACAACTTGGTATTAAAGGACATAAAATTAACAGTAGAGCTCTTTAAATAAGGATGTTTTACAGAATATTAATTATACATTCATACAATTTTTTTAAAAGATAAAGAAGACAGGATAAAAACATAGGTAAAAGGTAAAGGTGTCCCATAACCTAGGTGGTCGTAGGGAAGCGAGGCATCAGATCAGAGACCTCAGCTTCTCTAGGGGCCAGCACATTGAGGGCAGCGCCCATCTCCTCTCCCTCGCTGCTCTACCTTCCCTGACCCTAAAGAGGGCAGGTACCCATTTACAGCTTGGTGGACTGTACTGAAGCCAAGGAGCGCAAACAGTCACCCATCCAACTGGTAACCACACTCAACGCTGCTTAACTTGACTGGGGGAAAGTGAGCGCTCTGACCACTTAGCTATACCACCCCCTATGAGGATAAAAATATAGCCATTGCCATATTGGGTGGAATCAATCAATCAATCAATCAAATTTTTATTTCCAGATGGTACATTGGAATGTGTAGCCTCCGCTGTAGTCTAGTGGTTAGGGCGTTGGACTCGTAATCTAAAGGTTGCGGGTTCGATCCCAGCTTTCAGCTATGGCGTTGTGCCCTTGGAAAAGGCACTTTACGGCTATTTTCCCACCCCACCCAGGTGTAAAAGGGGTACCAACCTTGTGTTGGGGGTTAACCCTGTGATAGACTGGCGTCCTATCCAGGGGGAGTCTATGACTCTCAGTCGCTTAACGCCACAGAAACCGGGATAAGCACCAGGATGAGCCTTAGGCTCGAGACAGACTTTAACTTTAACATTGGAATGTGTAGTGCCTTGAGTATCGTCTTTTCCTGAGCTTGTAACTCCACAGGAGGTCTGCCCACTGGCCTCTGTTGACAATGCTCCCACTTCAGGGTAGCTCATTAAAAAGTTCTCAAGAAAAAATTTCAGATCTGTATCAATAAAATACAGGGTGAATAGGCTGGGTAAGCAGAAAATAAGCACAAGAAAAAGAGAGGTGAGAGAGAGAGAGAGAGAGAGAGAGAGAGAGAGAGAGAGAAGAGAGAGAGAGAGAGAGAGAGAGAGAGAGAGAGAGAGAAGACAGACAGACAGACAGACAGACAGACAGACAGACAGACAGACAGACAGACAGACAGACAGAACAGACAGACAGACACACACACACACAACACACACAGACACAGAGAGAGAGAGAGAGAGAGAGAGAGAGAGAGAGAGAGAGAGAGAGAGAGAGAGAGAGAGACAGACAGAGAGAGACAGAGAGATGATTAGAATATAGTGGTCGGGTTAAAAACAGAAACAAAGGGAGTGATAGAAAAGAGGAAACTTCTATCACAGAATATCCAGAAGGTAGGAATGATAACTTTCAACAGAACGGGCCCCTGGCATTCCCATGGAAGAGAAAAGAACACGATTCCATGACACAGGCAACTTCCCAGAAAAGAAAAATGCACCAATACTTCTTGCAACTACTGATCAACTCTTTGGAGTTGTGCTGCTGGCAGAGACAATCAGAGCTGGCAACTCAATCCATCAGAACTTTGAAAAGGCAGGCAACCCTCCCTGCCCCCCCCCCCCCCCCCCCCCTCCAACCAAATATTTTTTAATCCTTTGATAATTATTTTGTCTTGATGATAGCTGTGGTTTTGGTTTTATTTTATTTTACAGTTAAAAGAAAAGATGTCATTATTCTGCAAACGCCCGCTACATATTACCACCAGTTACCATCCTACCATCATGAATATTGCCAACAACTTACCCTCCAAAGAATGATGGGGCAAATTCATCGAACTGTGAAGACTGAAGTATGTCAAAGCCATTCAGGATTGTAGAGGTAAGTTGTTCATCATCCAACAGATTATCTGGTGGATCATTGTCCAGTAGTGATGAATGATCGTCTTTCCATCGGCTATCAAAGTTGCTTGCGTTCATACTGTCCATGGCAAAGCTATAACAAAAAAAAGGGTTATAAAACAGAATGAGTCATCATTTTAGCAGTAAATATATAATCATATATAATGCATGTATGTATGTTTCAAGGCTACATCAGAAGTGGTTGAGGTCAATAACCTTTGCATGGAATTCCTCCAGCCACAGAAATATAATAAAAAGTCTGCAGTTTTCCTGATATAAAAGACTGACACTCATCAACCTCCCCCCCTCCCCCCAGGTCTGATGGGTGTCCTAAAAAATGTTGTTCTGGTGCCTTTTAGAAACATGAGGGAATGGAAACCTGGGGAAAAACGGGTCAAAACCTCTGCCATGGCCCCTTTGGTTAACAATGAAAGAACCTCCTGTCCTGATCCAGGGCCTTGCAGGCCAAGTGATATCCAGGAAATGCGAAAACTGGAGGAAAAGGTGTGACTGTGAGGAGCCTTCCTTGGACCCCAAGGATGACTGAACCCTGACCTCATCACCCCCAGGACCCACTGGCGTGCAGGCAGCCTTTCCCGAGTGCTTGTGTGACAGGACAGGCTGCCCACGGTATCTCCTGTGGGGGTTGATGGCCTCAGGCCAGGGGTTAGTCAGTCACTGAGGGTGAGCAGGCTGGGAAGGGGCCGGCTTCTGGCCCACAGACCTGGACCCTGACCTAGCCTTGTGCTGCCTTGCTCTAGCCCCTCTTGGTCTGCAGCAGGTACGAAACTCTGCCTGAATGGCTTTCAGAAAGGAGGGCCCACAGGGGAAGGGTGCTTGGCTGCAGGGCAAGGACCAGCATGAAGGGCTTGATCCCTCCCGATATCTGCCTGACTCTTTACAGAGGCCTGCACATGGTTTCCAAAGAGGGAACCGGACCTAACTGGCACAGCTCTCAAAGAAGACCTGGCGGTAAGACAGCAGGTGATTGATGATGCTAACAGGACATCATCCCACCTAGCCACAACTGAGTCGAGATGCAGTTGGGATTTTTTGTTATCTCTATTCTTTTCAATCTTATTAAATTTTTGTGTAACCAAATGTGTATTACTATTAACAGTGCATTTAACCCTATTCCTACCAAGTAAAAAGGGGGAGATTAGCACTCTGTGCCCAAGCAATTTTGAGTTTACAGACTTGAAAAGTAGGTGACCCAATTAAAACAAACAAAAAAACCTTCTGGCTTCTTTGTGTTGAAATTGGGAATGTATATGATTGAGTGTGTCTTTATCTTACAACAAAAAAACAATTCAATAGTGAAATTTTCTCTACAATAACTATTTTAATCGGTACATAAAAAACAGAAACCGGTAATGCACTTGTCAAGATCCCCACCCCCACCCCTCGGTCCTCCAAAACTTCTGTAGGATTGTTGACTCACTGTCCCAAGTCCAAAAGAAGTTTGTAGTCTTGAAATTGTGGGGGTAGTGCTCTTCGGTTCAACATTGTTTTAGCCAGTCCTACAACGTTCTATTGACAATTGTGCACACAAAGAGTTAGTTCCCTTGACAGTAGTGACCCCTGTGAATTGTGAAAGGCTGTAAGAACGATAACTCTCACGAGAGAAGTGCTGAAACGAAAGTACCCATGGATTGCAAACGAGACTGTCGTTTGCAGTCTACAGTGACATTATAACGAAAACGAGACTGTCTTGTTTTCGGTAGGAAAGGTGTTAATCTGGGGTCAAATTCTTTTAATTTTTCCTCAGCTTGAGCTTCAAGGCTTCTGAAGTGAAAACCAGAATTTACAATGCCATCAGACCATATGAAGACCAGAAGAACTGACTTCAGTGAAAAAATGCAAGCTAAAGTAGTACAGGCATGTCACACCAACATCTGGACTGGCCAAGACTGTCCTACAGCCTGTACAGGGAAAAGTAAAAGGAGTGAGATGAAGAGGCTGACAGAGGAAACGATGAGAATACATAAGAGAGTGGGAGAGCCTTTGGTGGAGCCATCTGCTAGGAGGGTGGAAGATCGTGAGGAGTGGAGGAAGCTGGTTGCAAAATCTTCAGTGGTGCCCCTCGATCCATGAACTACGGGACAGGTGAAGGTGATAAAGAAGAGCTTCAAGTTCAAGGTACAAAGATTGTTAGCATGTGCAACCCTTTTCTCCCCCCAGCCCCAGTAATGAATGCTAGCAAATAAACCTGTCTTAAACTGTACAAATCCCTCGTGATATCTATCCTCCTATATGCAGGGTTCGCGCTAGGATTTTTTAAAACCGGTACTGAGAGTTGCCATTTCAGAGACATCTTGACCAACACCCCCAAAATCGGTCCCCAGAAAATAAAATCCCGTACGTACTGTGAACAAAACAAAACTATTCAGTGAGGGGGTGGGGAGGGGGGGGATTGTTCGGCAGCAAAACTAAATCTAAATTGAACGCAAATCTCTCAGACTTTGACTGCCCTGCTGCTGCCACTCGCTTCTTGGGCACGAAGCCACGCAGGACATAGGATTTTTTTTCTAGCGCCTGTGCCACTGTCTGTGTCAGTCTGTTGTTTTGCATGGCATCATTCGTGAGACTTATATTCTTCTTTCTTGTTTCTATACTTAGTGCTCATCTAGATCTTTCGTTCAAATTAGATTTAGTTTTCACTCTTCTCTCTCAAAGCAACGCGCAAATTCAGTCAAAGACCCTCCGCTTTTCGTAAGAGCAGGCCATGTGTGCTGGTGGGAACAGATGACATTTCCAAAACTGCATACACATGGGGACTGGATGTAAAAATTAAAAAAGCACAGGAGTGCTTATTCCATTATCCTAGATATAAAAGATTAAAAGAATAAAGAATAAATAAATCTAGGCCCCATTTACTCATTGTGAATGGAAGTTACCGTCATACCGAGAAGAGCGCGAAACTCTATTCTTTCACAGTAAAACTTGCTGTTCTGCGTGCTAGGCTAATCATGCTGGCGCCAAAGATGTTCGTCGGAAGGGGTGGTGGTAGGAAGGGGTAGGTGCGTAAGCACAGTACAGGCGCATGACAGACTGTCAGAAAATGTCACTTTGGACTTTTTTTTGAGACGGAAATCTAATCGGTCACAGGCAAACAGAATCGGTACGGGGTACCGGCTGCTTCGAAAATTTTCGGTATACCCTGTTTACAATCGGTAAAATACCGACAATTACCGGTTATCGCGAACCCTGTATATGGCTGTGAATCATGGACTCTGACAGCAGAGTTAGAGAGGAGAATCCAAGCATTCGAGGCCAAGTGCAACAGAAGACACCTCAAAATATCAAACAAGGAACACAAGACCAATAACTATGTGAAAGAAGAAATCAAAAAGCGCGTGGGCCCCCAAGAACCTTTGCTCTCCACCATAGAGGAGAAAGCTGATGTGGTTTGGTCACACAACACCTTAGCAAAAACCACCTTGCAAGATACAATCGAAGGCAAGAGAAGAAGAGGCCGCCAAAAGAAATCATGGGCTGACATCATCAAACGTGACTGGACCGCCCAACGCCTGCAACACCTCCTACTAGCCAAACAGGATCGTGTAGCGTGGAAAAAGATTTTTGTTGCGTCTTCTCTATGTCCCCCCTACGTCCTTTGGGACATGGGACAGAGTGAGTGAGTGAAACTGTATAAAGTAATGAGATAGCGCGAATCAATGACCAACACGAGCATTAGTAGGCAGTTGATTTTCTAAACTGCACAATGGTTAGCCAACTTGAACTTGACAAAATTCTGCGATTAGCCTAGCCTAAGCATGAAACAATGTACACGTGTTCTGTTCGCCGGCACTGTTGGCCGCTGGAGCTCAAATAAAGCAATAGCCACGTAAAAAAATATGAAAGCATTACGACGTTTTAACAGTACTTACTTGTGAAACAATGAGGTATTAGCCATTGAAATAGTAAGAGTCATATGGCCAATGCTTAATACACTGCTGAGAAACCAAACGTGTAGGCTAGCCTATCGCAAGAGACGGAAGTCAGGACGAACGCATGTCAATGCAGATTGTGAAGTGAACCAATAGGGATAGGTGAAAACAAGTATACCATTTTAGGATTTGGTTTAAACCAATGATATCTTTTAAAGCGCAGTGGGCTACGTTTAGTGAGAAAAACGATGAAAATAGGCTAATCAGTCATGCTCCAGCAGATTAAGTTATTCAAATTTTCACTTCTATTAAAAAATAGTGGCTTAAAAACTGAAATAGTATTCTATGTTGGCCTAATTTTAGTCTGCTTTGAGTTTCTTCTGTTCTGGTTCCTGCTGCGACGATACCGGCAAGAATAAAGGTACCGCACCGAATAGTTTGTGCGACAACATGATAATTTAATTTGCTCTTGATAAAATGTGTCGATTATTCAGTCAGCCGTAAAAAAATTGTAACTTATAAGACTGTCCGTTTGTTAGAAATAGTCATCCTTATCAATTTATTTTATTGTCAATATTTTTTTTTTTGATTAGTGAACTGCGAACCCTGACCTCTAGGCCTAACTGAAGACTGAAAACAAGTAAACAAACCAATCGATAAATTAATGAATACTATATCGACGCAAAGAATCAGCTCCTTATAGCCTTGTAGTGATTCCAAAAGTCCTTCGGATGAGACTTTAAACCGAGGTCCCGTGTGCGAATGCACGCGGAACATCTTGCGCACACGTTAAATCCTGTTCTGCTTTTCGTAATTATTATTATTATTATTATTATTATTATTTTATTATTATTATTATTATTATTATTATTATTATTATTATTTATTCTTTTATATCGAGGATAACAGAATAAGCAATCATGTGCTTTTTTTCATCCGGTCCCCGTGTGTATGCAGTTTTTGTAAATATTGTCATCTGTTCCCACCGGCACAGGATGGCCTACTCTTACGAAAAGCGGAACAGGATTTAACGTGTGCGCAAGATGTTCTGCGTGCGTTCGCACACGGGGCCTCGGTTTAAAGTCTCATCCGAAGGACTTATAGGCCATCGTGTGCCGGTGGGAACAGATGACATTTACAAAACTACATACACACTGGGACTGGATGTAAAAAATCACAATAGTGATCATTTCATGATCTTCGATATAAAAGAATAAAGGAATAAATCTTGCATTATGAAAAGTATCTTGTTTTAAAGGGCAAGTGTCATGTTGAGTACAAAGGCTACACTCCTGTGTTAGCAATTTGTATAGAGTGCTAGCCTAGTCAGGAATTTGGGGGGGAGGGGGGAGGGGATTTACATTGATTTTTTATGGTGTGAAAAAATTAACTGTGTACTTGTTTTGGGAATTGAGAACAATTAGCAATACCAGGTAGTCACGAAAAGGTTGGAAAACGTTATCAAATAAGGATCACTTGTGTTCCTACAGTGTTGACCCCGTGCACGCATATTGTGGCAAAGGACTGAGGGGTACTGTGTCTGCTGAAGAAAACAAAAATCAAACCTAAATTTGTTCAAAATCACACGAGTTTTGAGTCAGAGGCTGGTTGGTCTTTCAACAAAAAAAAAAAAAAAGGGGGGGGGGGGGTATTTCTGCAGAAGCATCAGTTCGTGCATTATAAATGCAACAGAAATAAAGAAAAGCAGAAGGAAAAGTGGAAAAATCTTACCGAAATTAATAAACGTGCCGCTGCAACCTGTCATATAATAGTAATAACGTATAGGTTGCCTGCACAGCATGCATATATGCCTGCATAGTCCTGTTGCTAAAGGATTGTAAGCCTGCTATTTTTAGGGCAGCATGCAGCGCCAAGGTGGGATGACTTTGGTTACCTATCTATCTATCTATCTATCTATCTATCTATCTATCTATCTATCTATCTATCTATCTATCTATCTATCTATCTATCGATCCATCCATCCATCCATCCATCCATCCATCTATCTATCTATCTATCTATCCCTTTCTACATATCTATCTATCTATCTATCTATCTATCTATCTATCTATCTATCTATCTATCCTTAAGTCCCTCAATCAGATATGTTCGCTTTGATTATGATATAATCTTAACAACAACAACAACAACAACAACAACCTCTATTATACATTGCGTTTGAATTGTTACGTGCCCAACATTGGGTGTTGGTATTTGTGGTGGCCCTGTGGTGCCATGCCAAAGTGGGATGATTTGCGGCTAAGGTTACTACAGTCCCTAAATCAGATAGTTCCTCTGGGACTGGTCAATAATATAGGGGCCTAATCAAAACAAATTAACCTCTGACCCTGAGATCAAATCTCTCTGACGGTCTGGGATTAAGCCACCATGGAGGCGCCCGTTTAAGCAACTTAGAGCACAGACACCACACCATCAAAAGTCCTATGGGTGAGCCTATAGACTGGGGCCCCCTGTGCAACGTGGGAATAACACCTGGCGCATTCCTTGACAACCCATTCCGCCTTTCGAAAGTGTAGCCAAGGCCATTTCATGCCCATAGGAAACAATGACAAAATGAACACACGCAACGCACGCACGCACGCACGCACGCACGCACGCACGCACACACACACACGACACACGCGACACACACACCACACACACACACACACACACACACACACACACACACACACACACACACACACACACACACACACACACACACACCACACACACACACACACACACACACAACACACACAACACACACACACACACACACACAACGGTGTCGTCTTTAGACACCTTATCTAATGTTGAAATGCTGCTAACTGGCGTCCAATTCAAGGCATATATTTCTTTTAGAATGAAGTTTATTGATGACATGCCCACGAACCTCTGTGCGTGTGTGTTTTATTCATTTTATTTATTTATTCTTTTATATCAAGGATAATGGAATAAGCACTCATGTGCTTTTTTACATCCAGTCCCCGTGTGTATGCAGTTTTCTAAATCTTGTCATCTGTCATCTGTGTGTGTGTGTGAGAGAGGAGAGAGAGAGAGAGAGAGAGAGAGAGAGAGAGAGAGAGAGAGAGAGAGAGAGAGAGAGAGAGAGAGAGAGAGAGAGAGAGAGAGAGAGAGATTTATTTTTTTAATTTATTCTTTTATATCGAGGATAACAGAATAAGCAATCATGTGCTTTTTTTCATCCGGTCCCCGTGTGTATGCAGTTTTGTAAATATTGTCATCTGTTCCCACCGGCACACGATGGCCTACTCTTACGAAAAGCGGAACAGGATTTAACGTGTACGCAAGATGTTCTGCGTGCGTTCGCACACGGGGCCTCGGTTTAAAGTCTCATCCGAAGGAGAGAGAGAGAGAGAGAGAGAGAGAGAGAGAGAGAGAGAGAGAGAGAGAGAGAGAGAGAGAGAGAGAGAGAGAGAGAGAGAGAGAGAGAGAGAGAGAGAGAGAGAGAGAGAGAGAGAGAGAGAGAGAGGCAAGGCAAGGCAAAATTCTTTTATTCGAGGATAATAGATAAGCACTCATGTGCTTTTTTACATCCAGTCCCCGCCCCTTTCAGGAATAACATCAAGATAAAAAGACAGCCTCAACTAAAACAAGAACAATTATAATGATCCAATTACCAAGAGCAAACCACACAAAGTATCAAGAGAGAGAGAGAGAGAGAGAGAGAGAGAGAGAGAGAGAGAGAGAGAGAGAGAGAGAGAGAGAGAGAGAGAGAGAGAGAGAGAGAGAGAGAGTTTTCTCTCTCCTTTCATCAAAATCTTATGATTTACATGACTTATTTTGTTGATAGATGGTGGTGGGTTGATGTTTTCAGCTGTTTACCTCATTATATTATTTTGTTTGCTCTTTAATTATTAGCGCTTTAAAAACTTTTTTTTTAAACCACACCAAAATCATCATTTGATTCTTACTTCTCATTTTTGTTTCTGAATGAGTGCATTTTTATTACCTTATTGTTGTCTTTCTGTCTTATTTCCTGTCTATTGTTTGCTACTTGGTATGGTTTCTTGCTCTTGGTATTTAGATTATTATTGTTGTTGTTAGAGTTTTTTATATCTTGATCTTATCCCTGATAAGGGCGGGGATTGGATGTAAAAAAAGGTAATCGAGTGCTTATTCATTATTCTCTAAATAAGATAACTTGCATTGCCTTGCCTAGCCAATCATTCTCCTTAATACAGACGACAGAATCAATCTTAGCAAAATAATAGCAATAAAACTGAGTACAATAATAAACTGAATTAGCGACAGAAAACCAATGTGGTTTTATCAAAGGCAGGAATATTGCTACACTACTAGATCAACTGAAGATGTTATACACTATATAAACAAAACAAACCTACCAGGAATCCTGGTGGCAGTAGATTTCACTAAAGCATTTGATATAC
This sequence comes from Stramonita haemastoma, assembly GCA_030674155.1. Lineage (NCBI taxonomy): Eukaryota > Metazoa > Mollusca > Gastropoda > Neogastropoda > Muricidae > Stramonita > Stramonita haemastoma. Next base: position 8,951,754 of record CM060337.1, on the reverse strand, counting down.
CCCCCCCCCCCCCCCCCCGAAAAAAGTATATTCAATACAGCCTAAAATAGTATGGATTTGGCCCAACTTCTAAACGTGGGTAGAACCTGCTTTAGTACAAATAGAAAGCTGCACAAACCACTACTGTTGGATATCTGAATCCTTTAAGTAGAAAGAGGTATACCCAAGGCTACCCTCTATCTCCCCTACTTTTTGTGCTACCAATCGAGATATTTGCATTAACAATTCGAAGCAATAAGGAAATAAAACGAATAACGATACCAAATGCAGGAAGTAATGATCAAACAAATAATATTCTAAAAAATATAACAGCATGCAGATGATACAATACTATATTTAAAAGAGAAAGAGGACTTAGAGGCAGCAAGTAAAAGGTTCCAGGCCTTTGCAGTAATCTCTGGACTGGAAATGAACCAACACAAGACAGAAGCTATGTGGCTAGGTGGAAGCAAATTCAATGAACAGAAATACTACCAACTGAAATGGGGGAAACAACTTAAAATCTTAGGAGTTTATCTCAGAATTAACATCAGTGCATGTTATATAGAGGATAACTGGTCAAAAACATTAGAAAACCATGAGAAGAATTATGAGGGTTTTTTTTATATACCACTTTATGTCACAGCAGATTCCTCTGCGTAAAATTCGGGCGGCCCTCCCTGGGGAGAGTGGGCCACAAGTGCAGCGCCTACCCATTTTTTCCCCTTTTTTCCTGTCTGCATCTGTGTAATTGCTTCGAATGCAAGTGTGATATATGAAAATACAAGGAAAACTGCCAGAATATAACTCTTACGTGCAGCCTTTTCAAATTAAAGAAGGCCGACAATGCCACTTGTTTTATTAAAAGAGAGAGAAAGAGAGATAGTACTGACTTCCCCTGAAAGACTTCTTTACAGGAGAGTGGTCAATCACGAGACAAATGAATACAACTTTATTGAAACTGGCCGTTTAGTTTCTAAGTTGCTTGTCAGTGAGTGCTTGTTATTATAAACTCATACGACATAAAAAAAAAAACTATCGTTAGGATAAAATGTTGATTGAAAGTCAAGATATTTGTTCATTTGCTAAGTACTCTTTTCGATGATCGTCGTGTTTGCAGACGACGTTTTGTTTACAGTTTTGGGTTATATTTTGAATATCAATTATCAGTCAACTTTTTTTTCCCCCAGTGAGACAGACTTAGCTACGAACAATATGATATCACCAGTTGGTCAGTTTCTTAGCATGATCAACTGATCTTCAGGTTTTACATTTTGAATTTGCATGCTTAATGATCGTCGGTAGTGTAAAAAAAACAACAACCCAATCTTACGCCTACGGTCTTGCCTCTTTCAGACACTCCCCTCATCTAGGGCATAAAGGCATAGCGATTTTGCGAGACAGTCAGTTTATTTTATTGATAGCCCATTTTTGCCGGGAGTAGAGAAAGGCATCATCAACTAGGTTAGATTATGATTTTTGTTGTTATTTGCTGCTTACTTTCTCAGTTTCTGGCAAACAAGGAGGGGGGGGGGGGGGGGGGGGGGGGGGGGGGGGGGGGGGGGGGGGGGGGGGGGGGGGGGGGGGGTTGAAGGACCACTTTAAAAATTGAAGTGCTCTTAATCTATTTAAAAGTCAGACACGTTCATGAGCAACAAATAAATTGTATTTCATTGATTGATTTTGTAATTGATTAAAAGAATGAGAATCTCACAAACTTTGTTTTTTCAGCCATGGGAGGGACCACCCTTGTCTTGTACACTTGTTCACACACGCAGCACACACATGCTCTCTCTCTCTCTCTCTCTCTCTCTCTCTCTCTCTCTTCTCTCTCTCTCTCTCTCTCTCTCTCTCTCTCTCTCTCTCTCTCTCTCTCTGTGTCTCTCTTTCACAGTGACACACAGACACACATACACACTCACCCCACCCCCCCATTCATGCACACACACACACACACACACACACTCACACTCACACACATACACACACACACACACACACACACACTCACACTCACACTCACCACACACACTCACACTCACACACACTGACACTCACAGACACTCACTGGCCAAAGTTCTTCCAAGGAACTTGTTAAGGACTGAGACAGAAAGGTGATCCATCCATTGATCCAATAACAAACTGGTGCCACATGATCAACAAGGACCCTCAGATGGGAAATTGCAGGACATAATATATGTTATAATTTTATTTCTTTCTTTATTTATTCTTTTATATCAAGGATAATGATGTAAGCACTCGTGTACTTGTTTGCATCCAGTCCCCGTATGTATGCAGTTTTGTAAATCTTGTCATCTGTTCCCACTGGCACATAATGGCCTACTCTTACAAGAAGCGGAACAGGATTTAACATGTGTGCAAGATGTTCTGCATGCGTTCACACACAGGGCCACGGTTTATAGTTCTTATCCTAAGGACTTTTGAGGGAGTGGAGTCGGCACTGATGTTAACTCCAGGAGAAAAATCCCCTCGAACAGGAATCAAACCCAGGTCATCAAATT
>CM060337.1:8939253-8941753 GCA_030674155.1 Stramonita haemastoma | reverse complement strand
GTGTGTGTGTGTGTGTGTGTGTGTATGTGTGTGTGAGTGCGTGTGTGTGTGAGTGCTTGTGTGTGTGTGTGTTTGTGTGTATGTGTGTGTGTGTGTGTGTGTGCATGTGTGCGTGCATTTATTTATTTTATTTTTATTTTATTCTTTTTTTCAAGGATAATAGATAATTGTGCGTGCGTGTGTGTGTTTGTGTGTTGTGTGTGTACGTGCACGTGTGCATGCATGTGTGTGTGTATGTGCATGCGTGTGTGTGTGGATGTGCATGTGTGTGTGTGTATGTGCATGCATGCATGCATGTGTGTGTGTGTGTATGTGCATGCATGCATGCATGTGTGTGTGTGTGTGTGTGTGTGTTGTGTGTGTGTGTGTGTGTGTGTGTGTGTGTGTGTGTGCAGGTGGACTTTGAGGGGAATGTGCTGAACACCCATCAGTTCAAACAGCTGCTGGACACTCAGCCTCTGCCCATCGTTGCCCCAGGGTCAGTCACTGCTGATTTTTTATTTGATTTATTCTTTTATATCAAGGATAATATACCCTGTGATTTGTGTTGTGAATACTCTATAAGGCAGTGAGTGCATCCAACCTTTGCATAACCCTATACCTTGTGATACCTTCAGTTTAACGTCTATTCACATTTAGTGTGCACAGCGCACAAATCCAACAGCACTCAGTCAAGAGTGCTAAATTTAGCACGCCCTTTCCTTTTTTACCTAGTTCCAAGTGTGGTCAGTTCCTGCTATAAATAGCGCAATCCGGCCCCCAATCGGGCTGGGATGGGATGGATTAATTAGTAGCTTAGAGGAGCTGAAAGTGGGGGAAACTGACAGCTGTGTGCTATAAATAGCACCAGCTAGCTCCCTCTGGCTGGGATGGGATGGATTAATTGTAGCGAGAGGACTGAAAGTGGGGGAAACTGACAGCTGTGTGTGCGGTGAATACTGGGTAATAGTGAGCCACCTGTTTGACTTGCAGGATGGATTGGAAGGAGCACTGAAGGCCCTGTGCCAGGACCACAGTCTGTCAACTTCATTCAGGGTGCTGACTTTGGGTAAGAGACATAGTCGCCAGCATTGTTGTCTTGCAAAACACCTATCCAACCTCTGTGGGGGTTTTTTTGTGTTTTTTTTTTTTACACAACGCACATACACTTGCCCACATGCATGTACACAATGCACGCTAATCACATTTATACTACAGCACAACATGCATACAAACATGCAAGCAAGTGCACGACACGCATGGCCATACATTGGGCGCACACATAATTTATAATGCACATACCCATACTGCACACTTGCAAATACAGATTGATTTAAAAAAGGTACTACATTGCTGTCTGAGCCAAAAACACACATACATGCTTGCACACAAGCTCACATGCACACATACACATACAAATAATGAAATTATATATTGAGTCCGGGTCGGAAGTTTGGTTCAATTTGGGCCTGAAACTTTTCCCCATCCATTAGACCATGAAAGTGGTCTGGGTGCTAGTCTTTCGGATGAGATGAATAAACCAAGGTCCTATGTGTAATACATAATTATTTAGTGCACATAAAAGAACCCATGGCAATAAGAGAGTTGACCCTGGCAAAGTCTGTTGGAAAAAAGCCACTCTGATAGGGAAAGACACACAGTTGCTATCATAATATATCCCGGCATCAACCGGACCCCAGAGATACAGACACCTGCTGTGTTGGTCAGGTAATTTTAGCAGCACTCTCAAACTTGCATCCGTAAAGAGGATGAAGCTCGACTGTGTGGTCCCAGTCTTCCCACTGAGCCTACAGCACACTCACTCTGGGTAGGAGCTGGCCGGAGTCCGAAAAATCCTTATGACTCTTATGGGAATCGAACCTGCAACCTTCCAGGCTGCAATCCAAGGCACTCTGCACTGCGCCATGGTGGCTGGTGATCATATTTATTTGATCAAACAGCTGGACACTGAATAATGAATATTTGTTACTTTTGACACCATGTGTGAGCAGCATGAAAAGGAAGGAAGAGGAGGGAAAAGTTGTGTGTCTTGACATTTACAGGGGCTTTCTTTTTTTTTTTTTTTTTTTGATTTTCTCTGAAAATGTGATAGATGTTGCTTCCTTACCAGTGTTAAGTACAACATGAAAAGTGCAAGTTTTTTTTTTTGGGGGGGGGGGGGGGGGGGTTGGTTTTTGTGTGTGATTGGATGAGTAACCAGTTTGTTTTTGCTGTTGCAGGGAGTTTATTCTGACCTGGAGCAGTCGTGGGCTGTATGTGTTTGATCCCATCAGCGTGAAGGTGGTGCTGTGGACAGATGCTCTTAGAGGTAGGGTGTTTTGGTTTACACCATTTTTTGTTTCTGTCTGTCTGTCTGTCTGTCTGTCTGTCTGTCTGTCTCAACACTTGCACTTGTACTCATCCACCGACACTTATATGCATGCACTCACGCACATATGAATGTACGTATGCATGCATGTACATACATGCACACAAACACATACGTTGGGGGACGGGATAG
>CM060337.1:8906753-8934253 GCA_030674155.1 Stramonita haemastoma | reverse complement strand
TTACTGTCTGTAGGAAGCAAAACGACAGTTTAGCTGCAAGGCAATGGCTGATTTATTGTCTGTAGGAAGCAAACCAACAGTTTAGCTGCAAGGAAATTGCTGATTTACTGTCTGTAGGAAGCAACAGGGCCTCTCCTCTGAGTGACCCGGAAAGCAAAGACCCGCAGTGGGGCAACGGACCAGCAAGGAGATCATCAGAATGGATGGCAGTAACAGCAGAACCTCCCCAGGCTGCTGCCTCCGGTGCTGTGGACGCTGCAACACATGCCCCTGACTCCGGTGTGTGTGCCAGTGTCCAGGAAGTGACCACATGGACGAACACGCAGTACACACAGCTGCCCTCAAGCGACGAAGTGACGGAGAGAGGTCGTGGCTACAGCGCTGACTCTGACAGAAGTGCTGCCACCTACACAATGGAGGGGAGAGAAGAGACGGACAGTCCTGACTTGACACTGATGGAGCAAACTCCAGAGCCATCTGACAGGGACACCAGGCTTGCTGCACTGAGTGAGGCACAGCTCACAGAGCAGGGACAGAAAGTGTCAGACCACAACTCTGTAGGGGACGATAGCAGATGGGGGGATACTTCCGTTTCTGTCAGAGAAAACCACCGCAAAGAAAACGCACTGGAAAGAGATGACGCAGATGGTGAGACTGACGATAACCAGAAGATGAGAGACCACCAGACGACAGGGAAAGGTGGTGTCACACTGGACACAGCGATGACGGAGCCACTCAGGGTCAGGGGTCAGATGCGCAAGGTGAACTCCATGCCTGAGATCATCCAGGAAGAGAGGGATAGGCATGATGGGGGTGTGGGGAAGGGAGAGGGCACCGGCCGAAAGTCACCTGCCCTGAGCGCTGTGAGGAGAGCTAGTTCAGGTAGGTAGTCCTGTCACCTGGGACTGTCGGGCCTTTTGGGAATCTTTTTTTTTTTTTAATTAAAATTTTTAAAAAAAATATTTATATATATATATATATTAAATTTTTTTTTTTTTTTTCTTTTGAGAATCGTGTGTTTGGTCTGATATATATATGCATGTGCTCATTATGTATGATAGTTAGATATGTCTTCAACATCTGAAATCCCCTTTACCCTGCCAAAGTGTATAACTTATGAGTGTGTGTGTGTGTCCGTGCGTGCGTGCGTGCGTTTTTGGTTTATAAGTTTTGTGTGACATACTGTTTTGAATATCCTCATCATACAGGCAGCCATGCTCCAAATTTACAGGATTTTTTTTTCTCCTTATGGTACAGGGGGGGCGGGATAGCTCAGTGGTCAGAGCACTTGCTTTTCCCAAGCTAAGGTTATTTAAGCAGCATTGAGCATGGTTACCAAGTGGATGGGTGACTGTTTGCACACCTTGGCTTCATTGCAGTCCCCCAGTTCACCCAGCTGTAAATGGGTACCTGCCCTCTTTAGGGTCAGGGAAGGTAAAGCAGCGAGGGAGAGGGAATGGGCGCCGCCCTCAATATGCTGGCCCCTAGAGAAGCTGAGGTCTCTGACACCTCTCTCCCTTACCACCACGTAGGTTATAGGAACACCTTTACCTTTTTTTGTGGTACAGGTTGTTTTGCTAGGAGCACAACCTGTACTTTCGGATGAGACTTTAAACCAAGGCCCTGTGTGTGAACGCACGCAGAACATCTTTCACACATGTTAAATCCTGTTCCGCTTTTCGTAAGAGTAGGCCATTGTGTGCTGGTGGGAACAGATGACATTTACAAAACTGCATACACACGGGGACTGAATGTATAAAAGCACATGAGTGCTTATTCCATTATCCTCGATATAAAAGAATAAATAAATAAATTGGAAAGAGGACAATCTCACCATGACATGTTAACGTATAACAATGTTGTCATGGAGGCCTGGGCATTTTGCGTGCATCTCTTACTGACAGAACATTTGTTCCTGTCCAGGGAAGTGCTGAGTGATGTTTGCTTCAATTCGTTATTTATACAGCATGGTTGTTTTATATATGTGGCGCTCCACCACGAAATGAGTCGCTTAGCACATTACCCAATTTTGCGCTAGGAGCCATTAAAGGCAGTTGGGGGTCAAGTTGTCAATTTTGAGATTTTGATTGATTATTAAACAATATCCGTTTATCTACCTTATGATAAAATAATCAAGGCATAATTTTTATTCCTTTTGCTTTTAAATGTTTTTTGAAAATACCAAAGCCCTCATTCTGACAACCTGTTTCGAAAATAAACTTGCCCGTTTCTCATTTTGTCACGTCCTGCAGTCTATCATTTCAATTTGTAATAACTTTGCACAGAATTGTCCGATTTTCTATCTGTTTTTTGTATTTGATAGCCACTTTATTGTACATTAATAACATGTCAATAACTAAAAATTGACCTCTGGTGCACAATGACTTATTATGTGGTGGAGCGTCACATATATCTCTTTCTGATGGCTGTAACAGCTATGTTGATGATTCAGACTGTCTGCCCTGTGTTCTTGATATCAGTGTGACACATGCGTAGGTTGCATGATACATCTATTCAGTCTATATACATCTATTCAGTCTATATATAACATGTTGTGATTAATATCATGCTTATTCTATATATTATATCTAGGAGAACATTAAAGTCAGTTTTATGATAGGAGTACACACAGGCATGTGCTCTGTCAGTAAATGTCTTGAATGATTCTGGGAAACAAGGCCACATAACTGGCATGTTTTGCCGTGCATTATTTTCATTTTTGCTTGTCATACAAAGTTGTACAAAAGTTGTACAATCTGAAATAGATTCAGTTGATTCTCTTTTGCAGAAATCTTTATTATTGTCAGTTCATTGGTGATTTGAAATCTGTCTTGATCAGTTGATTTCATCATTTTTCTTTTCTTATTCTGTCCCGAAGTAGTTCTTATAAACAAATTGTAGCATGCTCAAACCAATAACCAATCTTCTTCTTCTTCTATCCAGTAGTCTATTTAGACCATAGGGGCGCCATGGAAGACCTCGCAACCAGCTCTCTCTATTTCCTTCTGTCCTCAACCTTACTCAGGGTGTCACTCAGCCTGAGGCCCGTCCACTCTCGGATGTTGTCCTCCCATCTCTTTCTCTAACCAATAATAACCAATACTCCAGTTTAAAAAAGAAAATGTTATTCATGTAGATTTTTTTAAAATTCTGTCAGAGGATCAGTTGTGGTCAGAGGACAATGTGTTGTTTCAAGGTTCAGCCACAAGTGTCCTTTTTGCAAAACATGGTATGCTGTCATTGTTCAATGCTTTCTTCCCTTGGAGAGGTTTTCAGAGAAGTCTTTCACTCACCTTGTCGTTGTGGTTTGGTTTTGTTTGTTTGGTCGAGGTCTTTTTCATTTCTCGGTCAGAGCTCCAAGGTACATCAGTGGTGATATTTTGCGTTAAGAGACCGTTTTTGCCAGCCATGGAGGCTGCTGCATTCCAACTTTGGGGACTTTGGTTAGTTTGAAGGACTACTTTGAAGTCATCTTTGATTTTCTGGACTGAAAATGTGTGGCCTCTTCTGTAAAAAGTGTGTGTGTGTGTGTGTGTGTGTGTGTGTGTGTGTGTGTGTGTGTGTGTGTGTGTGTGTGTGTGTTTTGCTTGCATAGTGTGACCATGATTTGTAAGTAAGGAAGGGCTGTTGGTGGTCATTTTTCTTTTTTTCTTTCAAACTTCAGGATATCCTACCGGGAGCATCGCCAAATCGGTGAAGAAGAAGAAAAGACGAAGAGTCAACGAAGTCAACATTGCAATGGCTGCCAGCTCGTCAGGTGAGAATGTCTGGTGACTTTTACTTACCTGAATTCAGAGGAGAGGATTATCAGCTCAAAGCCTGTCTCTTGATTTCTCTCTCCACAGCTTTTCACTGTTGTGGTCTTGTTAGTTATTAGCCAGTCTGTCTGATCCTTGCTTGCTCGCTGTAGGTGTCTTTTTTGTTTTTATTACTCTGTCTGTCTGTCACTCTCTGTCTCTTGTCTGTCTGTCTGTCTGTCTGTCTGTCTGTCTGTCTGTCTGTCTGTCTGTCTGTCTGTCTGTCTGTCTGTCTCTCTCTCTCTCTCTCTCTCTCTCTCTCTCTCTCTCTCTCTCTCTCTCTCTCTCTCTCTCTCTCTCTCTCTCTCTTTTTCTCTCTCATCTTTGTTTTTGTTTTTTTTAGGTTAACATCAACCAAAGACTGTTACACTAGGATATTACACCCATGTTAAAAAATATATGAATAATGCTCTTAGATGTTCTTCTATGTTCAAAACTACATACACACGGGGACTGGATGTTAAAAAAACACACCCGAATGCTTATACCATTATCCTCGATCTAAAAGAATAAACAATAAATAAAATGAATAAATAATAAATGTTGTCATGTGTGTGTGTTCAGGTCAGATGAACAGGACTCTGAGCATGGACTCCCTGAAACAGAAGAAGAAGAAAGGTGAGCTGTGAACAGCGAAAAGCGTGAGCACACAGTAGAAGCTTGTCCATCTGTCACAGAAGAATAGACCAGCTATGGCCGGTGGCGTGGATGATAGGAGCTTAAATCAGTGTGTAATCTGTGACCTGTACAGGGATAAGTTCTGTCCGCATGTCAAGTCAAAATTTTATTTCCAGATGGTACAATGAGTAAACAATAAATTTGCTCTTTGTCATCAAGCCATCTATCTAAAAAAAAAACCCAACAACAAATAAAACAAACAAAAGAAAAAAAAACACCCAAAATCGAACAACAACAAAACACCAAAAAGTCATTTAAACAACAAAAAAAAACTAACAAAAATGAAGCAGCAAGCAAACAAGCAAAATACAACCAAGAAAACCCCACCCAAAATATATTTAGCTACAACATTGTTACAACTCATAACAACAAAATAAACTTTGTGTGTGCGTGCGTGCATGCATGCGTGTCTGTCTGTCTGTCTGTCTGTCTGTTAGAGAGAGGGAGACAGACAGACAGTCAGACAGACAGACAGACAGAGGGAGATAGATTTTTTTAAAATGTATATTTTTTGTTGGTTGGTCTTTTTTTCTTTTCTTTTTTTTTAAAGTCTTAGCACACACACAAACATTTCACTTTTTTTTTTCTTTTTTTTTTAACATTCCACATTCACCAATGTTGACAGAGGTCACACAGCCCACAAGGTCGCTGACATCCTCACCCACAGGCGTGCAGGAATCGTTTGCACCGAGCAACGTCAGCCGATATGGACACCATCTCCATCACCACCGTGGACAGCATCGACGAAGAGCAGGAGGAGGAGGAGGAAGCTGGCATCGTCAACAATGGCGCTGCTGGGTCAAGGTCAAGACCAAGGTCAGCTCTGGAGGACGATGTCTTTGCTGGTCCCGCTTCTGCAAAGAAGTGTCTTCAAGAGAGGTGGTGGTGCGAACAATACACACCTGGGAGAGGAGGTGGGTACAATCCTGGGTAGCCTGGCCCTCGGGGCAGGGTGCTGACCTCAGTGACGACAGTGACCCGGAAACTGTCCTACCCCACACCGCTTTCCCTGAGGCGTCAGTGAACGTGTCGGAAGTCTCGAAGACTCAGAAACGTTAGAGAGAAATGTGGAGCTGGGTGTAAACGATCCCCATCATGAAAGGAGAAGTCTTTCCGCGTTGGATTCACTCAGTCAAGCCCCACGCTGACGGACGCCAGTCGAAGTTTGTCCGTGGAAAAGCTGGCGTTCAGGGTCGATGATTCGGAGAGCGAGGTCATCCCGCCGCTGATCGAGAGGTTGTCTGCCCTTGGTGTGGCACCAGCGTCGTTGAGGGGTGAGAGGGGGCGGGGGAGCACCCACGACTTGTCCTCCATGAAGAGTCTGTTCTCCGAGGCGTCCAAACAGAAAATCGCCTCCGTCAGAGAAAGGTCAGCTTGTTTTTATCTATTTTAAAAAACATTTTTTAAAATTTAGTTTATTGATTTATTGTTTTATATTGAGGATAATAGAATAAGCACTCATTAAAAAAAAAAAGAAAAAAAAAGAAAAGAAAGAGAGTTAGAGTGTGTGTGTGTGTGTGCCTGTGCTGTGCTTGTGCTGTGTGTGTGTGTGTGTGTGAGAGGGAGAGAGCAGAGAGAGACAGAGAGGGAATTCTGAGAAGAAATAAAATGTTCATGTAAACACATGTTTAGGTAGAGAAAATTAAAAAAAACAACCTACTTTAATATCTACATGAAGATGTGGTTTACAGGACGGAATAAATCTCTAGGAAATTTGTATAACAGGGTGGTTTTTTTTTTTTTTTAAAACACATTTCCATTTCTTGTCCCTATTTTTTGTTCCCCATTGCTTCAATCCTTAACTGTGTGAACTTGCTAATCTTCAGAGTGACAAGTTTGGCAGTTCCACAAAGTCGCTGATTCGTCGTGTGAAGGAGAAAAACCCGCTGATGTCCAAGTCGCCTTACGGAAGCCCACCACAGGGGTCCAGGGTAAGCTTTTTTAAAATTTCATTAAAAAAAAATTGTTATTCATTTATTTTTTTTATTTTTTTGTTGTGTGTTCCAGGGTAAGCTGACAGTGCAGTAGAAAAGGGGAAGGAGTGGGGAGTTTGAGAATGGAAAGACAGTGAGAGCGATAGGAGGTGGAAGAGGTTTAGAATGATAGTAGTAGCACCCATCAGTCTCGGAAGACTATGGAGTTTCGCTCTAGTCTTTAGAACGCAAAGACTGGGTAGGTAAGTATGGAGGGCAAGCTGTTACCCATGCAGCAAACCCCCCTCTCCACGCCACTGGAATGATCCATTAGAAAGGCAATGACCAATACGAATGGTTCCAGTACCGTCGCAGGAGCCACCAGAACGTGATAGTGTGGAAGAAAATAAGGGATGTGTCATCAAAGGAGGACTCAGATGGAAGAGGTAGACGATAGGGGTGAAGAGGTTAGAATGATAGTGTGGAAGAAAATAAGGGCAAAGAGAAGATTCAGTGGAAAGAGAGTGAGAGCGATAGGGGTGGAAGAGGTTAGAATGATAGTGTGGAAGAATAAGGCAAAGAGAAGGATTCAGATGGAAAGAGAGTGAGGCGATAGGTGGAAGAGGTTTAGAATGATAGTGTGAGAAATAAGGGCAAAGAGAAGGATTCAGATGGAAAGAGAGTGAGAGCGATAGGGGGTGGAAGAGGTTTAGAATGATAGTGTGGAAGAAAATAAGGGGCATAGAGAAGGATTCAGATGGAAAGAGAGTGAGAGCGATAGGGGGTGGAAGAGGTTTAGAATGATAGTGTGGAAGAAAATAAGGGGCAAAGAGAAGGATTCAGATGGAAAGAGAGTGAGAGCGATAGGGTGGAAGAGGTTTAGAATGATAGGTGGAAGAAATAAGGGCAAGGAAGGATTCAGATGGAAAGAGAGTGAGAGCGATAGGGGTGAAGAGTTTAGAATGTAGTGTGAAGAAAATAAGGGCAAGAGAAGGATTCAGATGGAAGAGAGTGAGACGATAGGGGGTGGAAGAGGTTAGAATGATAGTGTGGAAGAAAATAGGGCAAAGAGAAGGGTTCAGATGGAAGAGAGTGAGAGATAGGAGTGGAAGAGGTTTAGAGTGATACTGGGGAAGAAAATAAGGGGCTGTGTCATCACAGAGGACTCAGATGGCTGTGTCTGTCTTGTCTCTATGAGAACTCATTGCCCATATCCTGAGTAAAGTAAGCTGTAAGGGAAACATGATGAATGACTCGTTATTCAGATGTTTAAAAGGAAGAAGGTCAGGTAACTGTATATGAAGATGGCAGGACAGCTCTCCCGATTGATTGGTAACCATAACGTAGGTAGAAAAGCCTAACTTCTCAAGCTGGCTATAAATTGATACCATATTCGAATATATATTGTCGAGTAGTGTAGCAGAATGACTGTGTATTGTAGGAAGGGTTGTAATGTACACACTGAATTCGTGTAGGTGTACCAAGAGCAGTTGAAATCCCTGAGGACCGGAGCCAAGTCATTGGTGCACAACGCTTTTCATCGTCTTCGTCTTCATTCAGCCAATATCTTGTCTCAGTTTTGAGGTCCTTCACTGTCACCCAGATCTTCTGTCCACGTCCACACACTGGAGTTAACATCAGTGCTGACTCCACTCTCCCCAAAAGTTCTTCGGATGAGACTGTAAACCGTGGCCCTGTGTGCGAACGCACGCAGAACATCTTGCGCACATGTTAAATCCTGTTCCGCTTTTCGTAAGAGTAGGCCATTGTGTGCCGGTGGGAACAGATGACAGTATTTTTATTAACATTGGTGTGAAGCTGTTTTTAGTGATGATAGAGCTTTCAACACTTTATAAAAACCCTGTTATTCTGTTATTAACATCCGTGTGAAGCTGTTTTTAGTGATGATTTGATAGAACTTTCCACCCTTTTATATGAACCCTGTTATTAACATCAGTGTGAAAAATAGGAAATAGCTGGAGACTTAAGTGTATGGTGCTGAAAGCAGAGAAGAAAGAAAGGTCTATATTCCAGCCATCGAAAAATCTGCGATGTGTTAAGTCAGACATAGGCACCATTTGTGGTGGGGAAAGGGATGTGTGTGAGACATAACGTTGTGGTGTTGTGTGGCTAAGATCTTAGCCTGATGCTTCTGAAGGTAGTAAGATTTGTGGGGCATCTTTTGTGTGTGTGTGTGTGTGTGTGTGTGTGTGTGTGTGTGTGTGTGTGTGTTGTGTGGGGTGTGTGTGTGTGTAGTGTGTGTGAGTGTGTGTGAAGTCAAGTCAAGTCAAACTTTTATTTCCAGATGGTACATTGAATAAGCAGTACAACTGCTTTTTTTTCAACAAGCCATCCATCTAAGGGGGAAAAAAGTGTTGTGTGTGTGTGTGTGTGTGTGTGTGTGTGTGTGTGTGTGTGTGTGTGTGTGTGTGTGTGTGTGTGTGTGAAGTCAAGTCAAGTCAAGTCAAACTTTTATTTCCAGATGGTACATTGAATAATCAGTACAACTCTTTTTTTTCATCAAGCCATCCATCTAAGGGAAAAAAAAAGTGTGTGTGTGTGTGTGTGTGTGTGTGTGTGTGTGTGTGTGTGTGTTTGAATCATTGTGGTTTCTAGTTTTAGTTCATTTATAATTTGGTTTTACTGAATAAAGACTTATTATGTGATGGCTGCAGGTGGTGTTATTGGAGTTTTATTTTGTGAGTGTGTCGGGTTAGTGGGTGTAGGATCAGCTGGGGAAGAGTAGGTGTGTGTGTGTGTGTGTGTTGTGTGTGTGCTTGTGTGTGTGTGTATGTTTGTGTTTGTGTGTGTGTGCATGCGTGCGTGCATGTGTGGGTGGTTTGTGTGTATGTGTGTGTCTTGTGTGTTCATGTTCCTGTGTGTGTGTTTATGTGCGTGTTTGTTCATGCATGCATACATGCATATGTGTGTGTTTGTGTGTGTTGTGTGTTCATGTGTGTTTGTGTGTGTGTGTTCATGTGTGTGTGTGTTTGTGTGTGTTTTTCATGTACATGTATTCGTGCATGCATACATGCACGTGTGTGCTCACACGCCAACATACACGTTTCTTTCCAGTCCTTATCCACCTCGCCCACCTTCTGCGAGGAGGAGAACAACAGCAGGGGGGGGACGTACCTGGATGACTCACCCCTGACCCCCGTGACCCCGGCGCACCCTGACCTCTGCCCCCTGTGCCCCTGCACCCCCTGCTGGCTCACACCCAGGTGACCCAGCAGCGGCTCAGCGACCGCAGCATTCTGCTGGAGCCGGGTAGCCTGAGGGCCGTGCTCAATACCTGGGCGGCCCACCTGAACCAAACCCTGCTGGACCACCACCGAGAACTGCACCGCCGCGAACAACAGACCGCGCAGCAACACACAGGGAAGGCGGCGGCGGCTGCTCACCCGGGGAAAACACGCTCGCGCGTCTAACGGAGTGGAGAAACGGAACGACTCGTGAATGAGACGAGAGGAGAGGAGGTGCGTTTGGAAGTGGATGAGCCTGGTGGAAGGGTGAATGGTGAGACAGGACAGAACACGGTGGGATTTTACGTGAGATGCAGATTTAAGCAGGGGGATGACCGGGTGAAAGACGCCGTCTGTCCAGACGCCAGTGATGCCTGTTTGAGAGCAGGACTCTTCTGGAAGAGACTGGGACACGAACCACGTGAATGGTGGAGAGGTGGAGTCTGATGGTCATGATGCTGAAGAGTCTGTGCCTCCTTCACACAGTGATGCTCTCCACTCTGCCCACTTCACCCAAGAGGAAGGACTGAGGGCTGCTCTGAACAAACTCCTGATCAACACAGCGACTGTGACCACAGCAAACCTGCCACATTCCCTGCTGGCCATGAGAGGGAGATTCAGAAAATCCTATCAGGACAGACAGGTCTGAAGAGACAGGGGGGGTCTCTCCTGCAGAGACCTCTCTGCTGAGGAAAGTTCCAGTGAGGAACTGCCCATAGACTGGTCTCAGGTTCGTCATCGTTAAGGATCCCTTTAAACTGTCACCCCAGCAGCACACCACCATTTCCACCCTCGTGTCCTACTGCTTGAACTGTCAGTGCTTTGGAAATGTTTCCGCCTTCTTTGGTCTTCCCCCCTCGAACCTGCAGTTAGCTGTGATAAAGAGGGACTTCAAAACCCACCCCGCCATCCTTCCACACTGTTGCTACACACACGGGAACAGTTTCACCTGGTGTAGCTGAAAAGTGCCTCCGCCAGGTAACAACGCCTCAGGAACCCAGTGTGTTACCTGACCACCAGACAGGTGCCAGCAGTGATGATGCATCACCGCTCAGCGATCCACACCGGTGTTCAACGACCGTTGTAGCAGCAGAGCGAAACTCAGGGGCACTTGAAGGGGGTCAGACTGTTCACAATCCAGCCGTTCAGTGCTCACTTCTCAGGGGAGAGGGTATATCCCAAAACGTGTGCCAACATTCCGAAGGTGGCAGCCCTGTTTCACAGGATGATAGTAGCCGGGACAGGGAGGACGAGGCAAGAGCCCTGTTTGTGCGGCTGTATTATCACTTCATCCCCTTTTGGCGACTACGGCAACTGTTAGCGGAGAGTGATGTTTCCACAGTGCACGCTACATGGTGTGCCCTTGTTTCCTGCTGCCAAGGTAAAGTTTTTTGTGTGTATTATTTAGATAGATAGATAGATAGATAGATAGATAGATAGATAGATAGATAGATAGATAGATAGATAGATAGATAGATAGATAGATAAGAGAGAGAGAGAGAGAGAGAGAGAGAGAGAGAGAGATCTGTGTTATCTTTTACCTGTATTGTCTTTATATCTGTGTAATCTGTATACCTATGTTATCTGTATATCTGTGTTATTATTTGTGATATATCTGTATTATGTGTGTTATCTTTAAGTACATATTGTTTTGTCAACATGAATGGTTTTGTTGTGTCAGTTGTGTTTGTTTTTAATCTGTCCGCATATTTTCTGGTCTGAATATTTTCGATGTAGGTGTGCATGCATGCATGCATGCATGCATGCATGTATGCATGTGTGTGTGTGTGTGTGTGTGTGTGTGTATGTGTGTGTGTGTGTGTGTGTGTGTGTGTGTGTGTGTGTATACATGTACCAGTGGGTGTGTATGTGTGTCAGAGTGTGTATATGGGTATGAATGATTATGTATTCATGTATGTGCACATGTGTATGTATATGAGTGTGTGTGTGTGTGTGTGTGTGTGTGTGTGTGTGTGTGTGTGTGTGTGGTGTGTGCATGTGTGTGTGCATGTGTGTGTGCATGTGTGTGTGTGCATGTGTGTGTGCATGTGTGTGTGTGTGCGTCCGCTGTCTCTGTCTCTCTCTCTTTCTATATATATCATATATAAAATACATAAACACACACACACACACACACACACACACACACACACACACACACACACACACACATGTATATAACATATCTCTGTCCATGTGTGCAGAGCTAGGTCATGGGGACACAGTGTGGACCAAGATCCAGGACAGGGACATCCCAGGAGCTCTGGACTGCCTGCGGTCTGGAATTCTCCCCAACAAACAGGCCTTCCTGGGACACGTGGCAAGGTAATTCTATATTTATTCTATCTATTCTTTTGTATCGAGGATAAGGGAATAAGCAGTCATGTGCATTTTTACATCCAGTCCCCATGTGTGTGCAGTTTTGTAAATTTTGTCATCTGTCCCCACTGGCACACCATGGCCTACTCTCTCGAAAAGCAGAACAGGATTTAACGTGTGCGCAACATGTTCTGCATGCACTCACACATGGGGCTTCAGTTTCTAGTCTCATCCGATACCATACAGACCAGATGCCCTGCTGCTGACAGATGTCCTGATATGGGTGGGATGGCCAAGTGGCTAGAGCATTGTACTGGTGATCTGATGGCCCTGGGATCCAGTCACCACTTAACTGCCTTTTTAAGGGGATTTTGCCCTGGAGTTAACATCAATAATGATCACAACACAGTTACACCGTGAAAAGACTGAAAATCTGATCTTTGAAAAGAAAACAAACACGAAACAAGAAACGTTACAAAATAACCCCAGCAAAACACAAAAAATAACAAAACCAAAATTTCCCCAAAACATCAGTACTGACTACTCCACTTCCCCAAAAATCCTCCAGATGAGACTAAAACCTGATACCCTGTGTGTGAACACACGAACACTGTGCCCACACATTAATTAAAAAAACAGCTCCACCTGTCAGATGAGTTGCAGTTGGCCATATTCTGTTGATAGGATCAAATGACGAAATAAAATAAAAAATAATTTGAAAAATGTATGCACACAGATCATGAGATGTCATGTTTAGACACCATCCCCAAAGTCCTAAGATGGCTACCTTAATAGTGGACAAAAGAAAAAAAAAAAAACATTCGCATATAATGCAAAAATCTCGCCATTGGTGTAGTTTGGAACTCTAACCAAGGAATGGAACCCCCCCCCCCAAAAAAAAAAACAACCAAAAAAACCCCAAAACAACCACCAAAACCAAACAAAAAAAACACAAAACAACAAAACAAACTAGATGGCCTTTTGCCAGTGTTTGATTCTCTCCTTCTGATTTTTTCTTTTTTCTTTTTTTTTTTACCTGTTGCAGCCTGTTTGAGCTGAACGCCTTAAAGGTGACAGACTTCCTGAGTGAGATTCCTCGCCAGGTGAAGCTGGGGGACCTCTTACACCTGTGTCACCTGCACTCCAGGCCTGCCCAGCAGACAGTCAGCAGGTACCTGGCCTTGCGCCTGGGGGCCACGCCCTATACCGGCAGGTGAGGAGATGCTTTATTTTTGTTTTTTTTATACCCCTTTATGTCACAGCAGATTTCTCTGCGTGAAATTTGGGCTGCTCTCTCTCCCTGGGGAGAGCGCGTCTTCGCCACAAGTGCAGCGCCTACCCTTTTTTTTTCTTTTTTTTCTTCTCAGGGATGGTGTCTAAACACGACACCTGTGTGCATGCTGGTTTTTTGTGTTTTTTTTATAATAGTGTCATCCGCTCCGACCGGCACACAATGGTCTGCTGTTCCGAAAGGTGGAATGGGTTTTAATGTGTGCGTAAGATGTTCTGCATGCGTTCGTACATGGGGCCTCGGTTTATAGTCTCATCCGAATGCTGGTTCGCCGTTTGCTGCTGTGTACTGAGTTTTTTTTTGTCTTTTTTCTTTTTTTTCTTTTTAATTTTTTTTTTTATTCTATTATTTTTTAGATGAGATTTTCAGTATTTCCTGTCATCAACTACGATGTGAGATAGAATCAAATATATAGCCTTGGAAGTCCTGAATAGGGAATCTTCCTCTCTCTCTCTCTCACACCTTACACACACACACACACACACACAACACACAACACACATACACACACACACAACACACACACACACACACACACACACACACACACACACACACACACACACACACACACACACACACACACACACACACACTCACTCACACTCTCTCTCTCTCAGTACTTGAGCAGCTGTGAAGAAGGCTGTGTTGTGTCCACAGGCTGGAGATACTGAAGCAGATGTGCCTGTGCACTGAAGTGAAGCTGGCAGTGCTGGAATGTCTCCTCAACCTCCAGTCTTCTTCCTCCTCCCCCTCAGTCGGCAGTGGCACCGACACGCAGTCTCGAGCAAGCGCGGATCTGTCCAGGTTTTCACCGGACATGGTCGGCGAGACGCTGGAGTGTGTGTTGTCCTTGATGGAGGGGGCAGAATGTGGCAAAGCCCTGGAGACTTGCAGGCAGCACAGGTTGGTGGGATGGCTGGCTGGCTTTCTGCCTTGTGTGTGTGGCATGGGGGGGGATAGGATAGCCTGGTGGTCACAGTTGTTGTTGTTGTTCCCCAGCTTACACTCTGGGGGGTCACCCAGAATGTGTTTTGTGACTCACTAATCCCACCTGGGAATCACTGTGGGATTGAAATTGCACACTGAATGAGAAGTTTGCGTGTATGACTATTTTCAAGTACCTCGCCATATAGGCAGCCATACTCCAACTTCAGAGAAGTGGTCACAGTGATGGGCTCGAGATCTGCTGACCCCACAGCGCACAAATCCAACATCACTCAGTCCAGAGTGCTAAATTTAGCTTGCCCTTTCCTTTTACCTAGTCCAAGTGTGGTCAGTTCCTGCTATAATTAGCACCAGCTGGCCCAAACTGAGCTGGGGTGGGAAGGATTAATTAGTAGCTGAAAGGAGCTGAAAGAGGGGAAACTCACAGCTGTGACCCGGGTTTGAATCTCGTCCAAGAGGATTTTTCCCCTGGAGTTAACATCAGTGCCGACACCACTGACTCTCCTCAAAAGTCCTTTGGATGAGACTGTAAACCGAGGTCCCGTGTGTGAACACACGCAGAGCATCTTGTGCACACGTCAAAACCTGTTCCGCTTTTTGGAAGAGTAGGCCAGTGTGTACTGGTAAGAACGGATGACAAAATTGGCAAAACTGCATAAACAAGGGGACTGGATGTAAAAAAAAAAGCAGATGAGTGCTGATCCCACTATCCTCGAAATAAAAAAAGAATAGTTAGCGCGTGTGAAAGCTGAGGAGCAGTTAATGTGACAGTATTTCTCCTGTTGCTGATGGTTCTGGAGTTTGGGGATTTAAAACTTGACTGATTTAGCTGTGTCTAGTAGATTTGTTGTTGTGTTCTTTTTGTTACTTGACTGTATTCTGAGGGTCACCCATGATGAGATTTTTGCATGTGTGACCGTTTTTTCCCCACTGTTAAAGAAAGCCACATTCTGACATCTGAATGATCTGACTGACTGATTTAGTGTCTTTACTGACACTGACAGACTGATTTAGTGTCTTTACACACACTGACAGACTGATTTAGTGTCTTTACACACACTGACAGACTGATTTAGTGTCTTTACACACACTGACAGACTGATTTAGTGTCTTTACACACACTGACAGACTGATTTAGTGTCTTTACACACACTGACAGACTTATTTAGTGTCTATACAGACACTGACAGACTGACTTGATGTCTGTACTCTGTCTGTCAGTTACTGGCCTGGGTGTCTGAAGCTGTTGAAACAAACGAACCAATGGCAGAAAGCCTTACAGCTGGAAGTGAAGATGAATGATATCAGTTTGCTGAATGGTTGCTTATCATACGGTAAGTACTGGGCTTTTTTTCTGTGTGACTAGAATTGGGAGATTGTTTCTGAATTGATGGAGCTATTATGTTTAGTAATTCATCTTCTAGATTGGTAGATTGTTTCTGACTCGATAGAGTTATATGTTAAGTAATTCATCTTCTAGATTGGTAGATTGTTTCTGAATCATTAGAATTATTATGTTAATTGATAGAATTAGTATATTAAGTAATTCATCTTCTAGATTGGTAGATTGTTTCTGACTCGATAGAGTTAGTATGTTAAGTAATTCATCTTCTAGATTGGTAGATTGTTTCTGAATCATTAGAATTATTATGTTAATTGATAGAATTAGTATATTAAGTAATTCATCTTCTAGATTGGTAGATTGTTTCTGAATTGATAGAATTAGTATATTAAGTAATTCATCTTCTAGATTGGTAGATTGTTTCTGATCATTAGAATTATTATTAATCGATAGAGTTAGTATATTAAGTAATTAATCTTCCAGATTGGTAGATTGTTTCTGAATTGATAGAGTTAGTATATTAAGTAATTCATCTTCTAGATTGGTAGATTGTTTCTGAATTGATAGAGTTAGTATATTAAGTAATTCATCTTCTAGATTGGTAGATTGTTTCTGAATTGATAGAGTTAGTATATTAAGTAATTCATCTTCTAGATTGGTAGATTGTTTCTGAATTGATAGAGTTAGTATATTAAGTAATTTATCTTCTAGATTGGTAGATTGTTTCTGAATTGATAGAGTTAGTATATTAAGTAATTTATCTTCTAGATTGGTAGATTGTTTCTGAATCGATAGAGTTAGTATATTAAGTAATTTATCTTCTAGATTGGTAGATTGTTTCTGAATCGATAGAGTTAATATTTTAAGTAATTCATCTTCTAGATTGGTAAGTTGTTTCTGAATTGATAGAGTTAGTATATTAAGTAATTCATCTTCAGATTGGTAGATTGTTTCTGAATGGCAGAACAATCAGGAGGTACCTCCCTGCTCTTTCTGATTTTCAACTGTCATGCATTCTTTTGATGTGTACCAGTCTGTGAGCACAGGGTCTGACTGGTTTAGAGTCCCCTTCTCAAAGACTTAACAGTCAGTACGATTTTTCCATCAGACTAGGGAGAAACGGCAAGGCTGGGGAATTGAACCCAGAACCTCACAGTTTACTTGCTGGTGTTGTGTTTTGATGGACTGCTTTTTATATCAATAAGATTTTCTTCTGTGGCATTGTAAAGATTTCTCATTAGAATCAAGTGCTGCTGATTATATATATATATATATATATATATATATATATATATATATATAAAAAAATATAATATATATATGGATCCCCAAGCAAATGGCACAAAGATTTCATAGCATACAATTCCACTTTTTTATTTTTTTTGGGGGGCAACAATATTTTACAGTATATTTTCTTTCTTCTCTTAAAATCAGTTTGTGCTGGCAGCATTGGTAGGCCACAGGATTATCATTTTATTCATGTGAGAGCAAAAACACCTCTGTATTTTAGAGAGATAAAAGGTAAAAAGGTACCATGGATGGTTAAGCAAAACCACTACCCAGACCTCTGATGATGGCTCATCCAGGAGTCGAAACTCGAGTCAGGTCGTGAGGCAAATCAAATGATCCTTACTGCAGAAGGGTCTCCAGTGCTGTCACCAAAATTTCACACTTAAAGCACTTTTTAATTTTTTTTATTTTTTTTTTACATTCAAATTTTTGGAAGCATTTTTGTAATGATGAAGGAGTTACCAGCACTTGTTTTCGTTCACCATTCTTTGTCATAAAACATACATATATATATATATATATATATATAATATAATAATACATACATACATACATACATACATACATACATACATAACATAATATTACATAGAGAGAGAAAGAATTATTCTATCATGGCACAAGCTGTGACATTGTTTTTTTCCCCCTCCCCCAGGGTACATACCCAGAGACGCGGAACAGTGGCAGTATCTCCTGCACCTGTATCAGCAAGAGTCCACCTCCCGGGACACCCATCACCACCACCCCTCCCACCCTGCTGACGTCTCTCCCCCCTCACCCACACCCACACCCCCCTCCCCCCTCCCTCCCTCCACCCCCACATTTGGGCTTCCACCACCACCACCAGCATCATCATCACCACCACCATCATCATCATCATCACCTGGACAGACCTCAGGAAGGGAAGAATCAGACTCCAACGAGCGTTGCAGAGGTGTGGCCTCAGGTGTGGAGACCACTGATCTGAGTTGGCTGCAGTCCTGCAGTGTGGAGAGACCAGGTAAGAGTGTGTGGGGGGAGGGGGTGCATGTGTGGTGGTGTCATTGTGTGTAGTTTCCATGTTTAGAATGTGTAGCATGCAGCTGTTGGTGTTTGTATCCTATTGTGTTTTTCGCTATTTATTTATTTATTCTTTCATTTATTATTTATTTATCCTTTTATTTATTTATTCTTTCTGTACTGAAGCTAAGGCACACAAGCAGTCACCCATCCGTTTGGTAACCACACTCGATGCTGCTTAATTTTGGCTTGGGGAAAGCGAGTGCTATGACCATTGAGCTATCCTGTCCCCCATACAGACGTAGGTAACTTTTTTGTATGAGAGTACTGATATAAAGTCATTTCATCACTAATGTCTGCGTGTTCACCTGTGTAACTCTATGTTCCTTCATTTCTGAGTAAACTTCCCTGTTCACAGCATGCCATCATGTTTTATTGGGTTGTTTTTTTTCTCTCTCAAATGGAAACGGGATAGCTAAGTGGTCAGAGCGCTCGCTCTCCCCAAGCTAAAGTTAAGCAGCGTCAAGCATGGTTACCACTTGGATGGGTGACCGTTTGCACACCTTGGCTGCCCTCTTTAGGGTCAGGGAAGGTAAAACAGCAAGGGAGAGGAGATGGGCACCGCCCTCAATATGTTGGCCCCTAGAGGAGCTGAGGTCTCTGATGCCTGGCTCCCCTAAGACCATATAGGTTATGGGACACCTTTACCTTTACCTTTTACCTCAAATCATAAGTAGCTATTTTTCATGTCTTGAAGATGGTCCTAATTTTTAAAAAATTCTTTTATATCAAAGATAATAGAATAAGCACTCATGTGCTTTTTTTTCCCATCCAGTCCCCGCGTGTATGCAGTTGCGTAAATATTGTAATCCGTTCCCACCGGCACACAATGGCCTACTCTTACAAAAAGCAGAACAGGATTTAACGTGTGCGGCAAGATGTTCTGCGTGCGTTTGCACACAGGGAGCCTCGGTTTACAGTCTCATCCAGACGACTTTTACGAAAAGCGGAACAGGATTTAACGTGTGCGGCAAGATGTTCCTGTGTGCGTTCACACACATGGGGGGCCTTGGTTTACAGTCTCCTCCGAAAGACTTTTGGGGAGAGTGGAGTCAGCACAGTGGAGTGACTGACTGACGTGTGCATGTTGCAGTGGAGTGACTGACTGACTGGTGCATGTTGCAGTGGAGTGACTGACTGACTGGTGCATGTTGCAGTGGAGTGACTGACTGACTGGTGCATGTTGCAGTGGAGTGACTGACTGACTGGTGCATGTTGCAGTTCCGGCAGAGTGTCAGCTGAGCTGGCAGTCCCTGGGCTTGCTGGCAGCGCATCACCTGGGGTCCGGCACTGCTGTGCAGCTGCTGCAGCAGTGCTGCGTAAGGGGTCCGGGCACCAGTGCAGCAGGAGCAGCCCCTCTCACTGCCGACTTCTATAGAACCTGTCTGGCTCTCTCCGCTCTTCACAACCAGCAAAAGTCAGTGTTTGGGTGGGGGTGTTTGTGTGAGGGTGTTTGTGTGTGTGGTGTGTGTGTGTGTGTGTGTGTGTGTGTGTGTGTGTGTGTGTGTGTGTGTGTGTTGTGTGTGTGTGTGTGTGTTGTGTGTAAGAGAGAGAGAGAGAGAGAGAGAGAGTATGTGTGTGTGTGTGTGTGTGTGTGTGTGTGTGTTGTTTTATGTGTGTGTGTATGTATATGTATATGTATGCATAAATGCATGCATGCTTTTATGTATGCATGTATGCATGTGTTAGGCTGCTAATTTTTTACAGCCTTTTTTCTTGCTCTCCTCTCTTTCTCTTTCTGTCTGTCTTTGCCTTCCTCTGTGGCTTTCTCTATTTGTTTTGGTTTTTTTCCTCTTCTTTTCTTCTTAATCCTAGATGTTCAATTTTTTGAAGTAATGTTTTTCAGCTGAATTCAATCTGTGTGTTTGTTTTCTTTTTGCAATTTTTTTTTGTTTTTAAAGAATATAGTTTGTTTCCAGGATTCTTGTTTTTAAAACTCTCATCTGAAACAAACAAGGTTGATAAATCACAAAGTTTATCTGATAAGAAAAGCTCATGGTTTTGATAGTAATGGTGATGATGACAACGACAATAACAACAATGATGATGATGATGATGATGATGATGATGATGATGATGATGATGATGATGATGATGATGATGGTGGTGGTGGTGGTGGTGGTGGTGGTGGTGCTGATGATGATGATGATGATGATGATGATGATGATGATGATGATGATGATGATGATGATGATGAGATGGAGGAAGATGAAATGTCATGGTGATGATGAGAAGGAGGATGAAATGATGTGATGTTGACAGTGTGTGTGTGTTTGTTGTGGCATTCAGGTTAGTGATTCACAACATGCTGGAGAAAGTAGACAGTTACCTGTGGGCCAAGAAACCTGTGCACCTAACCCCTCAGGTGAGTGGCTGATGAAAGCACAGCCCAGTAAAAGGAGGAGGGAGGGAGCAGTGTCTTTTTAGACACCTTGGATATCTCCAGAACATTCTGTTCTGAGGACAGTTTTCATGACACGATAATGTCATAATTCTGCAGATAAATGTTAGATGGAAGTGTGGTTGTTTGTTGTAAAGAGTATAGAAATCGTAAGGAGACCTCTCATGTATCAGAAAAAACACTACATGTATTGAGCATAAACTGGACATGTTTTCAGAATATTGAACAGACAAAAAGAAGAGAGAGAGTGAGAGAGAGACAGAGACAGAGAGACTTCAAACTTCAGACTTTTACTGTACATCACCTTAGGCCACAATACAAAAGCAAATTGGGCATAAGGAGTGGTACATGACAAGAATTAAGTCCTTCGGATGAGACTTTAAACCGAGGCCCCGTGTGCGAACGCACGCAGAACATCTTGCGCACATGTTAAATCCTGTTCCGCTTTTCGTAAGAGTAGGCCATCGTGTGCCGGTGGGAACAGATGACAATATTTACAAAACTGCATGCACACGGGGACCGGATGAAAAAAAGCACATGATTGCTTATTCTGTTATCCTCGATATAAAAGAATAAATAAATAAATAAATAAATTGCAAATATAGCTCTACCAACATATGCTGGAAATTGAAGTGTCTCAATGTTTATGAAAACAAGAATATCACGTTAGCCATAACAGGAGTATCCGACGGTGAAACAAGTCTAAATCATAATATTCATAGTCAACAATGTTTTACATACATATGTTATTCATCAACACAAGAATCATATCTTACAAATTAATCCTACTTCTTCTTTTGATTGCATGGAAACAAAAACGACAGATTATATCTGTCCGTTGGGTTTACAGCTTTCAGTAACAGGTGTAAAGGCAGTCTTGTTGAATCTTTGAGAAATTTGTTTCTTAAGTCTTCATAGATAGGGCATCTTAGTAAAAAGTGTTCTTCATGGAGAGGGAGAGAGAGAGAGAGAGAGAGAGAGAGAGAGAGAGAGAGAGAGAGAGAGAGAGAGAGAGAGAGAGAAAATCTTGTGGAAGGATGAACAGATCTGTAAAGGGAAAATTGAATCATTGAGATAGTAGCCTGTGAGAATGACCAGAAAATGTGCTGGAAGCAATGTTTTATATTGATACTATTGTAAGGACTCTGTTTTACGAGATTTTCTGTCATTTTGTACTGCATTGTCTTTCAGGTTCACTATGCTGCTGCACAAGAGAAGTCAGCTGTGCAGAATGGCAACACAGATGACCATCACTACCACAACCTGGTGTGTATTGTATGGGTGGCTAGCAAAATGCAGAAATGAAATTTTCAATTTAATGTCTAAATGTAACAGTAAAAGTGTCCCATAACCTATGTGGTCGTAGGGGAGCTAGGCATCAGAGACCTCAACTTCTCGAGGGGCCAGCATATTGAGGGCGGCGCCCATCTCCTCTCCCTCGCTGCTTTACCTTCCCTGACCCTAAAGAGGGCAGGTACCCATTTACAGCTGGGTGAAGTGGGGGACTGTCTTGAAGCCAAGGCACGCAAACGGTCACCCATCTAAGTGGTAACCATGCTTGATGCTGCTTAACCTTGGCTGGGGGAAAGCAAGTGCTCTGATCACTGAGCTATTCCGACACCTGATGTCTAAATATGGCTACAACCATACCCATACATTTATTTTATTTTTGTTTTATTTTTTTATATTGAGGATAATGGGATAAGCAATCATGTGCCTTTTTTTCATCCAGTCCCCGTGTGTATTCAGTTGTGTAAATAGTCATCTGTTCCCACCAGCAGACAATGGCCTACTTTTACGAAAAGGGTGACCATTTTGCATTCCATTTTGCGTTGGATTCTTTTCAGCAAACGAACTATGGGAAATTTTGATGATGAATTTTTGTTATTGTATTCTCAGAACTGGTTGGTCAGTTAGTTTGGAGGGGGGGGGGGGGGAGGGGCGTGTGGTTTTGTTCTAGGTGCTCATCTGAAATTGATTTTTTTTTTTTCATTTCGTTTTTGTGTTTTCTGTTAACAATGAAATTGTCACAGTAATGAGCTTACTTAGATTCAGAGTGTAGTGGTCATTGTAACTGTATGTTAATTTAATGGTATAACTAGTTCAGATGTAGGATAAAATTCAGTATCTGGGAAAGTTGAGTTTTTGTGTGTGAGTGTGCCTCTCTTTTGAGAGAGTGTGTGTGTGTGTGTGTGTGTGTGTGTGTGTGTGTGTGTGTGTGTGTGTGTGTGTGTGTGTGTGTGCGTGTGTGTGAATGTGTGTGTTTTATTTTTATTTTTTAAATATATTTTATTCTTTATATCAAGGATAATGGAATAAGCACTCATGTGCTTTTTTACATCCAGTCCCCATGTGTATGCAGTTTTATAACTGTTGTCATCTATTTCCACCGGCACAGGTTGACCTACTCTTACAAATAGCGGAACAGGATTTAACGTGTGTGTATGTGTGTGTATGTGTGTGTATGTGTGTGTGTGTGTTGTGTGAATATGTGTGTGTGAATGTGTGTGTATTTGTGTTTGTGTGTGTGTGTGTGTGTAATTATATGTGTGTGTGTGTGTGTTTGTGTGTGATTTTGTGTGTGTGTGTGTGATTTTGTGTGTGTGTGTGTGTGTGCAGTTTGCGCGTTTGTCTAGTGCCCCAGCGGCAGACCTACAGCTGGCTGAGGACCCTGACTGCCATTGGGGAGTACACACCGACATCCTGCAGTAAGCAAGCCATTTTTTATTTTTTATTTATATTATTCTTTTATATCAAGGATAATGGAATCTTTTATTTTATTTATTTTTATTTTAAAAAATTCTTTTATATTGTGGATAATGTAATAAGCACTCGCATGCTTTTTTCATCCAGTCCCCGTGTGTATGCAGTTTTGTCAGTATTGTCATCTGTTCCCACTGGCACACAACAGCCTACTCTTCCAAAAAGTGGAACAGGATTTAACGTGAGCGTAAGATGTTCTGTGTGTGTTTAACACGGGGTCTCGGTTTACAGTCTCATCCGAAGGACTTTTTGGGGGGAGTGGAGTCAGCACTGATGTTAACTCCAGTGGAAAAATCCCCTCGAACGGGAATTAAACTTGGGTCGTCAGATTGCGAGCGCAATGTTCTGACCACTAGGCTATCCCGTGATGTGTGTTGTGTTGTGTGTGTGTGTGTTGTGTTGTGTGTGTGTGTGTGTGTGTGTTGTTGTGTATGTGTGTGTGTGTGTGTGTGTGTGTGTGGTGTGTGTGTGTGTGTGTGTGTGTGTGAGAGAGAGAGAGAGAGAGAGAGAGAGAGAGAGAGAGAGAGAGAGAGAGAGAGAGAGAGATGTCTGTAAATTTTCTGATTCTGTGTTTCTCTTTCTCTCTGTGAGTGTGTCTCTGACTTTGCTTTTCTGTGGATGTGCATCTCTATTCCCAGGATTTAAGTTGATTGAGCATTCTGATTTTTCTGATCTGGATACCTGATTTAAAATAATAGTAATAATTATAATAATAATAAAGGAAAGAGAGAAAGACTGAATGAAAAAGAAACTACAGGTGTTGCAGTCCTCACTACGTGCCCATTGCATGTCTTTTTTTTTTTTTTAATTAAAAAAAAAAATTGTCCATTGCATGTCAAAGTCTTGGGACCAGTTTGAATGCTTTTCTTTTGTGAAAATAAATACATGAGAAGCATGTTCATTGAGTGAAAAATAGATGTTTTGCTCTCTTGCCATGTCTTGCATTTCGCCTACAAAGTCTTAGACACGAACTGTTGGAAGTTTGCAGTGGCTATCTGTTTGACTTAACATCAGTGCTGACTGCACTCTCCACAAAAGTCCTTCAGATGAGACTATAAACTGAGGCCCCGTGTGTAAACGCATGCAGAACATCTTGCGCACATGTTAAATCCTGTTCCACTTTTCGAAGAGTAGGCCATTGTGTGCAGGTGGGAACAGATGACAAGATTTACAAAACTGCAAACACATGGGGACTGGATGTAAAAAAAGCACACAGTGCTTATTCCATTATCTTCTGTATAAAAGAATAAATAAAAAAATTTTTTAATCTGATATCTTCACCTTGCCAAGTGTGTTTGTGTACATTCGAATTTGCTAAAAGTATTTATTGTCATTGGTTGCTTGTGTGTTGTGTGGGTTGAGTGCAAGCGCTTTGATTTGTTTTTGCAAGATATAGCGCTATATAAATTCCATGTATTATTAATAATAATAATTAATAATAATAATAATAATATAAAATATTTTTATTATTATTATTATTATTATTATTATTATTATTTATTATTATCATCATCATATCTGTGCAGGGTTTGTGAAGCGTGTGGAATCGAGGTGAGCGAGACGGTGTCCCTTTCGGAGCCTGGAGTCTTCATCTTCAAGTGTGGTAGGTTTCAGTCACACAGCTGTCAGTTTCCCCCACTTTCAGCTCCTCTCAGCTGCTAATTAATCCATCCCATCCCAGCCTATGTGGGGCCAGCTGGTGCTATTTATAGCAGGAACTGACCACACTTGCACTAGGTAAAAAGGAAAGGGCGTGCTAAATTTTGCACTCTTGACTGAGTGATGTTGGATTTGCGCGCTGTGGTCACTGCTCTGCTGCTGACCCCGTGTTTATTCGTTTCCATTTAAGAATACTTGGAAAGATTCTTTTACACTCCACAGTGTATGAAATTTTCGTTCTAGTTTCTGTGTTTCACTAGACTGAGATGTAGATTTAAATACTAAAAAGAATAAAGAAGGTATTTTAGATTGTGTTTAAGAGTAGTGATGAAGAGATGAAAGTGCATACAGTTGTGAGATGGTTTTGGTGTGGTCGTCATTAGAACTATCAGCTTACACACTGATAATAGCAAGAGCCAAGCCTGCATATCTTAGGTTGTTTGTTTAAAAAAAAACCCAAAAACCCTTGTTTTCATATTCCAACCACATTTTTAGATGTCCTACACAAACTGTGAAAATGTTGAAGATAAATAATAGCAAAAAAAAAAAAGCTATTCCTGACAGATTGTATCTCATGATTAACACCCAACTTACGGATTTATATGATATGCACATGCTTCAAACACACACACTTACACACACACTTTAACACACACACACACTCACACACACACACACACACACACACACACCACACACACACACACACACACACCACACACACACACACACACACACACACACACACACACACACACATTTGGCACACGTATTCAAAACCATACAGACTGACATCTGTGTTTATCTGTTGGCAGGTCACGTGTTTCACAAGTTTTGCATCCCCGAGAAAGACTGCCCCCTATGCTGACCAACAGAAGGAAAGACACAGACAGCCTGGATGTCTGTCTGCATGTCTGAGTGATGCCACCATCCTTACCTGCATCTATCTATCGATCTATCTATTTATTGCAGTGAGAAACAAAAACCTGATCAGAAACAAAGATAAACAGTTTTGATCGGACGTTGTGATATTGCCTTAATTTTTTTGCATTTGCTTCTTAAACTCTTGAGATTCACTGTTGGTGAGTTGGGATGGTTTGGGGTTTTTTTTTTTTTTGGGGGGGGGGGGCATTTTTCACCATTTTTGATCCCTGCACAAAAGGTAGCCATATACCATCATTGTGGGTATATTGTCTTTATAAACAACACAGGGGTAATCAGTATTTTCTTATGCACCCAACAAGGAGACAACTTGTCCGTGATTCAAAGACTGTGTGAAACACGATTTGTTGTTGTTGTCGTTGTTGTTCATTCCATGAGACCTGGAGTGGTATTCTGGGTTCTAGTCTTGCAGACGAGGCAATGAACAGTTTTCACATGCATCAATCACCCTGTTAAATAAAGAACCCATGGTGTAAGCTTTTGTGGTTCTAAATTTGATATTTAATAAGGCCCTTGTCTTTGCTTACTGCTAAATCAAAAACAACTTTAGCGTATGTATTCATTTTGTTGTGTGTCTGTTTATCGTGACCTATTCATGAAAAATCCAGTCTTGAAGGAACACAACTTTTGTCTTTGCACGTAAAGAATGAACACCAGAACTCGGTAACAAGACAAGTGTCTGAAACTACATGCTACACCAACGCCAACTTTGAATGACAAGCAGACATGCTTTCAGATGTTGGTGCACTTTGATGCACTTTCCTCGAGGAAATCAACATGAATTCCATGTTAAGAAATCTGATGAAGCAGATTACAAAACATATCAAGCAATTGTGTTTGTACATCAGTTGTGTGTGTGTGTGTGTGACTAGTTGTGTGTTTTCTAGTGAATCAAATATTGGATTTCGTGAGTGTTAACTCTCATTTTGATGAGAACACAGAGAACATACAAGCTACCTGACAGTGTTTCTGCAAAGTTGTTTTTTTAAAAATTTTTTTTATAGCTTTTGTTTGTGTATGTTTAATATGATCGCTGGCCACTAAATCAGCAGTTGATCTCATCTATGCATAATGAAATACAGAGAAATCTATGATTGTATTGTTGTTTGTACTGTGATAAACATGTTTCTGGTTTCATTTCTTCATATCCTTTTTCTTCAGCTTGTGGGATAGTGTTTGTGATGAACTTTCCTCTCCCCCCGAGGCTTCCTTCCAGTTGACATTTTGTTCTTGGTGTGAAATTAGTCATGGAAAAAGTGTTCATTTTTCATCTACCAAAGATTTCCAACTTAGGGTCTTCCACTGTAGTTACATCTCCTATCTGTTTCTTCTTTCTATGCTGCCTAAGTGCAGGTGTGTGTGTGTGTGTGTGTGTGTGTGTGTGTGTGTGTGTGTGTGTGTGTGTGTGTGTGTGTGTGTGGAGGGGGGGGGTGCTTGTGAGTATCTAAATTTCAAATCTGTTCATCTCTTATGAATGGTTGCATGCATGCAAATGTTTTGAATGCAAGCACTTTGATTTGTTAGCATTGCGCAAAAGTTGTGCTTAGTGTTAACTTTGTTCTTCATTTAAACTTTATCCCGTCTGTATGTTCTGTGGTAAAATTGAGGTAATCTGTATATTATGCTTTGAAGCAATCTTAAACTTCAAAATCCTCTTCATTGTGCGTAATGTTAACTTCTGTTCTTCACTGAAACTATATCTCATCTGTGTATTCTGTTTTGAAATTTATATAATCTGTTTGTCGTCTTCTGACCTCATCTTAAACTTTACAGTCTGCCTTTTTGTCATAAAATGACGTACCTTACAATACATTGAATAGTGGGAATCCAAAAAAAAGATGTTATGTTTGTAT
>CM060337.1:8836753-8904253 GCA_030674155.1 Stramonita haemastoma | reverse complement strand
AGAAAAGTTCAGAGCAATCCATTGGTAATTATCGAGGAAAAAGTAGTGGAGGAAAAACAAGTGCAGGTACCAACTTCTCAATCATTTTGAAAATGACTTAACAAAGATTCAGTAAAAAAAAAAAAAAAAATTGAAATGAAAATAAATTCTTGGGAATAATGTCTTTCAGTGGCAGCATTGTAGGCATTTTTGAGTAAGAACCATGCCTTTGGCCTGACCAGATTCGAAGTTTCGGAATCCATTGATAAGCGATATTTGGACTACAAGTCCCATGAACCTGTAATGAATCATCAAACCTGAATGCAGCTGACATACATTGCTGTCTAATGCTGTCTTGTTCTTTTGCATTGTGTGTCTGCCTTTTCATCAACGAAGCATTAATAGAATAAAACAACTCTTAAAAGGAACTGTCTGTTTCAGCTAAGCCTTTTGTATTTCTGGTAATTTTGTTGAAGTTTATGGTTGGGGGGGTCTGCTTTTTTTGTTTTTTTTCATGAAATTTGTTTGCACACATTTGAAAATGTGATTCATCTTGCATAAATGAAAGTATACTTTGTCAAACAGATTAACAAAATGATTAGCTTGTGCTGCGCTTATTTCAGTGCAAAACTCGCAGAGTCGGTGATAGAACACATTTCAGATCATAAGTTGCTGATAACAATGTCGCTGCTGAAATTAGACCCTGGGAAAGTTCTTTGTATAAACATTGCATTTGATCATTTAAGCCATGGGAGATGGGGTGGGAATTCAGCTAAAAGTGGAGCCGCTAACAAACCAGAAACTATGGTGTTCAGCCATAGTAGGTCTGTTGACAACAAGTAAGTTCTTTTTTTCTTCTTCTTTTTATACCACTTTATGTCACAGCAGATTTCTCTGCATGAAATTTGGGCTGCTCTCCCCGGGGAGAGCGTGTTGCCACAAGCGCAGCGCCTACCCATTATTTTTTTTTCCTAAGGGATGGTGTCTAAACATGACACCTGTGTGCATGCATGCTAGTTTTTTGTTTTTTTTAAAAAATTGTCATCCACTCCTACCGGCACACAATGGCCTGCTCTCCCAAAAGGCAGAACGGGGTTTTAACGTATGCACAAGATGTTCTGTGTGCGTTCGCACACGGGGCCTCGGTTTATAGTCTCATCCGAGGCTCGTGACAGTGCTTTATGACAGAAAATCATCCAGTTGCTGCCTTAGAATTCAAGTCAAATTTTTTAAAAAAGCAACTTTGTACTGAACACAGACATGTAAGAATACATAAAGCACAGGACACATTCTGTATGCAAACTTCCCAACCATTCACACGCAGACATGATCAGTCTGTCAGAACAATCATGAAAATAAAACCTAGATGAAGCAGTCTCTGAATTCTTCAACACTTGGCAATGCATGCATGCACAGCAGTCAAGACACAGCCAGTCCAACTGAGATTTTATTTGTTCATATTTGTGATAGGATCATCACATAACAAGACCATGCCAATTTGTGATTCATGAACTGTTTTTCAGGATCTTGTAGCGATGCTGAAATGGTGCTTTTTGGCAGTGTGAACGTGACATAAGCAGGAAATAAAAAGTATTTATTTTGCCATGCTGTGTATGTATGTGATTTGTTTGAGATTGTATGAACAGTTGAGAAAACGGCTGTATGAATGGTGAACATGTGGATTTTCAATATGGGCTAAATGCATACATTCTGCGCATCATCAAAAAATAATGATGGGAAACAATACATTGCAATACACAACATGTATTTAATCCTCAATACATTCACCAGACAGACACACTCGCCCATATGTGTCCACACACACCCGCAAAGTCTCGCGTGCAAAACATCGTCACATTTGAAAGAATACAAATATTAATCATAGATCATATTGAATATTTACACTTAACTGTCACAAATAACATTACATGCAATACATACATTTTCTTTCATTTTCTCTTTACGACATCATCTTCCCTCCCTCCACAACATTTATTAAGATAATGATCAATCATATTTACACCCGGTTGATACTGTGACATAAGATTAGACATGGGTGTACATCACAAAGACAGATTGAAAAATAAATTCCTGTATGACTGCTTATTTGTATTATTTGTATCCATGTTGTTGTCAGTATAGTAATAGCTCTTCATGGGAAGATAAAAGTGATTTTGACTTGACTTGATTTGCATGGATCCAGATAACTTTGTAATCTGACTTCAGTACACCCCGCTCAACTCATGAAGATGCTAAGAAAAAAATGGGGGACTAGAGGCATTTATTTATTTATTTATTTATTCTTTTATATTGAGGATAATGGAATAAGTGTGCTTTTTTACATTCAGTCCCCATGTGTATGCAGTTTTGTAAATTCTGTCATCTGTTCCCACCGGCGCATGATCGCCCACTCTTACAAAAAGCGGAACAGGATTTAACGTGTGCGCAAGATGTTTGTACATGGGGCCTCCGTTTATAGTCTCATCCAAAAGACTTTAGGGGAGAGTGGAGCCAGCACCGATGTTATAAACTCCAGGGGAAAAATCCCCTCAAACAGGAATTGAACCCGGGTCGTCAGGGTGTATGCTGGGTATGTGTCATCAATACCACTGGCCACCCACTCTTCTATACAACATGGATGAAGCTTCAACATGTGTGCAAGATATTCCGTATGCCCTGAAACATGGGACCTACCTCAGTTTATAGGACTTCTCATCTGAAGGGCTGTCTGGGCAGTGAAGTCCATGCTAACGTGAATTCTAAGTGTTTTATTTCAAGACTCCTTGGCACCTCCTACAGAGACCACATAAGCAACAAAGACATGCAGAACAGAATCCAGCAAACCATTGGTCCCTACGAAAATCTTCTATCAATCGTAAAGAAGCGTAAACTTAAATGGTAAGGGCATGTCACAAGATCAAATGGACTTGCAAAAGCAATACTGCAAGGCACTGTCCAGGGAGGAAGAAAAGGAGGCAGACCAAGGGAGAGATGGGAGGACAAAATCAGCGAATGGACAGGCCTAGAACTCAACAAAATTTTGAGAAAGGCAGAACAGACAGAGGAGTGGAGGGAACTGGTTGTCAAGTCTTCAGGGGTGCCCCCACGGTCGCCAGACTAAGGGATAGATAGATAGATAGGTAGGTAGCTAGCTACGTAGGTACATAGGTAGGTAGGTAGGTAGGTAGATAGATATTTTGACTAAAGACAAGAAAGAATCTGTACCCTCATTCACCATCACACTAAGTTCAGTGCTCCAACCACTGTCTTCTCTCCCTCCCCTCATGGTTATGAAGACAATACAAAACTTTTTACAGAACATCATGTTCATAAAGAGAATAATTATAAAACTTTTAATAGTATCATGGAACATTTTATTTATTTATTTGCTAAAACTACAAATTGTTATTGACTGCTTGTGTGTTGTATAGGTCAAATGCAAGCACTTTGATTTGTTTATACAAGATATAGCGCTATATAAATTCCATGTATTATTATCATTATTATTCTTTTATTTCAAGGATAATGGAATAAGCACAATGTGCTTCTTTACATCCAGTCCCCGTGTGTATGAAGTGTAGTTAGATTTTGTCAACCGTTCCCACCGGCACACATTGTATCTAAAAACAAAGAAAGCTGTAACAAGAGATCAAGCATTTGTCAAGCCTTGTCAGGCATTTCTTTTATCAAAACTCAGTAATTCATATACTTCTTGCATTTCTTGAACATCCAGATCAATGGAAACTCTGACAATTTTGTGCCATTTTCATAAAACAAAAATGGTAACAAAAACTCAGACTTGTCAATTTTTAATATTTTTATTTCCTATTCACTTGTATTGCACATGCATATATATACATATATAAATGAACACCATAACAATGCATGTTACATACACCTAGGAATAAAAACACTCATGATCTTACACAAAAAACATTCTGTAATTATGCAAATTAAAACACGACATATACCTGGGATAACATATTATAACAATAAATATACACATGATGGCCATTTTATTATTTTTTTTTATATAACAAACCCTGTTCCATTCAACATGCCCAACCCTGGAGACAAAACACACAACAAAGAGTCCGTCTGATCGGAGCAGCATAAACTGGGTCAGTAAGTATTTGTCACAAAGTGCTACACGGTAACACCACTGACTTGTCAAAAATCTCTCCCTCTTGGCCAAAAAAGAAAGTTACCATGAAAATAAACAATCCTCATCAACATCATCATAACCAGCATCATCTTCATCTCTCTCTCTCTCTCTTAAAGTTACCTTGAAAATAAACATTATTGACATCAACATCATCATCATCACCAGCATCATCTCTCTCTCTCTCTCCCCTCTCTCTCTCTCTCTCTCTCTCTCTCTCTCTCTTCTCATACATTTGACAAATGGGAGGAAGCCCTGATATAAAAATCAGCTTGTGATTGAATGGATGAAAAAGAAAAAAACTTACAACCATGCACAGTATAATTCATATTGTTTAAAGACAGCTCTCAGATAACAACCAAGGCGGAAAATACTGAACCTGCCTGAACCATCAATGAACTAGAAGGAAAGTGTTTGAAATAAAACCACAGTCCAATTTTTCACACACGTGCTAGGAAAAATACATCCTCGTATCGATCGGAATCTTTACCAGTTTTCTGTTTTCTATCAGTATGAATGTATGACATTTCTTTTCAGCCACTAGACTGAACAATGCATTGATAGCACCCATCACCCATGTTGACAAGACATGGACATTGTTATCTGTCATCAAATCCCTGAAGTCAGAATGCAGTTACCTTCATGGGAGGGTAAGGGGTCGCACAAACAAAAATCTCAGCATTGGTCTACCTCAGAGCTCTAGTCAAGGGATGAAAAAAAAAAAACAACTAAAAAAAACTACCGTAACATGAAAACAAAATTTTGAGAAAGGCAGAATAGAGAGAGGAATGGAGAAAACTGGTTGTCAAGTCTTCAGGGGTGCCCCTATGGTGGCCAGACTAAGGGATATATATTATATATATATATATATATATATATATATATATATATATATATATATATATATATATATATATATATAGAAAGAGAACAGACAGACAGACAGACAGACAGACAGATAGACAGAACATGAAAACAACACCCGTAGAACAAAAACTGTGTGATGACGATGAGAAATCAGAGGTGTGAGAACAGACAGATGACTGTCCACCTGACTGACTACTACACTGTGACTAGAAGGCCGTTAAATGTACTAAATAAAGATGGTTTTCTGTGGTACAATACCCCCCCCCCCCTGCCTTGTACATGAACAGGGCTGCCATTAAGAGCAGATACTGTCAAAAAAAGTGTGGAGGTTCTACATGCAGCCACTTTTTCTTCATCCCTTACCAGGGAAAAAATGGCAAACCTTGGTGGCATTGTGTAGAGCAGGAGACACCAGGAAAAGTGATGTGATTTGCTTTCATTCAGAGTCCATGCAATCTGTTGCAATTCTGAGCACATCTGCTGCCATCACCACAAACTTCTCCTTCATACTGAGCACTCACAACCCTGCTGCTACAGGAAGACCAAACATCTTCCAATCAATCTGCTCCAAACGAATGTCTGGGACTAAGATAAGTTTTTAACCCTTTCGCTGCTATCATATTTTGCTCAGGCACAAGGCTGGACGAAACAGAGAGAGCAGCATTCATCATTTTCTGTCCAAATCACAAATTGTGCATGGATGTTAATTTAAAGACTACTATTACTACTACTACTACAGAGAGAGCGTTGAATCATGACAAACAACGATCGTCAACTGAGTATTGCTGGCAACGGTTTTTATGACGAATGCTGTTCGTCAACAGCGCAGTAAAGAGGTTAATGGTTGTGGTTACTTGTTTAATGAAAGCAGGGCACGCACTATTTAAAACTGAGCACATTTGAGATGCTCCACACTGAAATGATTCACAACACACCTGACCACTTTTTTGCTAGGTGTGATTTGGGTAGTGGAGGATCAAGTTGTTGATTTTGTGGGTTTGTGATTGATTGTAAAACTATGAGCATTCTTCTGAAGTAGTAAGGCAGAATTTTGTTTCTTTTAGCTTTAAAAATGTGATGGAAAATAACCTGACCCCATCCTGATCACTTGTTACCACACAGAATTAGGCAATTTCTTATTTTGTTTCTTCCTGGGGTCTAGCTTTTCAATCTGTAATAACTGTTCATAGAATTGTAAATGGGTACCTGTCCCTCTTCAAGGTCAGGGAAGGTAAAGTAGCGAGGGAGAGGAGATGGGCGCTGCCCTCAATATGCTGGCCCCTAGAGAAGCTGAGGTCTGACGCCTTGCTCCCCTACGACCACACAGGTTATGGGACACCTTTACCTTTTTTTTACCTTTTAGAATTGTCTGAATTCCACTTTTTCTGATAACTGTTTTGAATTGAACAGCTCCCTGAATGGTCAAAGTATGGCCTGGCAGAACTGAATTTCAAAGTGTTGACACTTCTTGCACTGTTATCCTAAATCCTCAACACCCCTGAATGGGCCACAGGATTATATTATTTTTTTTTATTCTTCATTCTCGTTCAGACTCAATGCGTACATAGACATCACACACCATACCCCTTACAAAAAAGTGAAGCAAACCCTCTTTCCCTCACATCAGACTACCTACTACCAGCAGATCTTCAAAGAAAATATCAATGGGGAAAATGAACACCAGAATAGCACCAGGAAAGACTTTGGCAAAACATGGTAGGAATGACAGACTGAGGAAGAAGAAAAAAACAAAACAAGAAACGAAGTAAGGACAGAACCCTGACAACACTGTGAGCTCCATTCACACGGACTTTTTCTTCTTTAAAAAATTTTTTTTTTTACTTTATCTGAAGATCAGTACCATCACAAATGATTACGATACATGATGCTTGTGTGGGCGTACAAGGAGTCCTTTGTGCCCTTCCCACCCTGCCTGTCCATCCTTCCCTCAGTCCTCCTCCTCTTTCTCTTCATACCCTCACCCCTTACACTCCTTTCCAAAACCTCTTATTCCATCCACATTCATCAACAGAACTGGCAGCATACAATGATTAAGAACTTCTTACTGAAGCGTATTAATTACAATGCAAAGATGAACGACAATCTATGTAAAACGCAATAAAAATTCATCCGAAAAATCATACATTGAACAGTGTGCATACAATACATGGGTAGAATGTACAACAAAACACATTATCAAATATAAATATTGTTAAAATAAACAAAACATGCCATAAATCCCCAGAGCATTCACACATGAACTAAGTGTCAGCCTGCTAATTCTCTGAAACGTGTCAGCCTGCATCCTCTCAGTGACATCAGACGTTCATACCTGAACACAGAACTCAGCCACACACTAACCAAGGTTCAGTTCACTAGCAGGTATACCTGTCTATAGAGTTTTGCCATCCACTCACCACACGCTTTCACACTCTTGTCCAGACACAACAGCATGAACCTGTCATTCAACAATACCAACAACATGTAAACCTCTATCAAACAAATCACCGTTTCACAACATGTAAAACCTTATCAACTGAATGACCGTTTTAAAAGCTAAAGTTCCTATCTGAAATCCTGTGTGATGCAAATGAGTTTTAAAAAACAAAAAAAACCCAGACATTGTAAAAATTCTTGGTGCTGTCATAAACAGGCTGAGAAAATGACGATAAAATGCTCAAAACAATATTAAGGTAAAAAGTCATAGGTAAAATTCCAGTGCCAGCAGCAACAGCCAATTCTTTTTTTGTTTATTTTTTTGTTTTGCTTCTTTTCTTTTTTTTGCATGTGGACCCCCCCCCCTCCCTGAACGTTGAAATAAAACTGTCAGCTGTTGTGAATAAATACTCACCAAAGCAATCATGCAGCTGTTGTAAAAGAATATCATAAAAAGACAGTTTCCAATCTTAAAAGGAACATTTCTTTAAAATTCTTTCTTTAAAATTCTTTAAATGCACTAAAATACTTTCTTTTTTGGTTTTACTTTATTTTGCTTTTATAGAACTTTGTTCTCACAAATGCAGTGTTGTATAAAAGCTTTCCAACTGTATATCAAAGCAAACCTTTCTGTTTATGGTTTTATTCCCACTTAAAATTAATGTCATCTGAAAAATTTCACCAATATCCTTTTCAAATAAAAATTAAA
Source organism: Stramonita haemastoma (assembly GCA_030674155.1). Taxonomy (NCBI): domain Eukaryota; kingdom Metazoa; phylum Mollusca; class Gastropoda; order Neogastropoda; family Muricidae; genus Stramonita; species Stramonita haemastoma. Next base: position 8,896,100 of record CM060337.1, on the reverse strand, counting down.
CAATCTTACCTTAAAGACAATATATGTTGATTTTTTTTTTATGTTTGTTTCTTCGCACACTGTAAATCTAAACTTACACTCATTTTGTTTGTATATAATTTGGGATAAAAATTTAAAAACTGTGGGCACCATATATTTAAAATAGTAAAACAATCTGCTGCTCAAAAGTCCAAAATAAAGTAGGTTCAAGCAGTTCTTTCTTTTTATTTCATAAACTGCACTGTGTTGGGGTGCTCTGAAAGAAGTTTCCATCCACATTTCTTCCATACAGTCACTGCAATGAGAACAGCAACCCACACACACAGGTACCACAAAATCAGATCTTCCTTAGCGTCCTCATTCAAACTTGATCGCTCAGAAAAGAGGATGATATCCAGCACCTAAACACTATGTACAGTCACAGACATCACACCACTTCATGAATCCACCTTCTGGGCTTTTGGCCTGAGGCTGATATTGCACACTACCATCATGGTCAGTCAGACATTGAGACACTGTCTGACACGACAAAGTGAAGAGGTGATGTTACTGATGCACACTGTTCCTCCACAACTGACGTCTATGAAAGAACAGTATCTGAATCAGAGGTGATGTTACTGATGCACACTGTTCCTCCACAACTGAGGTCTATGAAAGAACAGTATCTGAATCAAAGTGCAGGCAAACTAAGGGTCTAGAAAACTTTCAACAGCCAGCTGCCTGTTTGATGATACACACAGACACAGACAACCACACACTACACACATGCACACTACACAACACACACACACACACACACACACACACACACACACACACACACACACACACACACACACACACATCTGAGGTACATCAGAGATTCAGTCAGCTACCTCTGGAAGACTATCATACCCCCTTCTATCTCCACCATCCTACATACAAATACTGCTGTTTGAATTTGCTTCACTGATGTCCTCTACAATTTCAAATCAAAAGGGGAAGCCATTTCAGTTAGCGTACCCCCAAATAGGCTGTATAACCATTTTCTTCTTCGCCTATAGCACTGACAATATTATGCACAGGTACTACACAATACTATGACATTGAACTATGTTACAACCTACCATCTGCTTGCTCTATTCATGTATGTTAGTCTACACATGGCCACTGTGGTCATGATTCCATTGCCACTCAGGTGTAGAACGAATTCTGAGAACAGAGCGCAAGGGGAAATACAGAAAGATTGTGGTTTTTATTACAAGGCACCCATCAGTCTCGGAAGACTAAGGAATTGCGCTCTAATCTTTAGAGTGCAAAGCCTGGGTAAGTAAGTATGGAGGGCAAGCTGTTACCCAAGCAGCAGACCCCCCCTCCCTCTCCATGCCACTGGAATGATCCATTGGAAAGGCAATGACCGATACGAATGGTTCCAGTAGGTTTTCATCATGAACTATAAAATAAGACCTGCGGATGTTGACTCAAACCTTTCTCAGTCCATCCACACACAGTCACTCCACACTCACTCAGCAGTAACTAGCAGTCCACAGCACCTGGAGTTGTATGAATGAAGACAGAGATGAGACTGAGATCAGAGGTAATGAACGGAAATCACTCCACTGACAGATACTTCAGAGCTTTGATTCCATACTTCTTGGACAGATCTCTTTGGAATTCTCCTTTCAGCACTTTCAAACACCTGAAACACACCACAACACACTTTTTTTTTAACATGCTAACAACAGATTTCTGTCAGGATATTTTTATTTTTATTTATTTTATTTATTTATATATTTAATAATGATAATAATAAATGGAATTTATATAGCGCTATATCTTGCAAAAACAAATCAAAGCGCTTGCATTCAACCAATTCTTGCACATGCAGCCAACAACAATTTAGATTTTTAACGAAGTCAATACACACACACACACACACACACACACACACACACACACACACACACACACACACACACACACACATACATATAGAGGTTAAACACAGGGTGGTGGATATATTTATTTAAATAAAATAAATAAATAACAACAGATTTCTGTCAGGATACATGTTATTTCAAGCCATCAAGAAGAAAATATTTACTTTCAAAATGAAAGTATGCCACATAATGTTTGTGATTCTGAAACAGCCATCAATCTAATATACAGGTAAACAAAATGTAGAAAAATACAATAAACTTTATCTCTCTTTTTCTGTAACATCAAGTGAATGGGTATCGTGGGTATTACTGGCTTGAAATTGTATACCTCTGTTTAGAATAAGACATCATTCGCATGTATTATTTCATAGTCTATCGTCTTTGAGTCATCTTAAGACATGCTCTTCTATATCTATTCATTTTTTTTTTTTTTAAAAAGAAAGAAAATAGTTTGTATTGCGCACACGTTAAATACTGTTCTGCTTTTCATAAGAGTAGGCCACCGTGTGCCAGTGAGAACAGATGACAAGATTGACAAAACTGCATACACAAGGCCTAGTATTTACACCAGGTGAACAAAAAAGATGTGCAACAAGGCCTAGTGTTTACACCAAAGACATGAGAGGCTAGTATCAACATAGTATCCATCTTAACGATCACAAGAGGAAGGGAAAAGAGAAGGCCTCTCACTTTCTGTAGTTGGAGCTGGATCTGAACTTTGCGATGTCAAAGCTGGGGGCATGGGGCATGTGGATGATGAAGGCATTGGGCAGCACCATGAACTCGTACCTGCAAAAACAGAGTACAGTGAGTATATCACTGTCATGACTATACTGGTAAAGACACACACACACACACACACACACACACACACACACACACACACACACACACACACACCACCTCCACCACCACCACCACCACCACCACCACCACCACCACAACCCACCCACCCCCACACACTCAAACACACACTCTCACCCCCCCCCCACCCCCCACACACTCACACATACACTCTCACACCCACCCACCCCCACACACTCAGACTTACACACACTCAAACACACACCCAACCACCCACCCCAACACACTCAAACACACACACACACTCTCTCTCTCTCTCCTCTCTCTCACACACACACACACACACACACACACACACACACACACACACACACACACACACACACACACACTCTCTCTCTCTCTCTCTCTTTTTTTTTTTTACATTGGTGAGCTCCCTTTGAATTGATGTGTGTGTGTGTGTGTGTGTGTGTGTGTGTGTGTGTGTGTGTGAGTGTGTGTGTGTGTGTGTGTGTGTGTGTGTGTGTGTGTGTGTGTGTGTGTGTTTTGATCTTTGATAAATAATGAAATTGTAAAAGGTTTTCTTTTTTTTTTTATTGTTTGGTTGGTTTTTGTTGATTGATTTATTTATATATATATATATTTTTCTCTTTCTCTGAAATGGTGTAATGCATATTTTTATGTTTATTCTTTACGCATATCCCATTGTAGCAGAGATACTGTATGGGTATGGATATGTATCCACGATGAAGAGTGTGTGTGTGTGTGTGTGTGTGTGTGTGTGTGTGTGTGTGTGTGTGTGTGTGTGTGTGTGTGTGTGTGTGTGCCGCGCGGGTGTGTGGGATGGGTGGTGCCTGGGTGGTGTGTCAAAATGGGTCAAGTCGGACTTTTGTTTCGGGATGGTACATTGGGTGGGCAGTACAATTGCTTTTTTTTTTTTTTTTTTTTTTTCCCAACATTAGTGAGCTCCCTTTGAACTGGTGTGCTTTTTGACATTGGTGAGCTCCCTTTGAATTGGTGTGTGTGTGTGTGTGTGTGTGTGTGTGTGTGTGTGTGTGTGTGTGTGTGTATGTGTGTGTGTGTGTGTGTGTGTGTGTGTGTGTGTGTGTGCGTGTGTGTGTGTGTGTGTGTGTGTGTGTGTGTGTGTGTGTGTGTGTGTGTGTGTGTGTGTGTGTGTTTATCTTTTGATAAATAATGAAATTGTTAAAGGTTTCCTTCTTTTTTTATTGTTTGTTTGGTTGGCTTTTGATGATGTTTTTTTTTTTGTTTTTCTTTTCTGAAATGGTGTAATGCGTATTTTCATGATTATTTTTCAGGCATATCCCATTGTAGCAGAGAAACTGTACATGTGTATGAATATGTATCCAGGATGAAGCGTGTGTGTATGTGTGTGTGTGTGTGTGTGTGAGTGAGTGAGTGTGTGTGTTTATGCTTGTGGGTGTGGGTGTGGGTGGAAGGGTGCTATGTCATGACTTTTGAGGATGAATTGTTTATGGGAGGGGAGTAGTTTGTGTCTGACGGGTTTTGCTTATTCATTTGATTCGTTATGTCATTTTTCAATGATTTCCTGATTATCAGTAATTGGATGACAATATGACTGATGGATTTTTTTTTTTTTCTTCTTTTGCTATCTTACATTTCTTTGTCTATTAATTCATTGATTTATTCATAATTGTTTCATTTTTGCCCATGAGGGCCTGGTGTAAAGAAGCCTCTGGCTTATCCAATTACCCTCATTAAAATTTCGAGTTTCGAGTTTCGAGTTTCTCTCTCTCTCTCTCTCTCACACACACACACACACACACACACACACACACACACACACACACACACACACACACACACACAAACACACACACACACACACACACACTCTCTCTCACACCCACACCACCACCCACCCACCTACCCACATCACCATCCACCACCTACCCCCTCTACATCCCCCCCCCCCCCCCCCACACACACACAGAGTCCTTTACCCCTGTGCATCCATCACCATGATGTGGGAGACTTTGTTCCAGCCAAAGCCCAGGAAACCACACACACACACCTACCCCCCCTACACACAACCCCCATCAACCCCCCCCCCACCTACCCCCCCACCTACCCCCCCCACACACACATACCCCTGAGCATCCAGCTCCATGATGTGGGAGACTTTGTTCCAGCCAAAGCCCAGGAAGCGCTGGTCGAAGAGAGGAATGTCGCGATGCACCACCACATAGGGCTCAAAGTCCTGCTCCCACGCCACCTGACCACCACCATCACAGCTATTTTATTTCTATTTTATTTTATCTTATTTATTCTTTTATTATATCGAGGCACAGCTGTCAGTTTCCCCCAGTTTCAGCTCCTCTCAGCTGCTAATTATCCCATCCCACCCCATCCCGGCCCAGTATTGGCCAGCTGGTGCTATTTATAGCAGGAGCTGACCACACATGGACTAGGTAAAAGGAAGGAGCATGCTAAATTCAGCACTCTTGACAGGACCTTACTGAGTGGTGTTGGATTTGTGCACTGTGGAGGATAATGGAATAAGCACTCGGGTGCTATTTTACATCCAGTCCCCGTGAGTATACAGTTTTGTAAGTCTTGTCATCTGTTCTCACCGGCACACAATGGTCTACTCTACCCCGGTTGTCAAATTGCCAGCGCAATGTTCTGACCAGGTAAAGGTAAAGGTGTCCTATAACCTGTGTGGTCATAGGGGAGCAAGGCATCAGAGACCTCAGCTTCTCTAGGGGCCAGCATATTGAGGGCAGCGCCCATATTCTCTCCCTCGCTGCTTTACCTTCCCTGACCCTAAAGAGGGTAGGTACCCATTTACAGCTGGGTGAACTGGGGGGCTGTACTGAAGCCAAGGCGTGCAAATGGTCACCCATCTAATTGGTAACCATGCTCAATGCTGCTTAACATTGGCTTGGGGATGGCAAGTGTATATGCACACACATACACACACATGCATGCACAGGTGTACAAATATATGCGGAAGTGTAGTACCTATTGTGAGAATAATTATGTGTACAAAAAATATCACTAAAGCAAGATTACCACAGCAGGCTGTGTATCAACACATATGCACAAAAGACAGTCATAGACATGCTAGCACAGACAGACAGACATAGACATGCTAGCACAGACAGACAGACAGACAGACACCCAACATACTGCACCAGAGTACTCACATGATAAGGTGTCGTTGCTGTCCCCCATTTGGCAAAATTGGTAGGGGCATGTCCTTTGGGCCAAACATGGTATCTGAAACATTTTCATCACTGTAGTTTAGCGTAGTGTACAGCAACTATAGCGTAGTGTATTGCTTTAAGTGTACAGCAACTATAGTGTATTGTTTTGAGTGTACAGAAACTATAGTGTATTGCTTTAAGTGTACAGCAACTATAGTGTATTGCTTTAAGTGTACAGCAACTATAGTGTATTGTTTTGAGTGTACAGCAACTATAGTGTATTGCTTTAAGTGTACAGAAACTACAGTGTATTGTTTTGAGCATACAGCAACTATAGTGTACTGAGTGTACAGTAACTATAGTGTATTGTTTTGAGAGTACAGCAACTATAGTGTACTGAGTGTACAGTAACTACAGTGTATTGTTTTGAGAGTACAGCAACTATAGTGTACTGAGTGTACAGTAACTACAGTGTATTGTTTTGAGAGTACAGCAACTATAGTGTACTGAGTGTACAGCAACTACAGTGTATGGTTTTGAGTGTGCAGCAACTATAGTGTAGTGTATTGAGTGTAAAGCAACTATAGTGTAGTGTATTGAGTGTAAAGCAGCTATAGTGTAGTGTATTGAGTGTAAAGCAGCTATAGTGTAGTGTATTGAGTGTAAAGCAACTATAGTGTAGTGGATTGATTTGAGTCTACAGTGATAGTAGAGTAGCAAAGTGTATCTATTTATTCCTTTATTTTGAGGATTATAAAAGAACAGTGTGGTGTAGTATGGTGCAGTGTGGTGCAGTGAAGTGCAGTGCAGTGTCGTGTTGTGTCATGTCATGTCGTGTTATGCAGTGCAATGCAGTGCAGTGTAGCATAGTGTAGTGGAGTGGAGTGGACTGAACAAGACAGCATGGGGTAAGCATTACACCCACTGTACACCTCTCTCAAACCTAAGATTTTCACCTTCTGTTTCCATCTTCTTCTGTCCCTGCCTCCAACATCTGAAATCCCCTTCCCCCTGCCAAAGTGTATAACCTGTATATATAAGTGTGTGTATGCAAGCGCGCATGCATGCATGCATGCGTGTGTGGGTGTGTGCAAGTGCGCGTAAATTCGAATTTGCTAAAACTATTAATTGTTATTGTTTTTGTGTTGTATAGATTGAATGCAAGCACTTTGATTTGCTTTTTTTGTAAGAGATAGCGCTATATAAATTTCATATATTATTATTATAAAACCAGGCAGATTTCTCTGCACGGAATTCAGGCCACTCTCCTCAGGGGTGAGGAATTGAATCCCCACAAGAGCAGCACACACACACACATAAGATTTCACACGAACAGTCAGCACAGTTCACTGGCCCCACACACACACAAGATTTCACACCAAGGGTCAGCACAGTTCACTACCCCCCCACCCCCACCCCCCCACAAGATTTCACACCAAAGGTCAGCACAGTTCGCTAACCCCCCAGTGGCAGGTGGCAGGATGGTTAAGACGTTTACCTGCTAACAAGTAAACCATGAGTTTCTGAGTTCGCACCCAGCCTCGCCCTTTCTTCCCAGTTTGACGAAAAAATCAAACTGAATGTCAAAGTCATTTGGATGAGACTATAAACCGAGGCCCCGTGTGCAAACACACACAGAACATCTTGTGCACACGTTAAAACCCTGTTCCGCATTTCGGAAGAGCAGGCCATTGTGTGCCAGTAGGAGCAGATGACAAAATTATAAAAAAAAAAACCAGCATGCACACAGGTGTCGTGTTTAGACACCATACCCGAGGGGAAAAAAAAAAAAAGGGTAAGTGCTGCACTTGTGGTGACGCGCTCTCCACGGGGAGAGAGAGCAGCCTGAATTTCACAGAGAAATCTGCTGTAACATAAAGAGGTATAAAATTAAAAAATAAATAAAAAAATAAACTGACCTGAAGGTGAAGAGGGTGCCCATGTCCAGCATGGAGAGCAGTTCAGCCTTGGACTTGGGGAACTCCAGTCTGTAGCGCTGCGTCTCAAAGGCCGGCACCACCAGAGCCTGGGGACACACAACACACCACATCAGTGCTGACTCCACTCTCCCCAAAAGTCTTTCGGATGAGACTGTAAACCGAGGCCCCCATGTGCGAACGCATGCAGAACATCTTGCGCACACGTTAAATCCTGTGACTTCTAAAGAAAGCTACACACTGAAGCTTAAAGAAGTCTAGAAGAAATCAGCTCTCTACAAAGACAGACAGGGATCTTTTCAGATTTGGGGGGACAGGACAACAAAGTGAGGAGAGAAGGGGAAGGAGTGTGTAACAAATGCTGCATCATTCATACTGCGAAATAGGACCAGAGGCCAGACTTGACCTGACCTGACCTGACCTGGCTTCTCTATGAACTCCTCCAGAAGTTGTTAGACACTGCACTGAAGTTTTCAGGCAGCGTCCCTTGGGCAAGCTGAACCTAGTGGAGTCTATCACTCCCCAGGGTGCCAGCTGCAGGCTGGGTACATTCAGGTCATCCACAACACTGGCTGTGGCTGGTACATTCAGGTCATCCACAACACTGGCTGTAGCTGGTGTAGTAACCCTCCACAAAAGGTGGATTGATTGCTTTTTTTTCATTCTTCGGCAAGAGCTCCGAGGTTCACCAATGGTGAGGTTTAGCGAATGCGACTGTTTTTGCCCACAATGAAGGTAGCAGCACTCTGACTATGGGGAGGATGAGTTTGGAATGTGTGCGCAAGATGTTCTGCAAGCATTTGCACACCAACCTTGTTTTAAAGACTCACCTTAACCCTCTTAGCCCCGAACCAGGATTTGCTGGGATTGAATAATTGCCCCCCCTGAATCCCGAACCGGGATTTGCCGGGATTTACACACAGTAGATTTCCATCACGCTGTGACCATCACTAATTGCTACCACATGTCAAGGCTCTATCAAGCTAGAGGTACAAAGCTTGCTGAGAGTCTGGAAGTAATTATTGCTGCTGGTATGTACTTAGAAAGAGGAAAAGGCCAGCGAGCATGTGTGCCTGACCTGATTTCGTGATGGAATGCGAAATCTAGGGGCAGTTTGTGTTCAGAGAGTCCGAATGTAAGAGGGTTAAGGACTTGTGAGGGAACGAAGATGGTACCAATGTTAACTCCAGGGTAAAAAAAAAACCTCCTACAATGAACATATCAAATGAAGACTCGAACCTGTGGTCTTAGTCACTGTCATATCACACACATCTAATATCACATAATGCGAATAGACATTAAATCGAAAAACAATATATCACACATTCAACCACAGCGCTATCCCATCCCCCCCAAAAAAGGCCACACACAATACATGGCCACATCAACACCGACACGACTGTTAATACTACATGGGCACTGACCTTTTTCTCTGTGCCGATGTCCATCATGGTGGCTGCTTTCTTCAGGTACTCATAGAGGCCGTACATGGGCAGAAAGTCGATGTCGGACAGGAACATGTAAGGCGTTTTCACCTGGTCCAACGCTGTGTTCCGCAGGTAGTTCACAGGGTAGAATTGCTGCTCACAAACCAACCCCGAAAGTATATAATGTTGAAGAAAAAAATCTATCTCTGTACTTTTTTTTTTTTAACATTCAACAATGAACTAAAGGCAGATCTGTGAGGTACAGAGAATACATTTACAAAATCCAACACACAAGCATGCGCACAACCCGGATTTGCCGGGATTGAATAATTGCCCCCATTGAATCCTGAACCCGGGATTTGCCGGGATTAACACACAGATTTCCATCACGCTGTGACCATCACTAATTGCTGACACATGTCAAAGTTCTATCAGGCCAGAAGTACAAAGCCTGCTGAGTGTCTAGTAATTACAGCTGCTGGTATGTACTTAGAGGGGATGGGATAGCTCAGTGGTCAGAGCAGTGGCTTTCCCCCAGCCAGATTAAGCAGCGTCAAGCGTGGTTACCATTTGGATGGGTGACCGTTTGCGCGCCTTGGTTTCAGTACAGTTCCCCCAGTTCACCCAGCTGTAAATGGGTAGCTGCCCTCTTTAGGGTCAGGGAAGGTAAAGCAGCCAGGGAGAGGAGATAGGCGCCACCCTCAATATGCTGGCCCCTAGAGAAGCAGAGGTCTCTGATGCCTCGCTCCCCTACGACCACACAGGTCATGGGAAACCTTTACTTTTATGTACTTAGAAGGAGGAAAAGGCCAGCCAGCATGTGTACCTGACCTGATTTCTTGATGGAATGTGAAATCTAGGGGCAGTTTGTGTTCAGAGTCACCGAATGCAAGAGGGTTAAGGCTCTTTGAGCCACACGCCAGCTTGTCCCTGCTTATCATTAATTTGAAGAGGTCAGTCACTGTTGCAAAGTCCTCTTCCTTTTGCAAAGTCATCTTCCTTTTGCAAAAGTCCTCTTCTCAATATCTTACAAAGATCAGCAAAGACCAAACATCTACCCAAAATCTTACACTCACACAGTAAGGAAAACAAAACTGGCTCTTACTCACCCCGTCCCTGTACACTATGTGGTAGCCGATGTTTTTCCTGGCCATCAGCGTCTCGGAGCCGAGAGCGTAGCGGAGAAACTGCTGGGCCTCGGCGTCTGACATGTAGAGGGCGATGCTGATGGGTCCCTCCCAGTGCCGGCAGATCATCTCCAGCATCTGCAGCCGGTCCATCGACAGCTGAGCCACCAGGGTCACGTCCTCCTCCTGGGGCTGCAGGGCAGCAACACACACACACACCACTCAGTGCACAAATCCAACATCACTCAGTAAGGCATAGTCAAGAGTGCTGAATTTAGTGTGCTCCTTCCTTTTACCTAGTCCAAGTGTGGTCAGCTCCTGCTATAAATAGCACCAGCTGGCGCCCAGCTGGGCTGGGCTGGGATGGGATAATTAGCAGCTGAGAGGAGCTGAAATTGGGGGAAACTGACAGCTGTGATCGTGAAACAAACAGGACAGGATAGCCTAGTGGTCAGAACATTGCCCTCGCAATTTGACGACCCGAGTTCGATTCCAGTTTGAGGAGATTTTTCCGCCTGGAATTAACATCAGTGCTGACTCCACTCTTCACACCAGTCCTTCGCACAGCTGTCAGTTTCCCCCACTTTCAGTTACTCTCAGATGCTAATTAATCCATCCCATCCCAGCCCAGCCTAGGTGGGGTTAGCTTGTGCTAATTATGGTAAAACTTCCCCTATGTGGGTTAGCTTGTGCTAATTATAGTAAAACTTCCCCTATTTTCAGCTCCTTATTAATCCATCCCATCCCAGCCTACGTAGGGTTAGCTTGTGCTAATTATAGTAAAAAGTGACCACACTTGGACAAGGTAAAAGGAAAGGGCGCGCTAAATTTAGCTCTCTTGACTGAATGGTGTTGGAATTGTGCGCAGTGGATAACCTAGTGGTCAGAACATTGCGCTGGCAATTTGACGACCCGAGTTTGATTCCCGGTCAAGATTTTTCTCCTGGAGTTAACATCAGTGCTGACTCTACTCTCCCCCAAAAGTTCTTCAGATGAGGCTTTAAACCGAGGCCCCCGTGTGTGAACGCATGCAGAACATCTTGCGCACATGTTAAATCCTGTTTTGCTTTTCGTAAGAGTAGGCCATTGTGTGCCGGTGGGAACAGATGACATTCATAAAACTGCATACACACGGGGACTAGATGTAAAAAAAGCACAAGAGTGCCTATTCCATTATCCTCGATATAAAAGAATAGTAGGCATCCATCAGTCTTGGAAGACAATGGAGTTGCACTCTAGTCTTTAGAGCGCAAAGCCTGGGTAAGTTAAGTATGGAAGGCAAGCTGTTACTAAAATAATAATAATAATAATAATCCCTTTCCTCACTTCCCCAGAGTAAAAAAAAACCTACCTCGTGTTTATAATCCAGGTAATAGAGGTGGGTTCTGTGGACCAGGTCCCTCTCTCTCCTGAAGTCGTAGCAGTCGTCGTCTGTCAGTTCGCTCAGCAGGTCCTGGCTGCGGGAAGCATCTTCGCCCCGCTGCAGCCAAACAGCTCGCGGCGCAGCAGGTTTCCGTCGTACTCCAGGAAGGTCAGGTACATGTTGCGGAAAAACTCCACGTGCTTGTTCTTCACCTTCAGCTTCATGGGCGAGTTCCAGTGGATGATCTGAAACAGGTGGGGGTGAGAGGGCTGTTTAGTTATAGGGGAAAGTAAATGGTGTGTGAAGTTCATGAGAAAGTTCCAGTGAATGATCTGAAACAGGTGTGGTGAGGAGGCGCTGTCAGTCATAGGGGAAAACAAATGGTGAAGTTGTGTAAAAGTTTGTTGTTGTGACACAGACACAGACAAAGGCACACACACACACACACACACACACATACACACACACACACACACACACACACCACACACGCACACATGAACAGACACACTAATCAGACAGAGGTGGTCATCACCTTGAGGTCAGAAACATCGCTGTAGCACTGCTCGCTCCTGGTGTTGTCGCACACACACACACACATACAATAGAGGTGGTCATCACCTTGAGGTCAGAAACGTCGCTGTAGCACTACTCGCTCCTGGTGTTGTCGGACACACACACACACACACACACACACACACACACACACACACACACACACACACACACACACACAATAGAGGTGGTCATCACCTTGAGGTCAGAAACGTCGCTGTAGCACTGCTCGCTCCTGGTGTTGTCGCACACACACACACACACACACACACACACACACACACACAATAGAGGTGGTCATCACCTTGAGGTCAGAAACATCGCTGTAGCACTGCTCACTCCTGGTGTTGTCGCACACACACACACACACACACACACACACACACACAATAGAGGTGGTCATCACCTTGAGGTCGGAAACGTCGCTGTAGCACTGCTCGCTCCTGGTGTTGTCACTGAGCTGCACGTTCCACTGGCAGGGCAGCCTGTACACCAGGTAAGGGTTCTGCTTGATCACCGTGTTGAAGATGTCCTGCACAACACACACCAGCTTGAAAGGAAGCACTATCAGATTACAGCTCTAGGTCTAGTGGAATGGGAGAAAAACTCATGATTTCTTGGCTATCATCCAATACACCCACAACACTCAGCCACCAGCTTGAAAGTATGCACTGTCAGATTACTTCTCTAGGTCCAGTGGAATGCGGGGGGGTGGGGGGGGGGGGGGAAGCTCAGCGCTCTACCTTTTTTCCAGAGAGACAAGATAACAGTTTTCTCCCACACTCAGGCTCTGATGGGGATCAAACTCATGACTTCTTGGCTATCATCAAACACGTCCACAACATTCAGCCACCAGCTTAAAAAGGAAGCACTGTCAGCAGTATAAACGAGTGGGTCGGCGTGATTACAGCTCTAGGTCTAGTGGAATGGGGGGGAAATGCTCAGGCTGTGATGGGGATCAAACTCATGACTTCCTGGCTATCAACAAATACGTCCACAACACTCAGCCACCAGCCTGAAAGGAAGCACTGACTGCAGCATGAAGAGGTGGGTCAGTGTGATTACAGCTCTAGGTCTAATGGAATGGGGGAAAAGGCTCAGGATCTGAGGGGGAAGGAGAGGTGAAGAAGAAAAGTGTGGAAGGGAGCATACCTGGTCTGCCAGGGACACGGAGAGCATGCTCATCAGCTCCTTCTCGGCCACCAGCCTCCACATCTGCATCCAGCTCAGCTCCCTCAGCATCTTCAGGTCCAGCAGGATCACCCCCGTGTTGAACCCTCGACCCTGACCAGGGAAACACCCAGGTTTTGTTACTTAGGATTGGCTGGTGTGTATGTGTGTGTGTGTGTGTGTGTGTGTGTGTGTGTGTGTGGTGTGTGTGTGTGTGTGTGTGTGTGTGTGTGTGTGTGTAGTAGTAGTAGTAATAGTAGTAGTAGTCGTCTTCAATTTTACGTCCTTCCACATAAAGTGATGGGGGGTAGGGTAGGGGACCATAATAATTTTTTTTTTTTTTTTTTTAAAGATAAATGGATGAATGAATAGAATCAAAGGTGGGAAATATATGCAAATATAGCAATAATTAAAAAAAAAACCCAGAAAAACAAACACAAACACACAATAAACATATAGAATAATAATACTAATAAATATCAAAATGTTGATAAACTAAAGAGAGAAAGGAGAGAAAGACAAGGATAATGATGGGGGATATATGCATTAAAGTATATACTTAAATATATATATATATTTTTTAAAAGGAAATCTGTGTGTGTGTGTGTGTGTGTGTGTGTATGTGTGTGTGTGTGTGTGTGTGTGTGTGTGTGTGTGTGTGTGTGTGTGTGTGTGTGTGTGTGTGTGTGTGTGTGACCAGTGAAAGCCCATGTTTTGTTACTTAGCTTGGCTGTGATAGGAACAGTGATTGTAACAGTACTGATGATGATGACAGTAATGATAGTGATGATGACAGTGACTATGCTGATGATTTTTTAATTATTTTTTTTATATATTTTTAAAAATTCTTTTATATTGAGGATAATGGGATAAGCACTCTTGTGCTTTTTAACATCCAGTCCCTACGTGTATGCAGTTTTGTAAATATTGTCATCTTTGCAATAAATAACACGTGTGTCAAACCGCATTCACGTCAATTCACACAGGCTATATTCCAGCAGTGACTAAGAGACAAAGCATCTGTCTACAGACAACATGTATACACACAGCACAAAGTCCTTCGGATGAGACTATAAACTGAGGCCCCGTGTGTGAACGCATGCAGAACATCTTGCGCACACATTAAATCCTGTTCCACTTTTCATAAGAGCAGGCCACTGTGTGCCAGAGGGAACGGATGACAAGATTTACATAAACTGCATACACACGGGGACTGGATGTAAAAAGGCACATGAGTGCTTATTCCATTATTCCTGATATAAAAGAATACATAAATAAATGATAGATGAATAAATAAATAAATAAATAAACAAATAAACAAGGCATTGACTAAGTGAAGAGAGGGGGCATACCAAGGCAGGCCAGGGCTGGTGATTTTTCCACAGTTTTCCAGATACCAGTCTGACTGGTTCTCCACCAGTCTATGGCCTGAAACAGTCCACCATTCACTTGGCTTAACTGTCAGTCTCATAAAAAAAATTATTATTTCAACATCAATGCTTTCATCATCACCATCATCCCCAGGCTTCAATTCAACATCAATGCTTTCATCATCATCAGGCTTCAATTCAACATCAATGCTTTCATCATCAGGCTTCAATTCAACATCAATGCTTTCATCATCACCAGGCTTCAATTCAACATCAATGTTTTCATCATCACCATCATCCCAGGCTTCAATTCAACATCAATGTTTTCATCATCATCAGGCTTCAATTCAACATCAATGTTTTCATCATCCCCAGGCTTCAATTCAACATCAATGTTTTCATCATCACATCATCACCAGGCTTCAATTCAACATCAATGCTTTCACCATCACCAGGTTTCAATTCAACATCAATGCTTTCATCATCACCATCATCACCAGGCTTCATTCAACATCAATGCTTTCATCATCACCAGCTTCAATTCAACATCAATGCTTTCATCATCATCAGGCTTCAATTCAACATCAATGTTTTCATCATCCCCAGGCTTCAATTCAACATCAATGTTTTCATCATCATCATCATCACCAGGTTTCAATTCAACATCAATGCTTTCTTTATCACCACCACCAGGCTTAACTGTTAGTCTCGTACAAAAAAAAAAATTATTTCAACATCAATGCTTTCATCACCATTATCACCACCATACTTCAATTCAACATCAATGCTCTCATCATCATCATCACCAGGCTTCAATTCAACATCAATGCGTTCTTCATCATCACCACCAGGCTTAACTGTTAGTCTCGTAAAAAAAAAAAAAAAATTTCAACATCAATGCTTTCATCATCATTACCACCACCACTACCAGGCTTCAATTCAACATCAATGCTTTCATCACCACCAGGCTTCAATTCAACATCAATGCTTTCATTAATAAATATAATGTTAACTAGTTTAATACAAATATACATTAAAACCTGCATAGTCAAAACAGCAAGGAAAGAAAAAATAACAACACCCTCATTGCCAAATCACGTAGGTCTTTTACCTGTTTGCCTTTAAGAACGCGAAAAATTTTCCACAACTCTGCAATATCTGTGGCAAAAGTGACGTCAGTGTCCAGCACTATCACCTGTAAACACAACACACACACACACACACACACACACACACACACACACACACACACACACAATGCACACACACACACACACACACACACACACACACCACACACACACACCATCACCACACAAACACACACACACACACACACACACACACACACACACACACACACACACACACACAGTGAAACACAAAATGTTTTTAATGTTCAGATGCAACAACAAATCTTTGATTCTCAAAACAAAACCACCCTTTATCAACAAGTTCCAGAAAAGAACACTATCCCTTGCCTCAAATGTCATTTCTGATACCCAGTTTCATGTGAGTTTTGGTGGGTTTTTTTTAAAAAGTCTTTTGCTTATCTTTTATTCCAAAATTTCTGCCTTTTCCTAACAGTAATACTGGTGGTTAAAACTCTGATTGCTTTTTCGCCTCAATTAAAAAATATTGGTGGTTAAAACTCTGATTGCTTTTATGCATCAAATTAAAAGACACTGAGAGGCCTTTGGCCTTTCCCTCCACTGTTCAAAGCCTTGAAAATGCCCTTTCAGAATACAAGATTCATAAATCGTCAAAAAACCTGTAGAAACCTTGAAAGCTACAGAATTCGCGTGATAATTGTTTTGTACACCGAGAGATGTTCTTTCTTTAAATGAACTTCCTTTACGGGATAGCCTAGTGGTCAGAACATTGTGCTCGCAATTATACAACCCGGGTTCGAATGCTGTTTGAGGGGATTTTTCCCCTGGAGTTAACATCAGTGCTGACTCCACTCTCCCCAAAAGTCCTTCGGCTGAGACTGTAAACCAAGGCTCTGTGTGCAAACGCACGCAGCTCATCTTGCGCACACATTAAACCTGTTTCGCTTTTCTTAACAGTAGGCCATTGTGTGCCGGTGGGAACAAATAACAAGATTAACAAAACTGCATACACACTGGGACTGGATGTAAAAAAGCACACAAGTGCTTATTCCATTATCTTCGATATAAAAGAATTTTTTTTTAAATTATTAAAAAATATAATTATTAATAATAATAATAATAATAATAATAATAATAAATAATAATAAAATACAGAAGGGCAGTCAGCACAGTTCCAACCGACCTTGTCCAGACTGGGGGGCAGTGTTTTGGGCAGGGTGAGTTTCATCAGGCCATACACCCAGAGTAGTGCCTGTTGGGGATCCATGTCACATCAGGCTGAAAACAAAACCCATCAAAAATAAAACACTGGTCATGATACCAAACGGGGGGGATGGGATAGCCTAGTGGTCAGAACATTGCGCTCGCAATTTGACGACCCAAGTTTGATTCCCGGTCGAGGGGATTTTTTCCCCTGGAGTTAACATCAGTGCTGACATCTTGCGCACACGTTAGATCCTGTTCTGCTTTTCGTAAGAGTAGGCCATTGTGTGCCTGTGGGAACAGATGACAAGATTTACTAAACTGCATACATGGGGGGACTGGATGATAAAAAGCACATGAGTGCTTATTCCATTATCCTCGATATAAAAGAATAAATGAAAAAAAAACACTTGTTCTTCTTTGTTGTTGAACGCTCAGACAGCAACTACCATTGTCTGTCATATAAGCGAAAATGCACTGCACTGCTGTTAAGCACCTGACAAGTCAGGCCCGGCAGATTTGACTTTGATGGGGGAGAAAATTGTCGTTTTTAAGTCTTTCTGGGGATAAAAAAAAAAGCAGGAGAATGGACCAAGGCAGATAATAGACAAGGAAGAGTTGACAGGGAAAAAAAAGGATCAAGGCAGAAACAAAGAGAGGGATAGAAAAGAGGAGGGGATGCTAGTTATACTGACAGGACCCTGGCATCTCCATAGGAGAATACTAAACTTGTTACACAATATGTGTTTTTAATGAACCACTGGTCTAGGACATCATCACAAGCCAACATAACACCACAATGTTAAATGCATGTCACAGTCTACATCACAATAATTTTAATATAAAATAATGCCGCCCATTTCAATATTTAACACAGCAGAAGTACAATGCAATACAATGCCCTGTTGTCTTACCTTTATAGAATCTGCAGGGTAGAAGCTTATTTGCACTGAAACAGAATCAAGAATGACAGTAATGAAAATGACAATTCAGTACCGCTACATCTCCAAGACAGTGGAATAGTCAAGTGGTTAAAACATCAAAATTGTAATATGACATTAACTGAGGACATGGGTTTGAATCTTTACAGATATCTCCATTGGAGATTTCCCCTCTCGAATCAATCACAGTTGCATGTGCTATATAGCATGCCCAACATCCTGATCATAGGCAAAAAGTCCTCTCATCTTTTGTAGAAGGGCTATGGCTGAAGGAAATATACCCAGCATGCAGCCAGCAACCAAGAGAAGGATGGGCTCCAGTATTTTCCATCCTGCCCACAACACACAGCCTGAAAAACTTGGTGCAGTGCCCTAAGGACTCCACAAAGACTCAAGGAACAAGTCAAGTCAAGTCCAACACACAGGCGCATGACACGAACAAGTCAAGTCCAACACACAGGCGCATGACACGAACAAGTCAAGTCCAACACACTGGCGCATGATACGAACAAGTCAAGTCCAACACACAGGCGCATGACACGAACATATCCAAAGCATTGAAGGTCTTCTCTTGCCTCCACCTTCAGTATTACAAGTACGCCCATAGCCCTGAAATTGTTCACGATACCTAACTACTGTCCGTCACATATCAATTTATTTTTGCAAAATCTAAGCTCTGAATGGTCTTGTAGCACATATACTTACTAGACAAACTGTCTACAATGAACATTTTAAAAAAAAATATAGAGCTGTAAGTAAACAAACCCGGTACCTTCTGCAATGCTCCACGTTTCAAAGAGCTTGGTGAGGATGATTTGTGCGATGGAATCAGAGATGAAATGAAGGTGGAGAGGATTGCGTCGGTAAAACAGGACGCTCTTGATGAGGGTGACCACATCACGAGTGGCGTTGTGGCCAGCACACACAATAGCCACGTGTATCACCTGCAGCAGCGGAACCAACAACGAATCTGTTATTGCTTTGTTATCACAAATACAACAATGAATTTGTGTGAGTTTACAGAGAGCACATTAATCCCCACAACCATACTCCATAATCCTGTTCCGCTTTTCATAAGAGTGGGCCATTGTGTGCTGGTGGGAACAGATGACAAGATTTACAAAATTGCATACACACAGGGACTGGATATAAAAAAAAAAATGCACGAACGCACATCTGCTCATAAGCTGACTTAGGAGACAGTAACAATCCTACTACCCTACCCCTCTCTCCCTTATTCCACTAGGCACCATTCAAAGCAGTGACTTTGAAACTCTTACATGAATGACTCTGCTTGTTCACGAATACATGATCTACACAGACACAGGGAAAAGCACCAACTCTTACTCTAACCTAGGGCAGTGTTTTCCATACCTCGCATTTTGGAACATCCGGTTCAGCATTCAAGCACTTCATTTTGGTGGAGTCGTTAGCAGCAGCCAGTGTCATCTGAAGACGTAGCAGCTCGTTCTGTGTCTGACTGCAACACAGCACAGCACAGCACGGCTAGATACATCGCCAAAAACACTGTTTTCCTTTATTGGCTTAACCTATCTTGATCAACATCCTGAGAGTGTAATACTAATGATAACAATGATAACAATGATAATAATAATGATGATGATGATGATGATGATGATGATGATGATGATGATGATGATGAAAATAATAATAATAATAATAAAATGGAATTTATATAGCGCTAATTCTTGTAAAGCAAACAAATCGAAGCATTATTATTATGCTTATTTCAGTCACACTATCTTTGCCAATTATTGTTCTGTTTGGTTGGGTTCTTTTTCTTATTTTTTTTCTGTTCTTTTTAAAAATGAAACAACACTCTTTCTTTCATTTAAGGATAATGTTTAATGCACACTGTAAAACATTCTAAATTTCTTATGTTTCAAGGGCATTAGAGATCTATGTCAATACATAAAAACTTTTTACTACAAGACCTGAAACATTTAATGATTTTTTTTGTTTTAAATCATCATTGAGGCTTCAGAATGCTTCCAAGTTTTTAAAACAGTAGCTTTGCCAAAGAAAACAAGAGATCTGTTTATTAATCACCATCATCAATGACATCTTCCTCCTCTTCATCATCATCGTCAAAGAAATGACTAGAGAACAGCTTACCTGAGCTCCTTACGTAGCACCACATTCTGATTTTCTGTGTCTCGCAGACGCTGAACAATTCTGGATTCCAGAAGGTTAGCTTCCAGCTTTTCTGAGCTACTTGCGAATACATCTGAAAAAGAAATCAGCACAAGCCTCAGGAATTTTAGTTCTTTCTTGTGCGATACAATACACACGGGTATGCAAGGTAAATTGGTGGTCTTGAGGTAACGCTTAGAAAGTGAAAACTTCAGGTAGGAAGTGTGCAGTGGTTTGGTCCTTGTTTGGGCCTGAAGCTTTTCTCCCATCCATTAGGCCATATAGACCAAATAGACAAATAAACCTCTCCTACTAAAAGGCTACTTATAATAAACATCCATGCATTTCTGCCAGTCCTTCCTCATGAATAATCTACTATACACAAAAATGTCACAAATACAATCATTTCCATTCAGCGGCTATGACTTTGTCAGTTTGTGTATCAAAACTATCATGACTTTGTGTATCAAAACTATCATCATGAGATACAATAATCTCCTTTGGTTCAAACTTTGTTTTGATTTAAACTATAACTGACCTTCTGCTGTGAGAATAAAATGCAGCATGTACATCACAGGCACAGCCCCTACAGTCAACAAAATGACCAGGACTTTTTTGTGCAGTCGCACCAGCATCTCTGAAAAGTAAAAGGTAATTTTTCTCAAGCTCCACAAAGTATATTCGAAGCACGCATACTCACACATTATTTTTTTTATGTCATAATTCATAATTGTATTCAAGTTCAGGGAGAAGGACAGGGGTTAAAGATTCTGAACAGTATTATTTCATTCATGAACAATTTTTAAAGCAAACTTATTACAAAATTAAATTAAATTTTGCACTTTATAAATGACAGAAATAAGAATAAAGAAGACATAAAAAAGATAAATTTTAAAAATACTGAATAACTACACTTGACTTAGCCACAACAACATAATGTCAGAATCAGAATGTAACTTTTGTGAACACATTTACAAATAAACCATGAGGTTCTGGGTTCAATTCCCAGCCTTGTCCTTTTCTTCCCAGTTTGATGAGAAAATCAAACTGAATGTTAAAAGTCCTTTGGATTAAAATTTCTATATTAAACTGAGGCCCTCATGTGGATGCGCGCAGTATATCTTGCATCCAATGTAATTATGTATGCTATAAACCTGTTCTGTCTTTTGAAAGAGTAGGCGACTTCATACCAGTAATCCTGAATGGAACAAGAATTTAAAAAAAAGAACAAAAAAAAGTTTTTAAATGCATGCATACAGGTGTCATGTTTAGACACCATCCTCAAAATCAGAATGCAGCTACTGAAATTGTCAGGAAAACTGGTCACATACAGCTAAGCCAAAAGTACACCATGGGTGAACATCTGTGCTCTAGCTGATGAACACCGCCCCCATCCCCACCCACCCCCAAAAAAAACCCCAACCTAAAGTGAACACAGTACTTAACATGATACTAGTCTAAGTCTACAAGTATTATACCACGCAAAATCAACTTTATTCCTTATTCTTTGTGACGTCCTCCACAAATATCCCTTTTGCCAGTTTTGGTTTTAATTTATAAAACCAAGAGATGGTGGTGGAATTATTGGAAGATAAAGAAAAAAGTGAATAATATCAGAAGAAATCAGGTGAAACACTGAAACTGAGAGTCCAAAAAAAATGTTCTATTAAGTATTACTTTGTACTTGAAATTTATCCTGCTCTATAGAACTACATGATCTATGACCTGCTTATGAAATCTGGTATAATGATTCAAGATTATTTATAAACTTGTAGTGAATTCAAAATATTTGAAGTATCAGAAAACTGCACACTTTCAATACACCAATTGCGACTCTTCAGGACTCTGTCTCATGAAAATCAGCTTTGCATGGGCAATACCAAATACTCACAGGAATGTTCTAGTGAAGAATTTCCAGAAAAAAATCTTGGAAAGCTATGCATTGAATTTAGAAAGCCTTAGCTTACAAGTATAGAAAATACCCAACAACAACAACAACAACACCACACACACACACATACACACACACACACACACACACACACAGAGTGACACACACACACACAGTGACACACAGTGTCACACATCACACACAGTGACACACACACACATGCACGCACGCGCGTGCGCACACACACACACACACACACAGTGACACACTGTCACACACACACAGTGACACACACGATGACACACACAACACACACACACACACACACACACAATGTGCGCGCACGCCACACACACACGCACATATGAGTGCGCAACACACACACACACACACACACACACACACACACACACACACACACACACACAGTGACACACACAACATAGTCCTTATTGAATCAGTTTTAAAAATTAGCCACTTAGTTCTTTTACTAGTACATCACTACATATATAATATATATATACATGTATCATTGTAGGCAATTTATAAAAAAAAAAAAACAATCTCACAAAAAATGTCATTTTTTTGATTGGAATTGGCACAGCAGAAAAATACTCAATCTACTTACCTCTCATCAACAGCTGTAGAGAGGAGCAGAATCATGTAATCCCATTGAATGAATTGTCACTAGGCCTATAAAGCCAGTATACAGTATCACTTGTTCAGATCTGCAATAATACAACAGCCACAGATAAAGAACTTTATGGTAGTACTTGTAACTGTAACTAGCATACACTATCTCAAAAGTATCTTTAAAAAATACATTTTGTTATATTACTAATTATTTGAGTATTGCTTTACTGAATTCCATGCCTTCTGGTAAAAATTTCAGCACTAGTTACTAACCATCAAGAGACTCCATTGAATTTGATGGAAGGGGGGGGGGGGGGGGGGTAGGGGCTACAGGTACCAATCAATTTTATTGACTTTCCTACCAGTAGATAGTCTGATAAGTTATAAACTCTATCCATATTACATTTTAAATTGTTTAAAAAGCTGGCCATCTATGGTGGTATAGATGATAAAGCTTATCATGCATGGAGAGGGATTGGCTCTGCCAGGATCGACTAACCATACTGCTTGAAACTGCTGGAACTTATCACAAGTTATCAATTGGCGTATTCCAACAAATAAAGTGAATCAGCTTAAGATTTGCAATCAATTCACTGACTCTATTTCCAAAATACAATACAAAAAGCAGACCCTTGAAATCAATCAGTAAATAAACTATTCAAAAAGCAGATTACTCACAAGACATACAAAAAAAGGAGGAAATTAAGATAAAGCGTGGTAGGATGTTTTCTTCAACTACGAGCAGACACAGTCAACAACAGCCTCGCGTACATTGTGTGAGAGTTGCGTACCCTGTGGAAAGAAACTGTTTCGCAACGAGAGATTGGTCGCCACTGTCCAGAATCACCAATCAATGATTGTAATACTTACACGCACTTCCTTCATCCCCCAAACAACATCATGGCTTCACAGTACGTGAAGAACTTGTTCGACGAATACAAAAAAGCTGTTGGTAGCAATCCACAGCTCGTTACCCAGCTAGAGTCAGTGTTCAGAGTTGCATCGTACCTAGTAGCAGGTATACTTGTGCTTGTTTTCTGCCTGCACTCGCAAACTGAACTTGCTATAAAAATAAAGGATCATGAATGTTGGACTTTGATATGACTAGATTAAACCTTTTTTTTTTTTTTTTTAAATTTAGCTGCAAGTTTATCTGCATAAAGTTGCACACGCCCACACAAAATCCGAATTATCAATCAGAGACACGAAGGTGCACACAGTTTGACAGGTCATCAGTGACCGATGTGGGCAAACTCGTGCATGAATGCACACACACACACACACACACACACACACACACACACACACACACACACACACACACACACACACACACGATGGAAAAAAGCAAATCGATGCTTACTCAATGTACCATCTGGAAATAAAAATTTGATTGATTGATTGATTGATTGACACACACCACAACCACACACACACACACAAACACCAACACACACACACACACGTGCATTTTGCATGCACATCAAATGATTCAAAACACACACTCACACACACACACACACACACACACACACACACACACACACACACACACACACACACACATGAGCGTGCACACACAGATATAAAACTTAAAAGAATTTTTAAAAGTAATAACACACACACACACACACACACACACACACACACACACACACACACACACAAACACATTGTATACAGAGATTTTGTTTGCCGTTGTTTAAGTTGGTGGGTGTTTTTTGTGTTTGTTGTTTTCTTGTTTGGGTTTTTAAAAAATTCAAAGAATGGTTTGATCTTTAAAAGAAAAAAAAGAGAAGCAAATAGAAAGTTGGGGGTGGCAGGGGTGTCACTGTTGATTTTTTTTTTTGTAGTGAGTTACAGATTTTGTATGGAAAAAGAGACAAGAAAAAAGGGGATATTTGATTGTAAGATAGTGTAATGTGAAATAATATGTCTTTCTAAAATATATCTTGGGGGGGTATTTTTCTTTCTTGTTTTCTTTTTTTTGTAAAAAAAAACATCATGGATGGCATGATGAAAAAAACAAGTATTGCTTTTATGAATTCAGTGAGCCAGCATTCATCTACTGATCTACAAACAAAAGTTTGAATTACACACAACACACACACACACACACACAACACACACACACACACACACACACACACACACACACACACACACACACCCCACACGAACACTACACAAACAAACACCATTTAAACACACAAACACACACACACACACACACACACACACACACACACACACACACACACACACACACACACACACACACACGAACATCTTGTGCACACATTAAAACCTGTTGTTTTTTTTAAAGAGCAGGCCATTGTTCCACTACAATACATCACATACAGAATTACAACACCACAAACACACAGAATTGAGAAAACTAAGGACACTTAAAGTGTTCTTTCGCATTGTGTCCCTCGAAAAATAAATGACAAAAACAAAACCATAAACACAACAATTGATCACAACTACAAAAGCACAACCTTCCATATCCTGAAAAAATAAATGTTAAAACAAAACACAAGCTAATATCACTGAAAAAAGGACAAACTGTATGTTTAAAAAAAAAAAAAAGCAAAGTGTGTTTAGTTTAGAAAGTGAAAAGACACGTGCAAACACAGAACGACACACACTGACACAGAAAGTCAAACAGGCTTACAATCGCACTTATACAATCTATTGTCACTTTTTCAGGTCGTTTCCATGACTCCCAGGTGTTGTCAGAGCTGTTTTACACAGCCTCCAACTTGATAGTGATGCTGAATGATGCCATTCTGAGGAAGAAGGCAGGCAGTGATGGTGCCATTCCCAAAACAGTGAGACCACTCTGTCATTTGTTTCCATATATTTAAGAATTAAGTAACCAGTTTAAAAAATTGTAGAGAAACCTGAACATTCCTTTTAGATGTAACCAAAAAATGTAGGTAGGTAAGGTGTCCCATAACCTAGGCGGTCTTAGGGGAGTGAGGCATCAGAGACCTCAACTTCTCTAGGGGCCAGCATATTGAGGGCGGCGCCCATCTCCTTTTCCTCGCAGCTTAACCTTCCCTGACCCTAAAGAGGGCAGGTACCCATTTACAGCTGGGTGAACTAGGGGGACTGTACTAAAGCCAAGGCATGCAAACGGTCACCCATCCAACTGGTAAGCATGCTCGACGCTGCTTAACTTGACTGGGGGAAAGCGAGCGCTACTTTGTTTCTACTTTGTTGTTGTAGACAAAATGTAAAACACATTGCAAGTGGAATTTTATGTCATTCTTATGCAAGTGCATCTGATCCTGCCACAAACTTCTCACAGTGTCAGAGGGGAGAAAAATCGAAATTTTTTCGAGTACAATGTATTGTTATGAAGAACAAATTTAATTTTAAACCTGAGTAACTGAGAGCCACACATATACATTCTAATTCAAAGCACTTTTTTTATTTCACTGCCTGATTTAAATTAGCACAAGAGTGAGGTGGAGTGAGTTACAATTGGACAATAGACCCTACTGGGGATGACATTTTGACTGTTAAGACATTTTTACTTAAATAGAAAACAAGGCTTTTCCATTTCCTACTGCTTAACACAGTATCAGCATTGAAAATGTCAAGGTAAGCCCTATTTTCAGTATTTTGGTTCTTGAATCTTGGACAACTAGCCATGTGTCTTTTTTCTACAAGGTGAATGCTTGCATAATATGTGTGTATGTGTATACTAGGGTTTTTTTTGTTGTTGTTTGTTGTTTTGTTTTGGGTTGTTTGGTTGTTGTTTTTTGTTTTTTTTTTGTTTTTGTTTTTTTGTTGTTTTTTTTACTGAAGTACTAGTTACAGTAATATTATGAGTATAATGCCATGAACATGAATACATGTGGTTACAGCATTTTTAAGACCCAAGTTTTTCACTAGCACGGGGGGGGGGGGGGGGGGGGGGGGGGGGGGGGGAGTCATTGAGATGAGTGGTCATTGAGTTTTTGGAATCTTCCCTGGTCATAGTTGTTGCTATTGATACTTCTGTATGACTTTATTACGTGACATGAACTATAACGTAATGTTGACAGGAAATGTGGAGGGGGGGTATTGATACTTCTTAAGTTTATGCAGAAGTCATCATGTGACATGAACTATAACATGATAATGTTGACTGTTTGGAAATGTGGAGGAGGAGGGAGGGGGGGCGGTATTGTAGGGACCAAACACAAACTGTCTTTTATCACAACAACTTCAATAGAATTCAGCAATACATCAGTCCCTCTATCCAGTGCTGTAAAGTATCTGGGAGTCGTTATTGACAACACACTCTCCATGGAAAAATTCATCACCCAGACCTGTCAGTCATGCTACTATCAACTACGTCGTATTAGTGCAATTCGAAAGTACCTGTCCACTGATGCAACATCCAAACTAGTCACTTCTCTTATTCTTTCACGTCTGGACTATTGCAATTCTCTTTTGGTTGGTCTGCCAGCATCATCTATCCACTCTCTCCAACGTATACAAAACTCTGCAGCTCGACTGGTCCTCAGAAAGAAAAAATCTGAACACATTACTCCTCTCTTGCAATCTCTTGCAATCTCTCCACTGGCTGCCTGTGCCACAGAGAGTAAACTACAAGATCAGTACTCTCTGTTATAAATGTCTCCACAAAACAGCACCCTCCTACCTCTGTGAATGTCTTCACGTGTACACACCTTCTCGTTCCCTCCGCTCGGCTGCAGATACCTTATCCTTAAAAATTCCAAGATTCAACCTATCTGCCGTTGGTCGCCACTCTTTCTCTATTTCTGGTCCATCAATCTGGAATGACCTCCCTCTATCCCTTCGGCAAAAGCCTACATATGACACTTTTAAATCCAACCTCAAGACACACTTGTTTCAAACCTAAGATTTTTACCTTCTGTTTTCATCTCCTATTTGTCCCTGCCTCCAACATTTGAAATTCCATTCACCCTGTCAAAATGTGTAACCTCTATAGGGTGTGTGTGTGTGTGTGTGTGTGTGTGTGTGTGTGTGTGTGTGTGTGCGCGCGCGCGCGCGCGTGTGCTTTCGATTTTGCTAGAATTATTTATTGTCAATGTCATTGGTTGTTTGTTGTGAGGGTCGAGTGCAAGCGCTTTGATTTGTTTTTACAAGATATAGCGCTATATAAATTCCATGTATTATTATTATTATTATTATTGATACTTCTTTATGCAGAAGTCATTATGTGTCACATAAAATGTAATGTGATAATGTAGACTTTTAAGACCCAAGTTTTTCACTGATGATGACTAAGTCATTACGTGACATGAACTATAACATGATAATGTTGACTGTCAGACACTCAACCAGAAGCGGCTGATGCGCATGGTGACGGTGTTGGAGTACGTGGAGGTGTTTGTGGAGATGACAGCGCTGCGGCTGTGGGGACACACCGGCCGATGGATAGCCATCACCGCCATCCAGGTGGCCAAGTCAGTCCTCCTTTTTGTAACTATATTATTATTATTATTATTATTATTATTATTATTATTATTATTATTATTATTATTATTATTAATGATGATGATGATGATGATAATAATAATAATATAATGATAATAATAATGGTATAATGATAATAATAATAATAATTATAATATTAATGATAATAATAATAATAATAACAATAAGTGGTAAGAAACTCGTGTAGAGCATGGCAGCAGAGAGTCCTCAGAGGAGAAGCCCCCTTCAAACAAGTGTTTCGGGCCTTTAATCTTCCTTACACTCTAGGGAGGCCGGCCCACATCCAGTTCATGACTCTGGATGTCTCTCTGCTGCCCCATCATGTATGTGATAATAATAATAATATAACAATAATAATAATTATAAGGTAATAATCATAATATATAATAATGATAATGATAATAATAATATAATCATAATAATCATAATAATAATTTAAAAAAATGGGGCTTATTTAGCACGAATTCCCAAAAACATGGGCTCACTGCACTGTACAATCAAATTAATTGAAGTAGGTTACATATGAACGTGAAAAATTTTACTAGCACACACACACACAAAAAACCCCAAAACCCAGTTTGGGGTTATAATGTAAAAAAAAAAAAAAAATTTCCATTGAAACAAGAAAGTTTTAGTCATTGAGTTTCTGGAATCTTCCCTGGTCATAGTTGTTTTTACCTAAGAGTTGTTTTTTTTGTGTGTGTGTGTTTTAAATTTTTTTTTTTAATTTAAGGTTAGTTTCAGTTGTTGGGGGGGGGGGGGATTGATACTTCTTTATGTAGAAGACTGTCTTTACGGTTTCACTGAGCACTTCATATCTTATTGTTTGACTGCTGATGATCCGTTTTGTCCAAAGGTTTGACATTTTTAAGCCTGAAAAGTTTGTAGCGTGTCTTGTCTTTCCTTCTTTACAAAACTGTTAAATTATAGATTGATGCAGTAGGTAAACAACTCTCACTGCCTTAAGAAAAATGCTGGGAAAACGATGGGAAGACAACATCAGAGAGTGGACAGGCCTTGGGTGGAACGACCTACTACAGAGAGCAGAGGACCATGGAGAGTGGAGGAAGCTGGTTGCAAAATCTTCAGTTGTGCCCCCACAGTCCACGGGACAAGTGAAGGTGAAGGTGAGTTGTCTTATGAGTGAAAGGTAAAGGAGGGAAGGTGGTGTTGACAGGGCTGTGTCGCGGTACCTGCTGCTGGTGTACTTCAAGGCGGGCATACAACCCGTGCCCCCCATCTGCCCGCTGAACCGACGCCACCTGTCCACTGGCCAGGAGGAGGACCACAATGCTCTGCAGCAGGTGAGAGGTCACAGCACACAAACCCCACATCACTCAGTCAAGGGTGCTATATTTAGCGTGCTCTTTCCTTTTACCTAGTCCAAGTGTGGTCAGTTCCTACTTTTTCTTTTTTATAATTTTATTTTCATTTTATTATTTTTATTTTTAATTTTAAAATTTTTTTTGGTGGTCAGTTCCTACTATAAATAGCACCAGCTGGCCCCATCCAGGCTGGGATGGAATGGGATAATTAGCAGCTGAGAGGAGCTGAAAGTGGGGGAAACGGACAGCTGTGAGAGGTAGTAGTGCAAGAGAGTTGCCGGTTCTGAGGTGTCACAGACAAGCAGTCAGGACAGTGTGGACTTTTTTTCTTTTTTTTAATTTAATTTATTTATTTTCTTTTTTTTTGACAGTGTGAACTTGATGATGCAATTATTTCACTCCTCTCACATTTTTTTGGTTGTATTTTGATCCTTTGCTAGAAGTCCGAGGTTCACCAATGGTGTGATTTTGTGTATGTGACTGTTTACCCACCTTAAAGGTAGCCGCAATCAGACCTCAGAGGTTCCCACGTTTATGAAAGGAAAGAGGCTTACTAACCAAACTACAAGCACTTCAAACTTCAAACTTCAAAAACACTTTATTGTCTTACAGACAGAGAAATTGAAGCAGGTACAAGCCATACATTAGAAAGGTAAACATAAAAAAAGTCCCACAACACAGTAGCCAAATATCAGAATGCAACCATCACAATCAAAGCACCCAGAAATGAACAATACATCAGCTAGTCATTGACTCACTCAAGCAAAATCACAAACACCCATACACGCACCAGACTACCAACGCATCCACACTCACACACAGCTCCTTTGTCATCACCCTGTTTTGCTGTTGTTTTTAAAGCGCAGCAGTTGGTATAAGAAAAAAAAATTTAACTTTTGTTTTGGTACCGACTAAAGCAGTGGTTTGATGGTAGCAGTATTAAGGGCTTGGAATCAGTTCAGGCCTGTTTTTGTTTATAAAAATGAAGATAAGAATCACAGAAGACTGATTCTTTAAGCCAGAAGCGGAAAGTAAACTGACATGAATTTGTTGTCATTTGACCAGGAGCCCAAGGAAAGCAGCAGTGACACGCAGAACGGATTTCAAGTGCCTGTGACAGTGACCCTCAAACGATCCGGGAAAGTGATGAGGACGCTTGCAATGAGTAGGTGTTGTGTGTTTTGATTTGATTTTGATTTTTTGATTTGATTTGTTTTTATTCTTTTATATTGAGGATTATGGGATAAGCACTCATGTGCCTTTTTTCATCCAGTCCCTGTGTGTATGCAGTTGTGTAAATATTTAGAATATTTAGTGCAGAATTAGAACAGTGATTTAGTTGTTTGCATGCTGAAATGGTATGTGTGTGTGTGTGTGTGTGTGTGTGTGTGTGTGTGTGTGTGTGTGTGTGTGTGTGTGTGTGTGTGTGTGTGTGTGTGGGGAGAGCGTGTGTGTGTGTTTTGTGTGAGCGTGCTCACACGCATGCATGTACATGTGTGTGTGCGCATGCGCACATGCATGCATACACATGTGTGTGTATGCGCGCATGGGTGAACATACGTATGTTTGCGCTCACATGTGCATGTGCTTACACTGTGTTTTCAGCGCCCCCACAGCTGAGCCACAGAGACTGGCGACTGCCGGGCCTGCCTGGGCGCAGAAGAAGGGGGTGGCCAGAGAAAACCTGTTCCCCACACCCCTCACTGCCCAGCGCATGTGGGGAGAAACCCTGCACATCGCCAAACCACTCGTCCACTGTATCTTTGCCTGTAGTCGTGGGGGGGGGGGCGGATAGCTCTGTGGTCAGAGCGCTCGCTTTCCCCAAGTCAAGTTAAGGTGGACCACTGCGTCACTTTTAGCTAATTTTTGTTTCTCAGAAAACCTGTTTCCTACTCTGCTCAGTGTCTGTGGGGAGAAACCCTGCGCATCGCTATACCACTTGTGCACTGTATCTTTGCCTGTTGTCTTGGGGGCAGCGGGATAACTGAGTGGTCAGAGTGCTCGCTTTCCCTTATTCATTTATTTATTTTATTCTTTTATATCGAGGATAATGGGTGTGTGTGTGTTTATTTTTTTATTTTTTTATTTTTTTATTTTGTTCTTTTATATGGAGGATAATGGGATAAGCACTCCTTGTGCTTTTTTACATCCAGTCCCCATGTGTATGCAGTTTTGTAAATGTCATCTGTTCCCACCGGCACACGATGGCCTACTCTTACGAAAAGCGGAACAGGATTTAACGTGTGCGCAAGATGTTTTGCATGCGTTCGCATACGGGGTGGGATAGCCAAGTGGTCAGAGTGCACGCTTTCCCCCAGTCAAGTTAAACAGCATCGAGCGTGGTTACCAGTTGGATGGGTGACAGTTTGCGCGCCTTGGCTTCAGTGCAGTCCCTCCACAGTTTAGTTAAAGTTAAAGTCTGTCCCGAGCCATAAGGCTCATCAGGCCGGTGCTTATCCCGGTTTCTGTGGCGTTAAGCGACTGAGAGTCATAGACTCCCCCTGGATAGGACGCCAGTCTATCGCAGGATTAACCCCCAACACAAGGTTGGTACCCCTTTTACACCTGGGTGGGGTGAGAAAATAGCCGTAAAGTGCCTTTTCCAAGGGCACAACGCCATAGCGGAATAGCTGGGATCGAACCCGCAACCTTTAGATTACGAGTACAACACCCTAACCACTAGGCCACAGCGGCGGCCCTCCACAGTTTACCCAGCTGTAAATGGGAACCTGCCCTCTTTAGGGTCAGGGAAGGTAAAGCAGCAAGGGAGAGGAGATGGGCACCGCCCTCAATATGCTGACCCCAGAGAAGCTGAGGTCATTGATGCCTCGCTCCTTTACGACCACCTAGAATATGGGACACCTTTACCTTTTCTTTTTTTTTACGTTGTATTGTCTGGGTTTTCAGTTTTTTCTTACTGCTGGTGTTACAGGGTGGGTTTTTCTTGTTTTATTTGGTTTTGTTTTGTTCTTTTTTTCTCATTCCTCCGCTACAGCTTCAAGGTTCACCAGTGGTGGTATTTTGTGCATGCTGTGTGTGTGTGTGTGTGTGTGTGTGTGTGTGTGTGTGTGTGTGTGTGTGTGTGTGTGTGTGTGTGTGTGTGTGTGTGTGTGTGTGTGTGTGTGTGTGTGTGTGTGTGTGTGTGTGTGTGTGTGTGTTGTGTGTGTGTGTGTGTGTGTGTGTGTGTGTGTGTGTGTGTGAGAGAGAGAGAGAGTTTGTGTGTATGAGTGTGTGCATACATGCATGCATGGTAGCAAATGTTTCAAGCTCATATGTGTGTGTTTCTACTCCTGAGTTTGTAGAGCAAAGCTTTATCCCTTCCCCCCTCCCCATTTCCACAACCATTTTGAATTTTCTTCTTCCCTGGTGATGTAATCACTATGAGATCCTCTGAAGTCGGAGTATGGCTGCCTACATGGCGAGGTACTTGAAAATAGTCATACACGCAAACTTCTCATTCAGTGTGTGCAATTTCAATCTCACAGTGATTCCCAGGTGGGATTAGTGAGTCAGAGAACACATTCCGGGTGACCCCCCCAGAGTGTTAAGCTGGGGAACAACAACAACAACAACAACATCACTATGAGACAGACAGACAGACAGACATTTCATGCCAAGACATTTTACGCCAATTGAAGTGTGGGCAGATTTCTGTGCGTTCATTGTGTTTATTTTCCTTCACCCCGGGGAGTATGCAGTTTATATTTGTTTGGCCTTTCCTCCTGGAAGCCATGGCTGATGTCAGGAGGGCTGGATGTCACCAGGTAAGAACAGATATCATACCTGATGTGTGAACGAACCTGTGAAAAGTGATCCTGCGCTATACAGGGCCACAAGATATTGGTAGAGGTTTATTTATTTTATTTCTTTCTTTATTCTGTTATATCAAGGATAATGGAATAAGCAATCATATGCTTTTATACACCCAGTGCCAGTGTGTATGCAGTTTTGTAAATGTCATCTGTTCCCACCGGCACACAATGGCCTACTCTTACGAAAAGCGGAGCAGGATTTAACATATGCGCAAGATTCGCACACAGGGTCTCGGTTTATAGTCTCATCCGAAACACTAGAGGTGGCTTTTTGTGTCGTGGAATTTTTCTTTTTTTTTCAATAAGTCAATTTAAAAAATTGTGTTTGAAAAAAAAAAAAAAGCAAACTGCGTTCGAAATAAAGATACACTCTATGCTTGTATATATAGACACAAATGTGGAAATTTCATAGCAAATCAGAACCTGTGTGAGATGATGTTAAAAAAAAAATTACAGTTATTTTTTTTACAAGGTTACTTTGCCCTTGGGAGATTAATATGTACCCTTGGCTTTTTGTAGTAAAATAAAAATTTTACTCTCAATGCTTGTTGTGACAATGATATTTGTGACGCTCCACCATGAAATGAGTCGCTTAGCACCTAACCTACTTTTTCGCTAGAAGTCATTAAATGCAGGTGGGGTCAAGTTGGCAATTTTGAGATTTTGATTGATCATAAAACTTTAGCAATTATTCTACCTTGTAATGAAATATCAAGCCATACTTTTGTATCCTTTTGCTTTTAAACATGTTTTTAAAATGCCCAAGCCCTCATTCTGACCATTTATTACGATTCTAAACTTGTCCATTTCTCAGTTTGTCATTTCCTAAAGTCTATCATTTCAACTTGTAATAACTTTTCATAGAGTTGTCTGATTTTCAA
This sequence comes from Stramonita haemastoma, assembly GCA_030674155.1. Lineage (NCBI taxonomy): Eukaryota > Metazoa > Mollusca > Gastropoda > Neogastropoda > Muricidae > Stramonita > Stramonita haemastoma. The sequence goes on along the minus strand of CM060337.1, from coordinate 8,861,828 downwards.
TCTGTTTTTTTTTGTATCATACAGCCATTTCATTGCCGATTGATAGCATGTCAGTAAATAGAAATTGACCTCTGGTGCAATGCGACTCCTTATGTGGTGGAGCGTCACATTTACTAAAATGTTCTATGACATAGTACTAAGATAATTACTGAATGCAGCAATGTTCATCGTCTTGCTCTTCTTGATTTCATTCTGCTGTCTGCTGGTGAACAGCTTGTGCCTGCTTGGGGACCCCAAAGATTTGAACCTGAACGAGCAGGGGGAGATGCGCAGACGTTGTCAGATGCTGCTCCTCTACCTTCTGCGTTCTCCTTTCTACGACAGATATTCACAGTCAGTGTTGTATTTATTTTCTGTTATTTTATTCATTTATTTATTCTTTTATATTGAGGATAATGGAATGAGCACTCATGTGCTTTTTTTACATCTAGTTCCTGCGGGTATAAAGTTTCGTAAATCTTGTCATCTGTTCCCACCAGCACACAGTGGCCTACTCTTATGAATAGCGGAACAGGATTTAACGTGTGCGCAAGATGTTCTGCATGCATTCGCACATGGGGCCTTGGTTTATAGTCTCATCCGAAGGACTTTAGGGGAGAGTGGAGTCAGCACTGATGTTAACTCCAGGGTAAAAATCCCCTTGAACGGGAATTGAACTCGCTTCGTCAAATTGCCAGCGCAATGTTCTGACCACTAGGCTATCCCGTCCTATGTTCAGTGGTAGTGCACCACAAGGAATTGATCAGGATATTGAATGTGCTTGATGCATGCAGCATAAATCAGATGGATATTACAGCTGCTTTCAGAAAAGTGTAAGTGATCACAGTGAGTTAACAAACCTGCAAATCAGATGATTATTACACAGAATATGTAACTGGTAGGCAGATGTATATTTACTGTTAGATGCAAAGCAAATACACATTGATACACATTCATACTGAATCCTTCGGATGAGACTATAAACGAGGCCCTGTGTGCAAACGCACACAGAACATCTTGTGCAATGCTAAATCCTGTTCTGCTTTTCGTAAGAGTAGGCCATTGTGCGCAGGTGGGAACAGATGACAAGATTTACAAAACTGGATATACACGGGGACTGGATGTAAAAAAGCGCATGTGCTTATTCCATTATCATCAATATAAAAGAATAAATAGATAAATAAGAAATAAATGCGTAAGTGTAAAACCTTTGCACATTAACACAGTTTAAAAAAAAAAAAAAAAAAAACCCACCGTGTTACTTGCCAAACAACCTGTGGTAGGTAGATGCTCAAGGTGCATGTTTGTATTATTTGATTTTTATTTGTGTTGGGTCTTGCTGTTGTGTAGTGTGTTGGTTGTAAAGATGTGATTTATATGTTTTCAGGGCCAGGATAATCATGATGATGAAAGTGCTGGCTGATAACATACCAGGAATGTCACTGCTTATGCGTATGTATTGATTCCCGCCCCCCCAATCGCTTTCCTCTTTCAGTGTGTGTGTGTGTGTGTGTGTGTGTGTGTGTGTGTGTGTGTGTGTGTGTGTGTGTGATGATTCTTTTTTTTTTATATCAAGGATAATGGAATAAGCATTCATGTGCTTTTTTTCATCCTGTCCCCATGTGTAAGCAGTTTTGTAAATGTCGCCTGTTCACACCGGCACACCATTGCCTACTCTTACGAAAAGCAGAACAGGATTTAACGTGTGCGCAAGATGTTCTGCGTGCGTTTGCACACAGGGCCTCGGTTTACAGTCTCATCCGAAAGACTATTGGGGAGAGTGGAGTCAGCACGTGTGTGTGTGTGTGTGTGTGTGTGTGTGTGTGTGTGTGTGTGTGTGTGTGTGTGTGTGTGTTTGATTTTACCTCTGTTCACATATGATGTTAGATGAAGGAGGTTGGGGGGGGGGGGGGGGCATAATTAGATAAGGGCTTAAAGAAAAAGAGATGCGTGTGTGCATAAAAAGACTGATTCCAAACCATATAAACAGAATGTTGCCAAACATGGCATAAGAAACCCAAATAATAACAAAACCACAGAACAATGGAACACTACTCTGAAGTTATCAAATGAACAACTGCTAACTACGTGTAAAGGTTGCTGTGAATAAAGCAAAATGTAGATTGCAACAGTAGCAGTTTTATAATTTCATGATCGTACTTTGCAAAGAAAGAGAATACTGGGGATCCCATCAGAGACAGTGCTATCTCGCACAATAACTTTGAATTGATGAACACTTTGTGTGTGTGTGTGTGTGTGTGTGTGTGTGTGTGTGTGTGTGTGTGTTGTGTGTGTGTGTGTGTGTGTGTGTGTGTGTTGTGGCACGCGCGCACACTCTTAGCTTCTGCTCCTTGTGTGTGTGTGTGTGTGTGTGCGTGCGTGTGTGTGTGAGAAAAGAGAGGTGGAGGGGAAATATATAAAGATTACAGGAGAAATCAGATGAACCAGAAATGGAACTTAAAATTGTGTAGCTGCTGCAGCGATTGAAAGATATTTTTGTGTTTATTCTTTCCACCATCTTTCGTGTTCTGTTACTGTGTTCGTGGCATTGAATGTTCTGTTTGTTTTCCGGACCTCTGTTGTGTTCTGTTACTGTGTCTGTGGCATTGAATGTTCTGTTTCCTTTGTTTTCCACTATCTTTCGTGTTCTGTTACTGTGTCTGTGGCATTGAATGTTCTGTTTCCTTTGTTTTCCACTATCTTTCGTGTTCAGTTACTGTGTCTGTGGCATTGAATGTTCTGTTTCCTTTGTTTTCCAGGACCTCTGTTGGACTATATCCCTCAATGGCAGAAAGTGTACTTCTACATTTGGTCGACATAATGACTTGGAACAACGTCCAGTTCAGTGTGTGTGTGTGCGTGTGTATGTGCGAGCTTTGTTTGTTCAGGCACATTTTTAGGCATGTGCCCTATTATGTGTTCATAAATGTATGTTGTGTGTGTGTGTGTGTCTGTCTGTCTGTCTGAGAGAGAGAGAGAGAGAGAGAGAGAGAGAGAGAGAGAGAGAGAGAGAGAGAGAGAGAGAGAGCAAGCATATGTATATGCATATGCTTGCAGTTTATTTCCTTTCACTGGTTGATTTTGTAGCAATGGGAAGTCCTTGAAAAAGCAAATCTTTTTCAAATAAACCCAGCCTGATTGTAATTAATTATGTATGCAGACATCTGTGCAAAATTGTCACCATTTGAAAAGAAAGCATCAAGTAAAACAATAAACAGCTGATACAGGTATAATCATAGGGTAATAATGAGTTGGTTAAAATTATGGGGACGGTATAGCTCAGTGGTCAGAGCACTTGCTTTCCCCAGCCAATGTTAAGCAGTGTCGAGTGTGGCTGCCAAGTGGATGGATGACTGTTTGCACGCCTTGGCTACAGTACAGTTCCCCAGTTCACCCAGCTGTAAATGGGTACCTGCCCTCTTTAGGGTCAGGAAGGTAAAGTATCAAGGGAGAGGAGATGGGCGCCGCCCTCAACATGCTGGCCCCTAGAGAAGCTGAGGTCTCTGGCTCCTCGCTCCCCTACGACCACATAGGTTCTGGGACACCTTCACCTTTACCTTTTTTAATAATGAATTGTGACACCCACATCAGCATCATGTATGCCGAGAACTACCAGAAGAGGATCGTTGCTCTAAAAATGTGAGTTTCTTAAGAATTGCATGGTGTTGCAACGTCAGGCAATTGTGTGATCTTTCCAAACTCTGAATGAAGAAGACTTCAGATTGACAATAAAAACAGCAGTAGCTCCCTCACTGTACCTAAGGTATGGCCATTTTGTTTTTCCTGAAATCCAGTGCCATTGATTTGGGGTGGGGTAAGGGTGGGTTGGGGTAAGGGTGGTGGTTGTTTTTTAGATTTAAAAAAAAGGCTAATAGAATGTTCTTTTTTCCTTGAGGGACTTTATTAATAATCTATGGCAACAATTTCATGAACAGAATCAGAATACACAGTTGGTTTTTTGCACTCAGAAATGTAATATTTGCTGTTATACATTCAGCAGAATGATAACTGTCTGTTGCTGCTCTTTGAGGACAGCTTTAGGGGAAAGTTAACTATGTTGTGATCTGTGATGTTAGTTCAGATGTTTTTCAACACTGATGTACAACATGTGACGCTCCACCACATAATGAGGCGCTTTGCACCAGAGGTAAATTTTTAGTCATTAACATGTTATTAATCTGCGATAAAATGGCTATTCAATACAAACAACAGATTGAAAATCAGACAATTCTACAAGTTATTACAAGTTGAAATGATAGACTGCAGAAAATTACAAAATAAGAAATTGACAAGTTTGGTATCCTAATAGGTGAACAGAATGAGGGCTTGGGTGTTTTTAAAACACATTCAAAGGCAAAAAGATTCAAAATTATGTCTTGATATGTCATTACAAGGTGGAATAATGGCTATAGTTTCATAATAAACCAAAACTTTAAAATCAACAACCTGATCCCCACCTGCATAAAATGGCTCCTAGCGGAAAAGTGGGTCAGGTGCTAAGCGACTCATTTCATGGTGGAATGTCACATATATTCCATGCTTAGCATGAGTGTTACTGTGGCTGATATTGCCCTTTCCCCCAGAATTAAAAAACCCCAAAACAAACCCAAACCCTGGCAGATTTCCAGATGACTGTGTTCAGAAACACAGAAGATGTTTTAAAAAGAACACAGTTTTGGCCTGTCTCATGGCAAGAGCCAAAGTGGCCATGTAAACACCTCAGCGCAGCAACATGCAGTCATGAAGGACGCATGCATTGTGTGTCAGAAAGTTGAAATGATTGCAGTGCCGCCAGAAATAATCATACAAAAATTATTATCACTTGAAATAATATGTGGTTGTGATTTGCTTTAAAAAAAAAAAAAAAGTAATAATAAAGAGAAAAAATAATTTCAGGTCACTAACACTAAAAATGTATTGGCAACTTTGATGAACAAGCAGTGTCCTGCACAGACTCTGTGTATATGGGTCACATCAAACGTTTTTACAACTTGGAGATAATTTGTTTTTGCTATGTCCTTAAACCATTGTGTCGTGCTCCTGTAAAGCTAATAACCGTTAATTTGTTTTAACTCAGATAAAATGTGAAAAGTGTTACTGGTTTTCCACTTCTTTAGATGTATATGAAGAGAATTATGATAGATATGGTATGGATAAGTATGCAAATACAGACATATCAAATCCAAAAATATATGCCATTTCTTTCACACCAGACGAAAGTTTTGATTACCTTGCTTGCATTGTGGAAAACTAATGGTTGAAAGGAGCATTGTTATTTGATTGTGTGCTTGTTCATGATTGACTGATGATTGAAGGGAGCACTTGTTATTTGATTGTGTGCTTGTTCATGATTGACTGATGATTGAAGGGAGCACTTGTAATTTGATTGTGTGCTTGTTCATGATTGACTGATGATTGAAGGGAGCACTTGTAATTTGATTGTGTGCTTGTTTGTGATTAACTGATGATTGAAGGGAGCACTTGTAATTTGATTGTGTGCTTGCTTGTGATTCACTGATGATTGAAGGGAGTACTTGCAGTTTGTATGACTGAAGGAAGCTCATAATGAAAGAAGTACCTTATATGCGTAATTCAATTCAATGACCTTTGTTGAAACTGATGAGTGGATAGAGTACATGTACTTTGATCTTTTACGATTGCTTGTGGGCAAAACTGATGATTCTGGGAGTGTTTTATTGTGTATTCCGTCTGCTTGTGCTTGTATATAATATGGTAAGCCAACGATTGTAAGGACTGCATAAAATTGATTCGGTTTACTCATCTGAGATCAGTTGATGATTAAAATGCGTACCTTGTAAATTGATTTTCATTCTGAGGTGTGTTTGTGGTACACAGATGAATGTGATGCTCCACCACAAAATGAGTCGCTTAGCACATTACTCAATTTTGCGCTAGGAGCCATTAAAGGCAGGTGGGGGTCAAGTTGTAAATTTTGAGATTGTGATCGATAATTAAACTATGTCCGTTATTCTACCTTGTAATGAAATATCAAGGCATAATTTTTTTTTTTATTCCTTTTGCTTTTAAATGTGTTTTGAAAATACCCAAGCCCTCATTCTGACAACCTGTTATGAAAATAAACTTGCCCGTTTCTCATTTTGTCACATCCTGCAGTCTATCATTTCAATTTGTAATAACTTTGCACAGAATTGTCCGATTTTCAATCTGTTTTTTGTAACGAATAGCCTTTTTATTGCAGATTAATAATTTGTCAATAACTAAAATTTGACCTCTGGTGCACTGTGACTCCTTATGTGGTGGAGCGTCACGAATGGGGTTTGTTCAGAGCAGTGGGGTCATGATTGTTGGTTGTCTTTGGTGACCAATGAACTCAGCACTGTTGTGAGAATACTGAATCTCACAGCAGTGATTGAGTTTACTGAGCACTACCACATTCCAAATCTGTTGCAGCTTGCCTTCAGCATTCAGTTCACAGATGTGAATTAAACAAAACTATCAGCAGAAATTGCATTTGTATGCAGGATAGTAAATTGTTATAAGTTCACAGATGTGAATTAAACAAAACCATCAGCAGAAATTGCATTTGTATGCAGGATAGTAAATTGTTATAAGTTCACAGATGTGAATTAAACAAAACTATCAGCACAAGTTGCATTTGTATGCAGGATAGTAAATTGTTATAAGTTCACAGATGTGAAGTAAGCAAAACTATCAGCACAAATTGCATTTGTGTGCAGGATAGTAAATTAAAGTTATGGCTAAAAAAGAATGTCAGCACGAGTTTGAAAGACATAAATGAAAGATGAAAGGGGAGAGAAGATGTAAGTTTTAGAAGAAAAGGGGAGAGGGATATAATTCCTGATATGGTGAGCGTGTCAAGAAAGGATAAAGTCTTTCACTCGAGTCTCTGATGAAAGGAGGCATTTTGCAGTGCATGTGTATAGCCTGTATTCATTTGCTTTGTTTTAACTGTGCATGTATTTATACCCTTTTTTTTATCCCCCTCCACCCCCACCCCCACCCCCCTTACCCAGTCCAGGATTCGTTTTCAGTAATGTCCAAATATAATCAGGCGAGCAGGTAGGAGATATTACAGCTGAATCAGTATTAATTCTTCCGTCACCTATCACGCCTGATGAAAGCTCTTTAACATGTGTTTGCAACTGCAGGTGAGGCCACAGAGGGTTGTCGTTGTTGTCATTGGAAACGTGGTGACTGTATATCACATGTTGGTTGGCAACAGGTCCAGTTGTAGAGTGGCAGTGTGATCCACAATATTGCTAGTTTAACCCGGTGAACAAATTGTGCGGAGCGCACCTTTTTAAACAGGTGGGCAGTCATGACCTGTGCATGCTGGCGCTTACCCTTCTTTCTTTCAGGTGGCCCTCTGAAGGTCATGGGGCCTGTAAACAGATGGCCCTCTGAAGGTCATGGGGCCTGTAAACAGATGGCCCTCTGAAGGTCATGGGGCCTGTAGGTGGAAACTTATATATATATCTATATCTCTCTCTCTATATATATCTCTCTCTCTCTATATGTGTGTGTGTATATGTGTAATATATATATATATATATATATTATATATATATATATATTATATATATATATATATATATATATATATATATATATATGCGCTTAGTTTTTGTTCCACATTTTTTTTATAAAAGCAAGTAAATAAAATGTAAATGCAATTCAATTCAATTCAATTCAAAATACTGGAATCATTTCACAAAGAGCAATTACCAGCACTGACAGACACATAAATTGATAAGAATGATAAAAACATCGAGAAAGGACATGATTGATATCAATTTTGTTATATTCAGCATTCCAAGATAACTTCAAACCAAAGTCACACATTCAAACACACACACACACACACACACACACACACACACACACACACACACACACACACACACACACACACACACACACATCAATGTTGTCACACAATGCAGTACTAGGGACTACAGAGCAGAAAAAAAACAAAGTATGTATGTCATATATAAACATTAAAACAAATCGTCCTTAATCAAAAATAAGAAATGCATACTTTTTTTTTTGCATTAGCTCACACATATGTGTGAGAAAGGACATGATTAATATTAATTTTGTTTATATTCAGCGTTCCAAGATAACTTATGTCCATTAGCTCACACATATGTGTGAGCTAACCCCCCCCCCTAACACACACACACACACACACACACACACACACACACCACACACACACACACACACACACACAAAGAAATACTTATGCAAAATATGATGGGGTAATCAGTATCATTGTGAATATAGAGTTCAAATGACTGCTGGCACAAAGGAAGAGTTTCTTTTTGTGTTTGTTTTCCTGTTGGAGCACTGAAAACGGCATCCTGTAGCAACAGGTGAAATTCACAAAACATAACATGGGAAGGATCGTCAAAGATGGCAGTTGCTTTGCATACAAGATACCGACAGCAGAATGACTCGAGATCTTTGTTCTCCAATTATTTTTTTTGTAGATTCTCACAATTTTGTAAGATCATTCTTATTTTCAACACTTGGGCTATCATACCAACAAATAAACACAAATGCTGTCTGTATAAGGCTTTTAAAAAACAAAAACAACCAAAGAAAGAATCTTTTTATCAATGGAAAATGAGTTCAGCTTCCAAGAAAAAAAAATTTACGCACGTTTTTGCTCCTTTTTGACAATAGCATTAGTGTTGGCACCCCAGATACTTATAATTTGAGACATTTTCAACTTCTTGGTTATGGATAATGATATTTTCAGAAGTGTGCTCTGATCTTCTGAAATCAGTAGGAAGATTTTTAGTTTTAGAAACACATAGCTTCAGATAAGCCTCTTCACACCAATGGAAGATCTTGGTCAGGGCTGGACCATGTTCTTTGAAAAATAAAAAGGACAAAAGAAAACTAACATCTTCAAATTTCACAAGAAAGAAATTTTCATAGTTACCTCTGCAATCTCCTACAAAAAGAATGTACAGAAGTGGTGGGAGAATGCAGCCTTGTGGAAAACCAGTGCAGGTAAATCTAACCAAAGAAGATATTTTGTAATACAGGTAAATCTAACCAAAGAAGATATTTTGTTGGCACCAATCAGTCAGCGAACAAGCTGACTTATCTCTGTCAAATTTTAAAAGCATTTGTAAACCAGAATGTGAGGCTGCATTGTATTGAAAGCTGAGCTTAAGTCAGCAAACAATATTCTGGCATGAGAGTCAGGTGTTTTTAAGTGGCTGTACAACTTGTTCAGTAGTTTGGCATCTTCGTCACCCCTTCCAGTCCTGTACACAAATTGTAGTGGATCACCATCTTTCTCTGTAACAGAAAGAATGAGGGATTTTACTTTTTTTTTTCAAATGTTTTCATATTAGTGTGACATTTACTCAACAACCGTACACATACATAAACGACAATGACAGATCTATTTTTCTCTGAATTCTGTTGTTCATTAGAGTCACAATATTATTTCATGAACAGTTGCTGTTAATGAAGCACAGTTTATGAGTTAAGATAGAAGTGTTCCTTTTATCAGCAATCAGCGGACAGTGACAGGTTTAAACAGGGGCTTAGGGTCTGGTTGGCCAAGTAGATACAGGATGGGATGTAGGATCCAAGGGTCACAAAGGCAAATCCCACTGGAGGCAACCAGGTTAAATGAAAAAGAAAAAAGAGCCAACATTTGTGCCGACTCCTCTCTTCAGGTTTTAATTCAAGGTCCTCTCCCCCCCCCCCCCCCTGCATGCCTGTTGCAGGTGTATGTGAAATTATGTCACATTTTGAATGAAGAGTAGACTTTCATTTGCCAATAGGACTTGGCGACACAGCATTTAAAAAATGGCATACCAATGTTGTATTGTTATTGTTGTGTTATGTTGAGATTAGAAACCATAGCATACTAAAAAAAAAAAAATAATAAAATAAAATAAATATACATATATTTTTTTGAGTCACTTATAGTGAACCTCAGAGCTAACATAGAATTCTAATAACAGCAACAACAACAAAAGGAGAAGGCAAAGAACTTGGGCAAGCCCAGTAGATTGCCTGACACTTATCACAGCCCAAATGAAGGTTTATTTCTTCTGCACAGGCCGTTTTAGATTTGTTACAGCCCATAACAAAGTTCACAAGTTCTGTGATTGTGTATGAATTATTTGGATGCAAGTGCTTTGAATTGTTTGCAAGTTCTGTGTTTATGCTTTTCAGTACCATTCAGTCTGTATGATCAAAGAGTGTTGCTGATCTTATCACAAATTTCCGATCCAGTAACATGGACACATGGACGTAAAGAACCATCAGTTTGTCCACTTAGATGAACATTATTGGGAGAAATACTGATGGTCTGTCTGACTGTATCAATTCTTTGAAAACCTTGTGAGTTGTCAAACTTAGTTGAGTACTTAGCCGAGAATATAATTTTGTTGAAAATTTGGATAACTATGATAATAATGATAATAACAATAATAACAAAAATAAATATAATAGTAATAATATAATAATTGAAATTTTTATAGTACTGAATGGTATGAGGCAAACAATTTAAAGCACTTGCATTTAAATATTTCATGCACTTGTGACCGCTCACACATAAGGTTAACAGATTTTTAATTTACACACACACACACACACACACACACACACACACACACACACACACACAACACACACACACACAGGTAACGCACTAAGGCAAGGTGCTGGAGATGGAGGAGGCTGATGAAAATAGGCAAAGACCATGGTACACATTTAACATTAGGGTAACAGTCGTGTACTACCATGAAAGAGTAACACGTTGCCATAAGTCTATTCAAGTAACCATTGCCACAAGTCTATTTTCTAAGTAGTACCATTGCCACAAGTCTATTTTCTAAGTAGTACCATTGCCACAAGTCTATTTTCTAAGTAGTACCATTGCCACAAGTCTATTTTCTAAGTAGTACCATTGCCACAAGTCTATTTTCTAAGTTGTGGTTGTTACTGCTATTTGCATTTTCGTTTTCCACCATTTTGACTTGAACATATGCAGACTTTTAATCAGAGTTTTCATTTTTCATGAGTTGACAGCCAGCCCAGATGAGGCATCTGTGGGTGATGGGGTGACGAGCATCATGATGGAATTGGATTGGACTGGATCAGAAGATAATTCCTTTTTAAAAAAAAAATTATCTTATTCTTTTATATTGAATATAATGGAATAAGCACTCATGTTCTTTTTTTTCATCAAGTCCACGTGTGTATGCTGTTTTGTAAATCTTGTCATCTGTTCCCACCGGCACACAATGGCCTACTTTTACGAAAAGCGGAACAGAACTTAACGTGTGCGCAAGATGTTCTGCGTGCGTCGGCATGCAGGCCAGGCCTCTCGGTTTATAGAATCATCCGAAGGACTGTTGGGGAGAGTGGAGTCAGCACTGATGTTAGCTCCAGGGGGAAAATCTCCTCGACCAGGACCGGGAATCGAACATGGGTCGTCAAATTGCCAGCGCAATGTTCTGACCACTAGGCTATCCCGTCCCCCTTTTAGAGAAGAAGCTAAATGGTGCTTGTTTCTTCCCGCACATGTTGGTACTGTCCAGTGATTTATGCCAGGAACAAAGTTTGTGGTGAAACGCAAAGAAAGCTGTAAAGTTTGCCTTTAATCCATTTGACTTGTGCTACAGATAGTTTTAAGGGAATCACAGTATATTTTAAAAAAATTGTTGATGGTGATTATTTGTACAAACTGTAAGAAAAAAAATCCTATCTAGAATTGGTTTTGTTATTTTTAATGGATCGAATCATGTACTTTTCAAACTTTGTGTATGAATATTTATTTTCATTTTGTGATGTATTGAGCTGTATCAGCATTCTTTAGAAATGACAAAATATGTTTCAGATTGTTTTTCTTGCCTTTCATGTATCTGAATGATTTTGAGCTCATGTATGTGCCAAATACACATGTTGATTTGATTTACTTGTTTGTGTGCTGAATATCTGATTTTTGGTTTTGTCTTTTTTTTTTGTTTCTTACAAAAGAAAAAAAATTCCTGTCACCCGCTTCTTGTCTATTTTCTGCCTGGTTGGTCGAACCTCAGAAAGACTTTAATTCTCTCCCATTCTGGGTCTGACTTGTCAGGCGCTTAACGGCAGCACAACACATTAATTAAGGTGGTGTATGAGTGCTGGACAAAGAAGAAAATAAATTCGTAACCTTATATTTGGTTTCTTACTGGTTTTCAATGACATTGTAATTTCAGTACCCTATGTAGTTTAAACAACGTCATTGTGGGACAGGACAGGACAGGACAGGGCAGGGCAGGACAGGGCAGGACAGGGCAGGGCAGGACAGGGCAGGCAGGACAGGGCAGGGCAGGCAGGCAGGGCAGACGGGCAGCAGGACAGGGCAGGGCAGGACAGGGCAGGGCAGGAACAGGACAGGGGACAGGACAGGCGCAGGGCAGGAGGCAGGGCAGGAACAGGCGGTAGCCTGGTGGTCAGGGCGTGAAAAAACACATGAGTGCTTATTCCATTATCCTCGATATAAAAAAGGCATACACAGGCATACATACAAAGAGAATAAAAGGTCGTTATAGCCATACGTACAGAAGATTTAAAAAAAAAATCTTTTATATCCAGGATAATGGAATAAGCATTCATGTGCTTTTTTATTTTACATCCAGTCCCCGTGTGTATGCAGTTTTGTAAATGTCATCTGTTCCCACCGCACACGATGGCCTACTCTTACGAAAATAGGAACAGGATTTAACGTGTACGCAAGATGTTCTGCGTGCGTTCGCACACGGGGCCTTGGTTTATAGTCTCATCCGAAAGACTTTGGGGGAGAGTGGAGTCAGCACTGATGTTAACTCCAGAGGAAAAGTCCCCTCCACCGGGAATCGAACCCGGGTCTCAAATTGCGAGCGCAATGTTCTGACCACTAGGGTATATCCCGTCCCCCCGAGATGTGATGAGACTGAGTGGGCAGTAGTATAGCGCAAAAGTTGGGGAAAGGGGGCAGTTTTGTGAATGTGATGCCCATCCTGATACGTATGTAAAGATCTGTCTGTTTGATCTTCTCAGTTTGGGCCCAGAACTTTTTCCCCATCCATTAGACCATGAGTGGTGGTCTGGGTGCTAGTCTTTCGGATGAGATGATAAACCGAAGTCCCGTGTGTTACACATCATTATTTAGCGCACGTAAAAAACCCACGGAAGAAAGGGGGTTGTCCCTGACAACATTCTGTAAAAATAAAAAAATTGAAAAAAAGCCACTTTGATATGAAAAAAAACAACAGTTGCAGACAGGAAAAAAATAATGGGTAGGCGCTGCACATGTGGCGACGCGCCGAATTTCACGCAGAGAAATCTGCTGTGACATAAAAATATGGTATAAAATAAAATAAATGAAGTTCTGTATTTCATTTTTCATTATTTGTGTAAAATTAATCTGGCAATATGCGTGCGATGATGCGGTGTGAATACCAAAATATGAAACCATATTCAAAATGGGGGCCTAACCATTGTTTCATACAGGAGTCAAAATCTAAACGATCAGACTTTAAATCAAAGAAAGCATCTCATAACGTTCGCTAGGCCCAAGCCAAAATCTTTGTCAGTTATTGATGTTAGCTAAGTGCAAAGGCCTACATTTAAAAGTTGTCATTTTATTCATTTATTTTTAATGTTATGTTGAGATTGCCCTCACCATGACAAGCTCTTAACATAACAACCTGCACCCTCCTTTAAAGGAGAACAAATCTTCTGAAGTCGGAGTATGGCTGCCTATATGGTGAGATACTTGAAAGCAGTCACACATCACAACTTTTCATCCAGTGTGCATTGTCAATCTCACAGTGATTCCCAGGGTGCATGAGTGAGTCAGGGTGCACATTCTGGGTACCCACCCGGGGTGTTAAGCTGGGGAACGTACAACACATCAAGGTTAGCATATAACGTTTTCTAGACCAGGTCTACATGCTGGTCAAGCAATAGATCTAGGATTTTATTGACAATGATTCCCACATCCTTCTGCTCAACACGTGTTGTAATTTTTTCATGATAATGTTGTCTTGGGTTGTTTCTTCCAAAATACGCTATTTGCGTTTTGAGACATTAATTTCATCGTCAAAGCTGTTAGGTAAAACTGCAACTCTGTAATTTAAAAGAAAAATCTGCTTGCAAGTCACCTTACTTGTCAAAACTAATTTGATCAGTAAAATGACGTAATATCAAAGACACACGTACACACCCACACACATACACACACAAGATTCAAGATTTAATTCGCCTTTGACCCCTCTTGGAGTATGGAGGATTTCAAACAAAATCAACTGTAACATATATAATTTGCATTAATAGAATACGTTCATGCACGGAATTTCACACACACACACACACTAGCCTACTTTGATTAAGAACGACACAGACAAGCGTCACAGTGTACGTCAAAACATCAGGCATCATGCACTGTTGCCAAGAAGCGTTGGTAAAGGTATAGAAGAGTTGGCTAGACAGCAGCCATGCGAAACATTTTCTTTTTTCTAATGCAGTGTGGTATTTTGCCATTACGACTGTTCGGTAAGTAGACCTTTTCCTGTTTATTTGAAGAATGCATGACGATAAAAATGAGTCAGTACTGCACCATTTGAAGAACTAATGATGATAATAAGTCAGACTACATTAGGGATCTGACCCGTGTTAGCCACAACAGTTTACACAGAAAGAATAAGAAATTGTAACAAAAATGTTTAGTTGTTGATTTTAAGGGGGGGGGGGGGGGGGGGGGGGGGGGGGGGGGGGGCAGGAGTGGGGGAATAGTCCTCGAAGTCAAATGGTTTTGAGTTTACTGACTTGAACCGGGGGTATTCCAGTTTGAAAACGTAAGAAAATAATCAGCAGGTTTCTTTTTTCGTGTTTGAATCTTGAACATTATTTATTTTTTATTTTATTTTTTTTATTTATTTTTTAAAAATTCTTTTATATCGTGAATAATGGGATAAGCACTCTTGTGCTTTTGTGCATCCAGTCCCCGTGTGTATGCAGTTTTGTTCCCACCAGGACACGATGGCCTGCTCTTACGAAAAGCGGAACAGGATTTAACGTGTGCACAAGATGTTTTGCGTGCGTTCACACACGGGGCCTTGGTTTAAAGTCTCATCCGAAAGACTTTGTGGTAGAGTGCGTGTGCACAAAAAAGGCTAAGCCAAAATGGAAAACAAGAATGTCTTGCCTGCAGTGTTAAATGAGTGGCTATAATAGCAGAAACGTTGTTTACTACAATTGCCAAGTTATGGATGAAGTAGGAAGCCGCTGCATAGTGGCACACTGGTTTTGTTATTGTTGGTGTTTGTTTTTTAATATGTTGTTTTCGTTCATTTTGATCGTTGAATGCATCGTCGCTTTAAGAACGCTATTTGCATAGTTGAGATTTGCTAGCATCGACATAATTCGCTTGAAATTATATTGTGAGTGCGGGTTGTTTGTTTTTTTTTCCAGCATGATAGAGTTTTCATCGAAATAGATTTACTAGATAGTTGCACCTTACATCCGACTTATGTTTTCTGGTTAGATATTACATTGGATGAAGAACACTCCAGCAGCGATTATAGAGCGGTGTAGGCCTACTTGTCTGATTGTGATGGACAGGCAGTATTACTTTGTCTTACTATCCACCAAAGTATGAAACACAAAAAGCACCAAAGCCCTCATAAACTTTCTGGAATATTTTCCATGCCTGTCCTGTACCCTTTCTTGGTAAGAGCAGCAATGCTGCTTTAAGCGTATCTGTAAAACCAAAATATGGGAAGATGATGATGATGATGATGATGATGATGATGATGATGATGATGATGATGATGATGAAGAACGCTGATGTAAGCCTATCAGTAAAAAAAAAAAAAAAAAAAAAAAAGGAAGAAGAAAAAGATGATGATGATGATGATGAACAATGCTGATGTAAGCCTATCTGTAGAAAAAAAAAAAGGAAGATGAAAAATGATGATGATGATGATGATGATGATGATGATGATGATGATGAACAATGCTGATGTAAGCCTATCTGGAAAAAAAAAAGAAAAAAAAAAAGGAAAGATGAAGAATGAGATGATGATGATGATGATATCTTTGCCTTAATGGTACACCTATTGTGACAGGGGGGAACAGGGTTGTCTGGTTAGTCAGAGCGTTGCGCATTACGCTCATGATCTGCTGACCTGGGTTCGAATCCCGTTCAAGAGGATATTTTCCCCAGGAGTACATCAATGCCGACTCCACTCCTCCCAAAAGACCTTCGGATGAGACTATAAACCAAGGTTCCGTGTTTGAACGCACGAGGAACATCTTGTGCACACGTTAAATCCTGTTCTGCTTTTTGGAAGAGTAGATCATTGCGTGCCAACAGATGACATAATTTACAAAACTGCATACAGGGGGGTCTGGATGAAAAAAAAAAGCACATGAGTGCTTATCCCATTATCCTTGAAATAATAAGAATAAGAATTATAATCAGTCCAGTCAACTTGTGTTCTTTTTATGTTCTTCTTTTGGTTGTTTAAACCAAAATGGCCTCTTTGTCATGGATGTGTGACAATGATTGTTAAAAAACAAAATGGCCTCTTTGTCATGGATGTGTCATAATGATTGTTAAATAAAACAAAATGGCCTCGATGTGATGGCTGTGTAACAATGATTGTTTAGAACAAAATGACCTCGGTATGGTGGCTATGCATCAACAATGACTGTTGAAAACAAAACGACCCCAGTTTGATGGCTGGGCAACCAACAGTGGTTGTTAAAAACAAACAAAATGACCCCAGTATGATGGCTGGGCAACAGTGGTTGTTAAAAACAAACAAAATGACCCAGTATGATGGCTGGGCAACAGTGGTTGTTAAAAACAAACAAAATGACCCCAGTATGATGGCTGGGCAACAGTGGTTGTTAAAAAAACAAACAAAATGATCCCAGTATGATGGCTGGGCAACAGTGGTTGTTAAAAACAAACAAATGACCCCAGTATGATGGCTGGGCAACAGTGGTTGTTAAAAAACAAACAAAATGATCCCAGTATGATGGCTGGGCAACAGTGGTTGTTAAAAACAAACAAAATGACCCCAGTATGATGGCTGGGCAACAGTGGTTGTTAAAAACAAACAAAATGACCCCAGTATGATGGCTGGGCAACAGTGGTTGTTAAAAAACAAACAAAATGACCCCAGTATGATGGCTGGGCAACAGTGGTTGTTAAAAACAAACAAAATGACCCCAGTATGATGGCTGGGCAACAGTGGTTGTTAAAAACAAACAAAATGACCCCAGTATGATGGCTGGGCAACAGTGGTTGTTAAAAACAAACAAAATGACCCCAGTATGATGGCTGGGCAACAGTGGTTGTTAAAAACAAACAAAATGACCCCAGTATGATGGCTGGGCAACAATGGTTACAGTATAAAACAAAAGGACTCCAGTATGACTGTGAGTGTGATTGTTGTGTAAACATTGCTTGTCCCCGGTTCCAGGTGTGACCATGGAACAGACGCCCCAATGGAAGTGGCATGGAGGAGAGCCACCTAATCAGGGAGACCCACAGGCAGCCGCCATGTCTCGTGTGTCAGACAATCAGCGCACTGACTTTGACAGGAGAGAGATTCGACAGTTTAACCGACTGCTTCCTAATCTCCAAAGCAAAACTGCCATGAAGTCCCATGATTTTAATGACGCCTTTCAACAAAATCAGCAGTATTTCCATGTCACGAAAAAGACTTTGTGCCCACGAGCAAAACCGATGAAGGCAGTGGCCAGTTTCCTCCCAGTGAAGAGACATTCCGAGGCAAAGATGGCGTTGAAAAAAGCGTTCGGAAAAATAAGTACAGGTGGCGACAGAAACGCCCAAGGCCTAGTTTTCCTTGCTCCATAGAACAGACTCGAATTAACCAACGTAAGGCGAAACAGCCTTGCTTCCCATTTCATCATCATCACACAAAATTAAAACGCAGTTTTCTTAAGTTGTTTGCAAATCAGGCCAACAGCCAGATTGGCTCAAATTCATATGACAAAACTTTTATAGCAGGCGAAACATATAACACAGAGCAAAGAAAACTATCACCTACACTTCTAGAAACAGAAGTGTACCAACCATTAAAAAAGGAACAAGAAGAAGATTTTTCAGTTGGCCTAGTCAGAATACGGGGGAAACGTCAGACCAGGGCAACGGAGAGGTCAGAGAGGCCAGCGCGGAAGCGGCGTCAAGGTAAGTCAGTAGTGTGAGTATAGCATTGCATGTATACCCCTCTATTAAGTCGGGGCAGATTTTCTCTGCGTGAAATTCGGGCTGCTCTCCCTGGGGAGAGCGCGTCGCCACAAGAGCAGCGTCACCCATTATTTCTTTTGTCTGTCTTGTGTACTTGGTTTCCTAACAGAGTGGCTTTTTCCCTACGGAGTTTTGCCTTGAACAACGCTCTTGTTGCCGTGGTTTCTTTTACGTGCGCTAAATGAGCATTGTACACGGGAATTCGGCTTATCATTTCACCCGAAAGACTAGCACACAGACCATCAGTCATGGTCCAGTGGATGGGGGGAAAAGTTTGGGGCACAAACGGGGATTGAACCACCACTTACTTGAAACCCAGACTTTTCGCTTTTTAGGCAGGCGCATTACCTCTAGACCACCGATCCAGACTATCCAGCATAAAACTCCTACCCATTTTCGTTTCTCAGAATGTTGTTGTTGTGGTGGTTTTTTTTAATCCACAAAAACATAGTGTCAATTGTGCTGGAAATTCAAACATGCTCCTGTAAACGCGGATAAAAAAAGAAAGCAAGGGATGTATGTAATTATGCTGGTGCTGATTGTTTCAGTATCATTAATAATGTTTTCATAAATTGGAGGAGGATAAAATCTTGTCAGTTTTAAGTCATTTGTTTCGATTTAGATTAAATGACTATAAGGTTATAAAGTTAAATGAGTGCTTACTTTGGGGCGTCAAAAACTAAGTGAAATTCAATGAGGGTAGCCTAGTTGGAAGAGATGTAGGATACGTGATGCCCAGAAGAAGCCATACTTGACAGTGTAGATCATAATTGTCATAACAAGTTGTCTGTTTGCATTTGTAATCCCATAGTTTAAAATCTTCAAAACTATCACTTATCAAATAAAAATGCTTACCTTCTGTACGCTACTTGAATTAAACAAATGACTATTCTGTATAGATATCAAGGTATATTTTTTTGTATTTTTGTATTTTGTACCACTTTATGTCACGGCAGATTTCTCTGCGTGAAATTCGGGCTGCTCTCCCCGGGGAGAGCGCGTCGCCACATGTGCAGCGCCTACCCATTTTTTTTTCTTATTTTTCTTTTTTCTTTATAGGAGTGTCGAATAGAAAACAAGGTGGACACACACTCCTTAGTCTTTGTCAAGTCTATCTATCTATCTATCTATCTATCTATCTATCTATCTATATCTATCTATCTATCTATCTATCCATCCATCATCCATCCATCTCCATCCATCCATCCATCTATCCATCTATCTATCCATCTATCATCTATCTATCTATCTATCTATATCTATCTACTATCTATGTATCTATCTATCCATCATCTATCATCCATCTATCTATCATCTATCTATCTATCTATCTATCTATCTATCTATCTATCTATCTATATCTATCTATCTATATCTATCTATCTATCTATCTATCTATCATCCATCATCTATCTATCTATCTATCTATCTATCTATCTATCTATCTATCTATCTATCTATCTATCTATCTATCTATCTATCTATCTATCTATCTATCTACCTACCTATCTATCTATCTATCTATCCATCTATCCATCTATCCATCTATCCATCTATATATCCATCTATCCATCTATCTATCTATCTATACTTATCTATCTACCTATCTATCTATCTACCTATCTATCTATCTATCTATCTATCTATCATCTATCTATCTATCTATCTATCTATCTATCTATCCATCTATCCATCTATCTATCCCGTAGTCTGGCAACCGTGGGGGCACCCCTGAAGACTTGACTACCACTTCCCTCCATTCCTCTCTCTTCTGCCTTTCTCAGGGTTTGGTTGAGTTCTAGGCCTGTCCTTTCGGTGATGTTGTCCTCCCCTCTCTTCTTTGGTCTGCCTCTTTTTCTTCCTCCTTGCATTTTTCTAGCCTGCCTTCTTCAGAATGTCTTCAAGAGTTGTTGCATGTCTCAGTATTGCTGAAGATGACGCACCTCTGAAAGTATGGAAAGAGAGTTCCTCAATACCTGTCTTCACAAGGAATGGCGTCAAACTTCTGGCACGTGCGTCCTTTGCTGCTGCCCAGAACAAGCTCGTTGGGTCGATCTTTGCACAGTATCAACCATGTCAGACTTATCTGATCTCATTGAAGCTCTCCTCTTAATATACTTCAAACAGTTCACCACACGCAGCCCTTTTTCTTGCTTAAACTTTGCAAACTCTAACAGACTCTGGAAAGGTCTATCTCCATGCTGAACACATGGTGTGGTGAGTTGGCGCCACGGATTCCTTGCCTTTGGATTGCTTCCCTGATAACTTGACCGCAGTGGGATGTAGTTTGGTGTGAAGAGGGCAGGGACTGTTGTGTGGAAGACACACTTTGATCTTTGCCCTCCGTATCAAAGCCAGACGCCCAGATACCAACATAGTTTCCAACAAACCCCCTGAACACCAAGATAAAGACCCACCAATACTAAGGTGTGAAGTAGACACAGCTATTAAACAATTGAAGAAGGGGAAGTCCCCTGGAATCGATAACATCCCAGCTGAACTCATAAAAAATGGAGGGAATGAAACACCAAGGCGATTCACAGATCTTTGTCAGAAGATCCACGACACCAAAGAATGGCCAAAAGAATGGACACAGTCTCTTGTAATACCCCTGCCAAAGAAAGGAAACCTCAAGCAATGTCAGAACTACAGAACCATCAGTCTCATAAGCCATCCTAGCAAGATCATGCTGCAGGTAGTCCTCAACAGACTGAAAAACCAAGCAGAAAAACTCCTGGCAGAAGAACAAGCGGGCTTTAGACCAAAACGCAGCACAATGGAACAAATTTTCAACCTGAGAATTCTGATAGAGAAGCATCTCCAACACCAAAAAGAGTTGTACCACAATTTTATAGACTTCAAAAAGGCCTTTGACAGGGTATGGCATGACGGCCTCTGGCAAGTACTCAGGCACTTCAACATTGACAACTGCCTAATTGAAGTCATCAAGGCTCTGTACGAGAATGCAAGAAGTGCAGTTTTCATGAACAATCACGTGGGCGAGTTCTTCAAGACCACGGTTGGAGTCCGCCAGGGCTGCCTTCTCTCACCTGTACTCTTCAACCTCTTCCTCGAAAACATCATGACAGAGACACTGCAAAACCACCACACTTCCATCTCCATTGGTGGAAGACCCCTTTGCAACCTCAGATTTGCAGATGACATTGACCTCATGGGCAGCAGCAAACAAGAACTGCAAATCCTCACAGACAGTCTAACAGATCGAGCGAGCGCATACGGCATGGAGGTCAGTACAGAGAAATCGAAGATCATGGTCAACAGCGCGAGTAATGACAGCACGGAAATAAAGATGAATGGAGAAATATTGGAAGAGGTGAGCCAATTCAAATACTTAGGCTCCATCCTAACAAAAGATGGCACATCAAACAATAAGGTGAAAGCTCGCATTGCAACAGCAACATCTGCTCTAGTCAGACTCCGGAGGATCATCAGAAGCAACAACATCAGCTTCTGCACCAAATACCACCTCTACAAATCCCTCGTGATATCTATCCTCCTATATGGCTGTGAATCATGGACTCTGACAGCAGAGTTAGAGAGAAGAATCCAAGCATTCGAGAACAAGTGCCACAGAAGACTCCTCAAAATATCATACAAAAAACACAAGACCAATAACTATGTGAAAGAAGAAATCAAAAAAGCGTGTGGGCCCCCAAGAGCCTTTGCTCTCCACCATAAAGAGGAGAAAGCTGATGTGGTTTGGTCACACCACAAGACACAACACCCTAGCAAAAACCATCTTGCAAGGAACAGTCGAGGGCAAGAGAAGAAGAGGCCGCCAAAAGAAATCATGGGTTGACAACATCAAAGACTGGACTGCCCAACCCCTGCAACGCCTCCTACTAGCCACACAGGATCGTGAAGCATGGAAAAAGATCTCCGTTGCGTCTTCTCTCATGTCCCCCCTACGTCCTTTGGGACATGGGACTGAGTGAGTGAGTGAGTGAGTGATCAAAGTCAAAGAGTGAACCAACAGACTCTAGAGCTGGGGTAGCGGACATTCAATATGGGGCTCTCATGATGTCTTCTGCCAAGCCTCTGCAGTGTGGCCAAACCTCTCTATCCCATGCTGAAAGGAGGAAAAGAATACAAAAGATAAGCCTTCCAGCTTACACGCAATGCGTTCACAGTGAATGCAACTAGATCTGGTTTCCACTCACATTGTAGCTGATAACGGGAAAGTCTGAAAATCTGATCTCAAAAATAAAGAAGAAAAAAAGAGATCTGGTTTCCAAGAAACATACAAGTTCAAACATGAGGCAAACACATCAATTTCTGGTACACCCAAACTTTTATCACTGTTTGAAAAGGTGTGAAACACACCTTGTATGTAGTATTGTATTTAAAGGTTTTGATTTATCAGTCTATATTCATATTTGGGGACAGGAGAGATCAGTGGTCAGAGCACTTGCTTTCCCTAAGCTAATGTTAAGCAACATTGAGAGTGGTTACCGATTGGATGGGTGACTGCACTCCTTGCCTTCAGTACAGTCCCCCAGTTTACCCAGAAATAAATGGATACCGGTTCTCTTTAGGGTCAGGGCAGAAAAAGCAGCAAGGGAGATGAGATGGTTGCAGTCCTCAGTATTCTGGCCCCTTGAGAAGTTGAGGTCTCTGATGCCCCTCCCCTACGACCACATAGGTTGTGGGACACCTTTACTTTTATCCACAGTTTGCTATGAAAATGTGATGGTGTTATCCATATATTTTTGTTGTTACACCAAACCCAGCAAAGACTCAATCAAATGGAGAAGAAGGATCATGTGGGTGTCACTGGGTGTGGTGACTACCATTGTACCCGCTGAGCCCACAGCCTAGATACCCCAATCAGATGTGCTTTGCAATTCAATTACACTTTTTGGAATGCTATCCTCCCATATAATATATATATATATATATATATATATATATTATTTATATTTGATTTGTTTTTGCAAGATATAGCGCTATATAAGTTCCATTTATCATATTATTATTATTATATGTATATATACATATATATATATATATATATATATATATATATATATATATATATATATATATATATATATATATATATATATATATGGTTACTAGTTGGATGGGTGAGGGTTTGCAGGCTTTGGCTTCAGTAAAGTCGCCCAGTTCACAAAGCTGTAAAGGGGAACCTGCCCTCTTTAGGGTCAGGGAAGGTAAAGCAGCGAGGGAGAGGAGATGGGTGCCACCCTCCATATGCTGTCCCCAGGAGAAGCTGAGGTCTGATGCTTCGCTCCCCTACGACCTTATAGGTTATTGAACACCTTTACCCTTTTTACTTTTTTAAGAAATGTTTTTCGAGTAGGAACGATTACATTAATGTGTATCAAGACTAACATGCTCACCGGTCACCTGTCGTCATTGCTGCTGTCAACTGTAGGAGCTCCACACAATGACACCAGGGTTCGCCATCTTTCTCTGTCACTGCTGAATTGAACAACCTCCTGTAGTCCTCCCAGAGCACTGACTTAGGTGACATTGTAGGACCTTGGTGCTTATTGGTAGCTTCCTTTTAACAACCTTTCAAGCCATATTCCATTGATAGCAATTAAAGGTTATTTTGATGGGAGTCTTTGGGGGAAGGTTATTTGTTTTGCTTGTGTTTTTAGTCCACCTTTCCCTTATTTGCTGTGAACCAAGGACTGCACACAAACCGCAAGAGGTTGCGGTCCTGTACACAGCTCTGTGAATGGTTGGTTCTGGCTCCACTCCCAAAAGTCTGTCCCGAGCCTAAGGCTCATCAGGCCGGTGCTTATCCCGGTTTTTGTGGCGTTAGGCGACTGAGAGTCATAGACTCCCCCCTGGATAGGACGCCAGTCTATCGCAGGGTTAACCCCCAACACAAGGTTGGTACCCCTTTTACACCTGGGTGGGGTGAGAAAATAGCCGTAAAGTGCCTTTTCCATGGGCACAACGCCATAGCCGAAAGCTGGGATCGAACCCGCAACCTTTAGATTACGAGTCCAACGCCCTAACCACTAGACTACAGCGGCGGCTTACTCCCAAAAGTACTCCCGATGAAACTTTGAATCGAGGCCCCATTTAAACCTGTTTCGACTTTCAGATGCACAGTATAGTGCGTGCTTGTAAGAGCAGATGCCAAATGTTCAAAAACGCATAGGCTACACACTGGTGTTGTATTTTGACATCAACCCCCAGAAATGCGGCTACCGTAATGGTGAGCTTCCATAGACAGAATCTCGCCATTGGAAAACCTCAGATCAAGCCGAGAAAGGGGGGAAAAAGTAGCAAATTTGAAGTAAAGGAATCTGATGCCATTTTTTAAAATGTTGTTACTGAATTTGGATGACACTATATAACTTCTTTTCGATTAAAAAGCAACCCAGACCCCTTCAGGTGAAGCGAAAACAGATTAGGTTTACCACACTATTTTGATGTGTAAAATCCTAACCTTTGTGCATTTCAGACGATGATCTTTCCTTGACGAATGTAGCCCTCAATAAGCCATCATGGATGAGCACACTGTACGAAGCTGCTTCTTATCCTCCTTCGAATGCCAATGATGGAAATGAAAATTCAAACATTAAAAATTGTGTGCACTCCGCTAGTTATGACCCAAATCCCTATCGTTTTTGGCGTGTTGATCTTCGGAGACTCCATCAAATCTTTTACGTCGATGTGGTCAATCGCGGGGATTGTTGTGGTGAGTGGCATGTACACAACACTGGCTCTTCCAATTCTTAGTCTCCATTTTGGCTACATAGCTATCTCTAGGTTGAGTTTTTGTAAGCCTATTTTAAGGAAAAG
>CM060337.1:8816753-8834253 GCA_030674155.1 Stramonita haemastoma | reverse complement strand
TAAAAAAGGAAGCAATCGAACAAACCTCTCACCACAAAGTTCTAGGAGTGACAATTGATGAAAATCTCAGCTGGTTCTACCACATATCTCATCTATGCAAATACTTGTCAAAAAAAGTCTACCAGTTGATTAAAATTAAACACTTTCTCGATTCCCATTCAAGGAAACTGTTTTTTCAAGCTTATATACAATCTTCAATAGACTATGCTGCAACCCTATGGGACTCTGCTAGTGCAAATATCATGAAACCGTTACTAAGTCTGTATAAACGTGGTCTCAAACTGGTCCTTCTGAAGAAAACAACCTTGCTAGAAGGGGATTATACTCAGTTAAATATCCTTCCCCTACACCAAAGACTAAAATATAACAAAGGCATCATGATGTTTAAGATACTAACAGGAAATGTCCCCACATCCTTAAAAGACAAATTCCCAATGAACCATTCCAGAAATACGGTAAAGCCAAGTGTCCCAATCCCAAGAATAGACTTGTTCAAAACTAGTTTACTATACTCAGGCCCTACGCTATGGAACTCCCTCCCTGACTCAATTAAACAGCATCAATCATTAACAACCTTCAAAAATCACCTTCTAATCCACTTGATGCATAAAAAATAACAAACCACACTTCTCCCCTCTCAAACTATCTGCCCTCTTCCTGCTCACTTCTCTCTGATTATGATGATCTTATGACCATAATCATAAGACTAAGTGGTGTGTGTGTGTGTGTGTGTGTGTGTGTGTGTGTGTGTGTGTGTGTGTGTGTGTGTGGTGTGTGTGTGTGCGTGCGTGCGTGCGTGCGTGCGTGCGTGCGTGCGTGCGTGCGGCGTGTGTGTGTGTGTGTGTTTTGGGGGTTTTTTTGTTCAAAATTTTATGGGACTATTTTGAGGATAGATGGTGGTGGATTGATGTTTTCAGTCATTTAACCTCATCATATTCTCATGTTTGCTCTTTAATTATTGCATCTTTTTTTTGTTGCTTTGATTGTTTTTTTTGTTTGTTTTTTGTATTGAAATCAAAATCCTCATTGATTCTTATTTCATATTTTCGTTTCTGAATGAGTGCCCTTTTATAACATTACCTTAATATTGTATCTCTGTTATTATTTCTTACCTGTTGTTGTTGTTCTTTCTCACCTTTTATCAAAATCTTATGTTTTATGGGACTTATTTTGATGATAGATGGTGGTGGATTGATGATTTCAGTCATCTAACCTCATCATATTCTCATGTTTGATCTTTAATTATTGCGCTTTTTTTTTGTTTTGTTTCGTTTTGTTTTTGGTTATTTTTGTGCTCTTTTTGTTTGTTTGTTTGTTTGTTTTTATTCAAATCAAAATCATCATTGATTCTTACTTCTTATTTTCGTTTCTAAATGAGTGCCTTCTTATAAAATTACCTTAATATTGTATCTCTGTCTTATTTCTTACCTGTTGTTTGATACTTGGTATGGCTTCTTGCTCTTGGTAATTGGTTCTTTATAATTGTCTTGTTTAGCTGAGGCTATCTTTTTATCTTGATGTTATCCCTGAAAAGGGCGGGGACTGGATGTAAAAAAGCACATGAGTGCTTATCTATTATCCTCGAATAAAAGAATTTTGCCTTGCCTTGCCTTGCCTTGCCTTGCCTTGCCTTGTCTCTCTCTCTCTCTCTCATAATAATAATAATAATAATAATAATAATAATATCATGGAACTTATATAGCGCTATATCTTGTAAAACAAATCAAAGCGCTTGCATTCGACCTATACATCACACAAGCAATCAATAGCAATCCATGGTCCCAGCAAATCCGAACGTACTCACACACGCAAGCGCACACACACACTCACAAACACACACACACGCGCGCGCGCGCGCGCACAAAGGCTCTGCACTTTGGCAGGTAGATGTCGAAGGCAGGGGCGGACCAAAAAAACCACAAAAAATCCCACTCTCACACACACACACAACACACACGCACACACACACACACACACACACACACACACACACACACACACACACACACACACACACACACCACACGAGGGAGGAAACCATTGCACTGATGTATGTATTCATGTTTCTTTTCCAGGTCCCCGACTGAGGCACTTTAACATTCGGGTGGCCCGGAGCCTCGACAGTCGCTCGACCCCTCGCTTATCTTCCGATCGAATCTGTGCTATTCGGAATGCCTCCGTGGCTTTGGGCGCTAAAGTCAGACTGACCTGTACCAAAACTTTGTATGGCCAGTACGTGACTCTGTTGATGGTAGCTTCAGATGATCCGTATTCTCCTGGTTCTTACGCGCCTCTCCACATTTGCGAGGTCGAGGTGTACGGGCTGGTGGTTGTATGTAAGTAGATTTCCGTGAGAAGGGGAAATGTTCTCGCGCGCGCACGCGCGCGTGCGTGCGTGCGTGCGTGCGTGCGTGCGTGCGTGCGTGCGTGGTGTGTGTGTGTGTGTGTGTGTGTGTGTGTGTTTATTTTGTTGTTGTTGATGTTATTCTTTTATATCGAGGATAATGGGATAAACACTCATGTGCTTTTATTCATCCAGTCCCCGTGTGTATGCAGTTGTGTAAATATTGTCATCTGTTCCCACCGACACACAATGGCCTACTCCTACGAAAAGCGGAAGAGGATTTAACGTGTGCGCAAGATGTTCTGCGTGCTTTCGCACACGGGGCCTCGGTTTACAGTCTCACCGGAAAGACTTTTGGGGAGAGTATAGTCAGCACTGATGTTAACTCCAGGGGAAAAATCCCCTCCAACGGAATCGAATTCGGGTCGTCGTCAAATTGCCAGGGCAATGTTCTGACCACTAGGCTATCCCGTCCCGTTGTGTGTGTGTGTGTGTGTGTGTGTGTGTGGTGTTGTGTGTGGTGTGTGTGTGTGTTGTGTGTGTGTGTGTGTGTGTGTGTGTGTGTGTGTGTGTGTGTGTGTGTGTGTGGTGTGCGTGTTATTTATTTTTATTTATTTACTTTAATATTCTTTTATATCGAGGATAATGAGATAAGCACTCTTGTGCTTTTTTTTTTTACATCCAGTCCCCGTGTGTATGCAGTTTTGTAAATGCCATCTGTTCCCACCGGCACACGATGGCCTACTCTTACGAAAAGCTGAACAGGATTTAACGTGTGCACAAGATGTTCTGTGTGCGTTCACACTCGAGGCCTCGGTTTATAGTCTCATCCGAAGGACTTTTGGGGAGAGTGGAATCAGCACTGATGTTAACTCCAGGAGAAAAATCTCCTCGAACGGGAATTGAACCCGGGTCGTCAAATTGCGAGCGCAGTGTTCTGACCACTAAGCTATCCTGTTCCCCTTTCTCCCGCGCGCGCGCGCGCGCGCGCGCGTGTGTGTGTGTGTGTGTGTGTGTGTGTGTGTGTGTGTGTGTGTGTGTGTGTGTGTGTGTGTGTGTGTGTGTTGTGTCCGCGCACGCGTGTGCGTGTGTTATGTTGTGTCCGCGCAAGGGCGCGCGCTCGTGTGTGTGTGTCAATCAATCAATCAAATTTTTATTTCCAGATGGTACATTGAGTAAGCAGCGATCTGCTTTTTTCCATCAAGCCATCTATCTAAAGAAAAGAAAAGAAAAAAAATCAAAACAATAGCAAAAATCAAATCCAAAACAAAACAAAGCCAACAAAAAACAAAGCAGAAAATCCCTAGCAAACAATAAAGCCAACATGTGTGTGTGTGTGTGTGTGTGTGTGTGTGTGTGTGTGTGTGTGTGTGTGTGTGTGTGTGTGTGTCAAATCAAATCAAATCAAATCAAATCATCAAATCAAATCAAATTTTGATTTCCAGATGGTACATTGAATACGCATTAATTTGCTTTTTTTCATCAAGCCATCTATAAAAAAAAAAAAAATGTGTGTGTGGTGTGTGTGTGTGTGTGTGTGTGTGTGTGTGTGTGGTGTGTGTGTGTGTGTGTACATTGGTTCAACAACAGAGTGCACACTTACTACCACAGGGTACAACCATGACCCTGAGTCTCGTACATGCAGAGGGAGACTATCCAATACAGGCAGCTAAAAAGAGTAACACCTAGAAAGTCTGCGAAAGTCAGCTCCCGAAAAAATTCTAGGTATGCCAGGGAACACATGCCTTGCCCACCAGCCTTCGAGCCCGGTGGGCAATGAAATATCATGTACTGTAAAGTAAGATGGGATGGGATGGCTCAGTGGTCATAGCAATCGTTTTCCCAAAGCGAAGGTTAAGTCAAGTCAAGTCAAAATGATTTTTACTGAGGGTAAAAGATTAAGTTTACACAACTCTTTTTTATCCTGCCCCCCCCCCCCCCCCCCCCCACACACACACAACACAAAATCAAGAAAACTGATTCTAAAACATTCAAAGACAAATATCAACCTTTTGGTGAAAAAAAGAGGATTTCCTTCCAACAAAACTCACAAGATAAAACAAACCAAAGACAGTACAACATAAGCTCACGTCATACACACAGATGGTAAAAATGCAAAATAAAATGAGTATGAATAACAACAAGCAGCCAAATATGAGGGGTAGTATCGAACATAAGCATGGACCTACAACTTGTCCATCAGATGTGTTTCTTCAAAAGTTTTTTAAACGTGTGTTTTGAAGGAACTGATTTTAGAGAAGGAGGTAGGTTATTCCACAATGGTCTTCCTGAATAAGCAAGGCTTGATTTATAGAGATTATTATGGGGCCTGGGCAAAAACAGTATATGGGTAGGCCTGTTTTTATTGACAGCAAATTTTTCGAAAATTTTCTTTGGGGCTTTTCCGTTTAATATATTGTACGTACATAGATACTTGTTGAACTGTAGTCTGTCTTTGAGTGGAAGAATATCTAGTTCTTTGTAGCTGGTGGTGGTCAGTGTATTAGAATTCAATCGGATTAGTTTAACAGCTCTTTTATGTTGGCGGTTTATATGCTTTAGGTTTGTTTCACTTGCACCATCCCATAAAGTAGAAACATAATTTATAAGAGATAGAGTATGTGCGTGAAAGAATAGTTTTCGTGACTATAGACTTAGAAAATATTTTTTTTATAAGTTCAGATAATCTTACTGAGATTCGTTTTCGTAATGTGGCTATGAGATATGAGCAAGACAAATCATTGTCCATTACTGCACCTAGTACTTTGTGTGAGACTACTTCTTCAAATTGTTGTCCATGGACATATATATTGCCGCGAATGGAGAACGCAATTTCTGACTTTTTTGCCGAGTGGTTATAAACATACATTTTGTGTTATGAGAATTAAGAGACATATGATTGAGGTCTGTCCATTCGATAAGTTTATTGATATCTGCCTGCATAATCATTCACAAGCTGGTTTGGATCATCGTTGTTTCATTGAACTAATATATCATCAGCAAACATTTGACATGAACAATGGATATGCAAAGGTAGGTCATTGATATAAATAGAGAAAAGACGTGGTCCTAGTATTGATCCCTGTGGTGATTCCATATTTCACGGGTAATAAGGGTGATCTCCTAGGCCTGATTTGAACAAGTTGATGACGATTACTGAGAAATGAGTCTAAAAATGATAATGCTTGGTTGGAAATTTTATAGCAATTTAATTTTTTGATGAGGAGAGAGTGGCTAATAGCGTCAAAGGCTTTAGCAAAGCCTAAAAAAAGGACTCCTGTAATTTAATTGTTATTGATATTCAAAAGACAGTGCTCATTTAGTTGTATTAAAGCGGTATAGCAAGAATGGTTTTCACGAAAACCTGACTGGTTTTCATTAATTAGATCATATATTTCAAAATGAGAATGTAAGTGAAATTGTATATGTTATTCTAATGGTTTAGATAGGACTGACAGTATGGATATTGGTTTATAGTTCGACAGATCAGTTGGGTCTTCTCATTTGTGTAAGGGTACTACTTTTGCTCGTTTAAACTTCAGTGGGAAAGAATTCTTGTCGAGCAACATTGTTAAGCAACATTGAGCGTGGTTACCAAGTGGATGGGTAACTTTGCGCGCCTTGGCTTCGGTATACTCTCCCTGTTTGCCCAGCTGTAAATAAATGCCAACCTTCTTCAAGGGCAGGGAAGGTAAAGCAGCGAAGAAGAGGAGATGGGCGCCGCCCTCAAATAGACTGGACCCTAGAGAAGCTGAGGTCTCTGACGCCTTGCTCCCCGACGACCACAAGTTATGGGACACCGTTACCATTACATGTTATGGAGTAGGAAAGTGAATTTGAGTCCATTTGCTTCAGCATGTAACCGTTCAAAAAAGAAGTATTGTGTCCAAACTTTTTGTGAACTGGGCGGACGTAAAACTTTTGGAAAGTTCTAGCGTTGGACCAACAAGTCCTTTACATATGTCAATGCGTTGCAGATGACAATGCACCTTGAAAACTGTGTAGGCTAAGCTAAAGTCTGCTATATATCCCTTCGTCACACAACAAAGTCCTTCCTTATCCACACAGCAATAATTCCCTTTGCTTAGCGACCGTGTCGACGCTGATAACACAGAGTTTGTGTGTCCGAAGATGATTTTCTACAAAAAAACATAAAACTGGTGACTAAATTTTCAAACAGAACCAGATGACGGGTAAATACAGAGAGAGAGAGAGAGAGAGAGAGAGAGAGAGAGAGAGAGAGAGAGAGAGAGAGGAGAGCTGGGCTACGCAAGATGTAGCAATGTAAAAAGAATCCGAAGTCTGCTGTAGGCTACACAATAGCTAAGAACCTGTTTGATAGAACAGAAGCTATAATTTATGCAAAGCTATAAATACCGGTTCCTTTTCAGCAGTGCCAGCGTTTGGATCTACTGTGGTAGGGTTGCCAGAACTGTTTGAATTCTTTTTTTCTGGACTTTTTTTGTCGATGGAGTGAGCCCAAATCGCTGCTTTCTCTAAAATTACTACAAAAGTGCTGCATTAAATGAATCGAAACTTTCAGCACTGGGCTAATCCATTTGAACAACTTGCGTCAGTACAGTGGTTGGCATTGACAAGATTTTAATATAAGTGCCTGCTTGAAGTTTGCTGAGTTTGCTGACGCGAACGGCAACGTAGAGCGTTGCCTTCAGACAGATATGGTTTAGCCGACCTGTGGAACTAGCGCTCTTCATGTCATCCATGGTAGGGGGGGGGGGGGGGGGGGGGTGTAGGGGAGGGTACAGAGTGGAGGGGTGCAGGGGAAGAGGGGCTATTCTGCCGTTTTCAGACGGAGAGAATTAGAGTAAACATCGGTCTTAGTCTGTGATAAGGATTGTCAGCGAACAGAAAGTAGCAGTGTAGGTCAATACATTGGGCATTTGCTAGGAACTAACTTGGATACTGTATTAACTTAGGTCTGTGTCCTCAGTGTTTCAGGGGAAAGAAGCATGCTTAGTGCTAGTACTTTTGATTGCGCCGGCTATGGTTTGAACTGGCTCTAAATAAAGCGTTTATCAAATATTTTACCACCTTGTCATCAAACGGCTGTATAGCGAGGCCACCAATGCAGTGTACTACAACAGCAAGACTGAACAATGGTTTCGAACAACAGTTGGAGTAAGACGGGGCTATCTACTCTCGCCCACACTTTTCAACATCTTCCTTGAGAGAATCATGGCTGATGCACTGGTACACCATAAAGGATTAGTCAGCATTGGTGGCAGAACCATCACAAACCTCCGCTTCGCAGATGACATTGACGGACTAGCAGTATCAGAAAAAGAGCTTGCCAGTTTACCAGAACACCTGAACAAGGCCTCTAAAACATACGGCATGGAAATCAGTGCAGAGAAGACCAAACTGAGGACCAATAACGCCAATGGCTTCAGCACTGATATCAGGTACAATGACCAGAAGCTGGAAACAGTTCAAAGCTTCAAGTACTTGGGAGCCGTTGTATCAGACAAGGGGTCCAAGCCAGAGTAGTATGTAGTATTGCATAAATAATAACAGCACTGTCAAAACTGAACACCATCTGGAGAGAGAAAATATTTCACTCAACTCCAAGATCAGACTAATGCGCTCCATTGTCATATCCATATTCCTGTGAATTGTGGACTTTGCAGATTTGAAGAGAAGAGTACAGGCGGTAGAGATGAGATGCTTCCGGAGACTCCTTGGCATCTTCTACAGAGACCACATAAGCAACGAAGACGTGCATAACAGAATTGAGCAAACTATTGGTCACTATGAAAACCCTCTAACAATCGTAAAGAAGCGTAAACTTAAATGGTGTGGGCATGTGACAAGATCAAAAGGACTTGCAAAAACAATACTGCAAAGCACTGTTCAAGTAGGAGGAAAAAGAGGCAGACCAAGGAAGAGATGGGAGGACAACATCAGTGAAAAGACAGGCCTAGAACTCAACAAAACCCCAAGAAAGGCAGAACAGAGAGAGGAATGGAGGGAACTAGCTATCAATTCTTTGGGGGTGCCCCCCACGGTCGCCAGACCACAAGATAGATAGATAGATTAGATAGATATAGATAGATAGATAGATAGATAGATAGATAGATAGATAATAGATAGATATGAGTAGGTAGGTAGGTAGGTAGGTAGGTAGGGTAGGGTAGGTAGGTAGGTAGGTAGGTGACAGACAGACAGACAGGCAGCAGGCAGGCAGGCAGCAGGCAGGCAGGCAGGCAGGCAGGCAGGCAGGCAGACAGGACAGGTAGGAGCAGGAGGGGAGAGTAACAGGACAGACAGACAGACAGACAGGACAGACAGACAGACAGACAGACAGGTAGTAGAGGTAGGTAGGTAGGTAGTAGGTAGGTAGGTAGGTAGGTAGGTAGGTAGGTAGGTAGTAGGTAGGTAGGTAGGTAGGTAGGTAGGTAGGTAGGTAGGTAGGTAGTAGGTAGGTAGGTAGGTAGGTAGGTAGGTAGGTAGGTAGATAGATAGATATGATAGATAGAACATGTGTGCAATTATGTCAGTGCAGTTATAGCTCAGGAAGTCTGCCTCATCAAAGTGTGGCAAAGTATTTATTTAGTGATTTATACCACTTTATGTCACAGCAGATTTCTCTGCGTGAAATTCGGGCTGCTCTCCCAGGGAGAGTGCGTCGCCACAAATGCAGCGCCACCCAAGTAAACTAACAGTTATTGCAGCTTTTCTGCCGAGTGTATGCTACTTTCTGTACAGCACTTTCTTTTTCTTTCTTTTATTCTTTTATATCGAGGATAACAGAATAAGCAATCATGTGCTTTTTTTCATCCGGTCCCCGTGTGTATGCAGTTTTGTAAATATTGTCATCTGTTCCCACCGCACACGATGGCCTACTCTTACGAAAAGCGGAACAGGATTTAACGTGTGCGCAAGATGTTCTGCGTGCGTTCGCACACGGGGCCTCGGTTTAAAGTCTCATCCGAAGGACTTTTGGGGAGAGTGGAGTCAGCACTGATGTTAACTCCAGGAAGAAAATTTCCTCGACCGGACTCGAACCCGGGTCTTCAAATTGCCAGCGCAATGTTCTGACCACTAGGCTATCCGCCCCCCCAGCGGTGCAGAGCTCTTCAGTGGCGGTATTCCCCACATGCTCCGGGAATCTAGAACGAAATGATCTAAAGATATGTGTGTGTCTTGATTTTTATTTTTATTTTATTTATTTATTTATTTTTTTTTTTTTGGGGGGGGGGCTGCCTCATCTTCTGTGACGTTCCTATCCCTTATCGCCATGTCTCATCCTCGGGATCGGAAGTCCACTGGGAGCTCATCATTATTAGGTCGCCATGGGGCCACCAGCAAGAGGGGCCCTGCACTGCTGCTGGATCACTTTGGTGGTGTTCAGTGGTGCCTGTTCTGAGCTAACATACGCAGGACACCACCTACTAATCCCCCTACTAACGACAGTATTAGCTCAGTCACGGAGCCAGACTGTGTGGAACGCCCACCCGAGGTGGCAACAACCACAATGTCCCTCCAACGACCGCCTCCCCGCGAACGTCCAACCCCAAAGGCTTTGACACAAACTCACCACAGGCACAGAAGCGTATGGGGAA
This sequence comes from Stramonita haemastoma, assembly GCA_030674155.1. Classification (NCBI taxonomy): domain Eukaryota; kingdom Metazoa; phylum Mollusca; class Gastropoda; order Neogastropoda; family Muricidae; genus Stramonita; species Stramonita haemastoma. The sequence continues at coordinate 8,824,326 of CM060337.1, read as the reverse complement.
ACCGAATCTGAGGTCACTGTGAGACCAGAGCAACCAGGGCCACAGAATCAGAGGCAATTTTTTTTTATTGCATGAAGATCAGTGGTGATGAAGATGATGTAATGATGCTGCTATGGAGTTACATGTGCTTTGAGACTACTTGACAGGGCTGTACTCTACGCTTACTATCATAATATATACTGTTATCCGGGCCCGAGAGATACAGACACCTGCAGTGTTGGTCAGGTAATTTGAGCAACACTCTCAAACTCGCATCCGTAAAGTGGATGAAGCTGGACTGTGTGGTCCCAGTCTCCCCACTGAGCTCACAGCACACTCACTCTGGGTAGGAGCCGGCCGGAGCCCGAAAAATCCCTATGACTCTATGGGAATCGAACCCACGATCTTCCAGTCCGGAATCCAAGGTGCTAACCACTGCGCCATGGCGGCTGGCTGTCTTGATCTTTTCGATATCATTGTGCTCAAATACCAATGGAGGGGTAAGGCAATATCACAACCCATTTATTCATTAAGTGTTAGCATTTTGTTACCGTAACAACTGATGCTGGATAATCCCAAATTAAGTCTATGCAACTGCCGTACACATGTATCATTCACTTATTATTGTCTCCAGGGATGAATCTGTGTAATCTGTGTAATCTGTGTGTGTGTGTGTGTGTGTGTGTGTGTGTGTGTGTGTTCAGTTTAGTGCGCGCGGCGTGCGTGCGTGCGTGCGTGGCGTGCGTGCGTGCGTGCGTGCGTGCGTGCGTGCGTGCGTGCGTGTGTGTGTGTGGTGTGTGTGTGTGTGTGTGTGTGTGTGTGTGTGTGTTCAGTTTAACGTCTCTTCACACTATTGATTTTGTTATCTTAAATTTTATGTTAAATTTTATGGTGGGTGTGTGGTGTGTGTGTGCGCGCGCGCGCGCGCGTGCGTGCGTGCGTGCGTGCGTGCGTATGTGGTGTGTGTGCGTGTGTGGTGTGTGCGTGCGTGCGTGTGTAGTGTGTACGTGCGTGTGGGCGTGGGTGTGCATGCGTGTGTGGTGTGTGCGTGCGTGTGTATGTGTGTGCGTGTGTAGTATGTGCACGCGTGTGTGTGCGCGCATGCATGCGCGTGCGCCTTAAATGCACCATTGATACGGACAGGCTCACTGACTGCCGCAATGGTTTTGTTTGGCGTTCAGTTCTCAATTACGGTGCACACTGCGACGCGCCTGCCTCAGGCACAGTCATTTTCTGCATGGTGGGATCATATTGCCTTTCATATTCTGGGCGAAAGATTTGCAGTAAGTTCCTTCCTTCCTTCCTTCCTTCCCTTTTCTACCTCTGTCAGAAGTGTAGAAACTTAAAACACAACAAACAAACAGTTTGAAGGTCTTGTCGGCTTGATTCATATCATATCATGAAATGTCCTACGTGTATAGATCTCTCTTTTTAGATCTTCGCTTGATTATCAAAGCTTTTTTTTTTTTGCTTTTTTTTTTCTCACACCAAATGCACCTACACATGTTTTACACATGCACGCGTATGTTCGTCCACCCGCACACACACACACACACACACACACACACACACACACACACACACACACACACACACACACACACACACACACAAGCATGTGCGCGCGTACGGACACACGCACACATAAACACACCACACCCACACCCACGCACAGACACAGACACACACACACACACACTCACGCACACACACACACACACACACACACACACACACACACACACACACACACACACACACACACACACACACACACACACACACACAGAGGGACGGAATAGCCTAGTGGTTAAGAATGATGCGCATTGCGTTCGTTATCTGCTGACCTGGGCTCGAATCCCGTTCAAGAGGATTTTTCCTCTGCAGTTAACATCAGTGCCGACTCCACTCTCCCATTTGTCCTTCGGATGAAACAATAAACCGAGGTCCCATGTGAGAACACGCGCAGAACATCTGGCACACACGTTAAAACCCTTTTATTTTTCGGAAAAGTAGGTCATTGTATGCCAGTCTGAGCAGATGACAACATTTACAAAACTGCATAAACAGGGGAACTGAACGCAATAAAGTACATGAGTGTTCATTCCATTATCCACGAACTTTTTTTTTTAATAGATAAATAAAAGTAAACACACACACACATATACACACACGCGCGCGCGTGCGCGCGCGCGCACACACACACACACACATACACACACACACACACACACAGGATGACAAAATTTACAAAACTTCATACACACGGGGACTGGATGTAAAAAAAACACATGAGTGGTTATTCCATCATCCTCGAAATAAAAGAATAAATGTCAAATAACATACACACACACACACACACACACGCACGCACGCACGCACGCACGCACGCACGCCCGCCCGCGCACGCACGCACGCGCACGCACGCCGCCACCACGCACACACACACACACACACACACACACACACACACACACACACACACCACACACACAAAAGAGTGGATAATGTGAACTTAGTGTAGGATAATAAGTGGTAAGGGATTATTTCTAAACCCTGTAGGGAATCTGTAGTAGTTATATAAATGTTGTTTTGTCCTGAATTTTGTTCTACACTTGTTCATGTTTTCCGCACAATTCTGTTTGATGCTATGAAGATATATTCTGATACAACCACATGGGCCTACTTTCAAAAGTGTGCAAACAGTTTTACACACACACACACACGCACACGCGCGCGCGCGCGTGCACGCACATACAAACTCACGCACGCACGCACGCACGCACCCACCTACGTACGTACGTACGCACGCATGCAAGTACGCACGCACGCACAAACACATACACACAGACACACACCACGCACGCACGCACGCACGCACTCACACACGCACGCACGCACGCACACATTCATTCTCTCTCTCTCTCTCTCTCTCTCTCTCTCTCTCTCTCTCTCTCTCTCTCTCTCTCTCTCTCTCTCTCTCTCTCTTCCCCCCGTCCCTCTCTCTCCCCCCCTCCTCTCTCTCTCTGCCTTTTGGTGACAGCAAACCTAGCCTAACTTTAAGGTGATGATGCTACATACTCCAATCAGGGGGTAAATGAATCGTAGAATAGGGTGCCTTTGTTTTTTCAGGGAGGGGTTCCCATAATTGCCTTTACGTGTGTTTATCGTTTATGGTGATACCAAATGCATTTGTGAATTGAAGATATTGCCAAAGTGTGTGTTTTGGGGATGTATGAGAGAACAACCAACAACAACAACAACAACAACAACAAAAAGTCTCTCTCATGACTTTTTCTTGAACGTGTCACTTTAGCGTCACCTTCATTTTTCATGATCAATGAAAGGCACAGCTATGAACGAGAGGCTTCCTTCAGTTTTAGTCACGAGTTTCCTAAGAAACGGTGCGTATGCAACAAGTTGAGATCTTTCTTCTTTGGTCACCCTGGGGCCAGAGAGCAGCGGTGCCATGCCATGCCCTCCCACAGCCCTTCGGATGAGACTTTAAACCGAGGCCCCGTGTGCGAACGCACGCAGAACATCTTGCGCACACGTTAAATCCTGTTCCACTTTTCGTAAGAGTAGACCATCGTGTGCCGGTGGGAACAGATGACATTTACAAAATTGCATACACACGGGGACTGGATGTAAAAAAAGCACAAGATGCTTATTCCATTATCCGCGATATAAAAGAATAATAAATTTAAAAAATTTAAAAAAGGAATAACCCTAGCTCGGTCCTTCATCCAGCAGTACTTACAAACAAGAATGCGTGGGAAGGATGGTGCAGGGAACGGTGCTAGGAGGGAGGTTCAAATATTCCTTAAGACCCCCACAGAAATTAAATTACCAGTCAACAATTCAATCCGATCACTTCCACGACTGTGGAATTTGTATAACTGTGACTCAACATCAATCCTTGAAAAGTGTTGCTGTGGTCGGCTGGGCTAATGAGCAAAAAGAGTAACCTCACCTCACCTCATTCTCCTGACCGAATGATGGTCGTAGAGGAGACATGAGGATGTCGATAACGTTGTTCCCCTCCATCCAGGCCGGTCCTCTGCCCTGCGGATCAGCGTTGCGCTGTCCATCCCGGTCCAACGAATAAAGACCAAATGACTGGATAATACATTGCAGACAATAATGGCCACTGGGTTGCAGAGATTCCTGTCGGTAGTCCCTGTAATTCTCCCGCTAAAGTATCCACATTGCCAGCAAGGGGGATTCTGCGACGGAGGACGATGCCGTGAGTAGTTAGCCCGACATTTTGTTGTGGGTAGTTTTCCTCTCGTATTCACATGACCTGTTTCAGTGCACCACACTGGCTTCAAACCAAAGGTATTCAGTTGAAAAGATTTGCAGACGATATTTTAAAGTACCCTAGAATGAATTTTGTACTTTTGTCTTTTACAAATCCTTATTGTGTGTGTGTGTCTGTGTCTCTGTGTGTGTGTATTTTATTTATTTATTTATTTATTTTATTCTTTTATATTATTTATTCTTTTATATCGAGCATAACAGAATAAGCAATCATGTGCTTTTTTCATCAGGTCCCCGTGTGTATGCAGTTTTGTAAATATTGTCATCTGTTCCCACCGGCACACGATGGCCTACTCTTACGAAAAGCGGAACAGGATTTAACGTGTGCGCAAGATGTTCTGCGTGCGTTCGCACATGGGGCCTCGGTTTACAGTCTCATCCGAAGGACTTTTGGGGAGAGTGGAGTCAGCACTGATGTTAACTCCAGGAGAAAAATCTCCTCGACCGGACTCGAACCCGGGTCGTCAAATTGCCAGCGCAATGTTCTGACCACTAGGCTATCTGTTCCCCCTTGCTTAACAGTTTTGTAAAAGTGTGTGTGTGTGTGTGTGTGTGTGTGTGTGTGTGTGTGTGTGTGTGTGTGTGTGTGTGTGTCTGTCTGTCTGTCTGTCTGTCTGTCTGTCTGTCTGTCTGTGTGCGCGCGCATGTGTGTGTGTGTTGGAAATGTGTTCTTTGTATGTGTGTATATGTTATATATCATTTTTGAATATTGATTTTGAGCTGCACTTGGTTTCCACATTCAAAATGGTGTCAGGTATGGCGACCAGAAAAGGCACTGCACTTACTTTTTTTTCCTTTTATATCGAGGATAATGGGATAAGCACTCTTGTGCTTTTTTACATCCAGTCCCCGTGTGTATGCAGTTTTGTAAATGTCTTCTGTTCCCACCGGCACACGATGGCCTACTCTTACGAAAAGGGAACAGGATTTAACGTGTGTGCAAGATCTTCTGCGTGCGTTCGCACACGGGGCTTCGGTTTATACTTTTTGATGGAGGATGTAGTGTTAATTGTTTCCTCTTTAAAGCATACAAGTGCTTGCTGACTTGCTGCATTACTTAACCCCCGTATTACAGAACCATACTGAGCAATAGGTTGTACTTGTGCATCAAATTTATTTTTATTTTATCTATTCTATTTTATTTTATACCACTTTTTGTCACAGCAGATTTCTCTGCGTGAAATTCGGGCTGTGTTCCCGGAAAGAGCGCGTCGCCACAAGTGCAGCGCCTGCCCTTTTCTTTTTTTTCTTTTTCCTGTCTGCAGTTGTATTTGTTTCCCTATCAGGGTGGCTTTTTTCTTCAGAATTTTGCCAGGGACAACCCCTTTGTTGCCGTGGGGTCTTTTACGTGCGCTAAATAATGATGTGTAACAAACGGGACCTCGGTTTGTCGTCTCGTCCGAAAGACTAGTACCCAGACCACCACTCATGATGTGAAAGATAGGGGAAAAGTTTTGGACCCAAATGGGATTCGAACCACCGCACACTCCGACCCGAACTTTTTGCTGTCTAGAAAGGTGTGTTACCTCTAGACCACCGAGCCACTTAATATAAATACGAGTTAAATAATTTAAGGAATAACTTTGAAGACGTATTTTGTAAAGAAGCTATTTTTTCATAAAACATATTAATGCATGGTTTGCCCTACTCGTAAGATCATTACAAGTAGAATTAGAAACACACATGTGCATAAATATATACCTGAATACTAGAGAGAGAGAGAGAGAGAGAGAGAGAGAGAAGAGAGAGAGAGAGAGAGAGAGAGAGAGAGAGAGAGAGAGAGAGGATTTGATTTGATTTGATTTGATTTATTCTTTTATAACGAGGATAATGGAATAAGCACTCTTGTGCTTTTTTTTCATCCAGTCCCCGTGTGTATGCATTTTTGTAAAGGTCATCTGTTCCCACCGGCACACGATGGCCTACTCTTACGAAAAGCGGAACAGGATTTAACGTGTGCGCGAGGTGTTCTGCGTGCGTTCGCACACGGGGCCTCGGTTTACAGTCTCATCCGAAGGACTTTTGGGGAGAGTGGAGTCAGCACTGATGTTAACTCCTGGAGAAAAATCTCCTCGACCGGACTCGAACCCGGGTCGTCAAATTGCCAACGCAATGTTCTGACCACTAGGCTATCCGAGAGAGAGAGAGAGAGAGAGAGGAGAGAGAGAGAGAGAGAGAGAAGAGAGAGAGAGAGAGAGCATATTGTAAGTGACCCCCCCCCCCCCCCCCTCCCCCTGGATGTTAAGCTGAGGGACACCCAACCAAACCAGAAACAACAACAGACAGACACACTGAAAACATCATCAGTGAAAAAGAGTGACAGCCTGCATCAGACACTTCAAAGGGATGACAAACCTCTCGGCGGTCTTCTAGACCACCGCAGGGGCGGGACCCAATGACCACTTGGCAACCAGCCCTCTCTCTCCATTGCTGTGGGACAACGTGCTGATCCATACACAGTGCCTCGGACAGCACACAAGAAGATGACGGTTGACGTAACAACGTAACACGACTCGGTGGCTTCTCCAGCCAGCTGTTTAGGGAGGGGGGACGAAGAGAGAGACAGAAGGACTGGATATAATAGTGGATCAGACAACATTGCAGAATGGATAGGGATACCATTTGCAGTAGGCTAACTCATGCTTTGACACACCCCTGGTTACCAGTTGGATGGGTGAACGTTTGCGCGCCTTGGCTTCAGTACAGTTCCCCCTGTTCACCCAGCTGTAAATGGGTACCTGGCCTCTTTAGGGTCAGGGAAGGTAAAGCAGCGAGGGAGAGGAGATGGGCGCCGCCATCAATATGCTGGCCCCCTAGAGAAGCTGAGGTCTCTGACGCCTCGTTCCCCTACGACCACACAGGCTATGGGACACCTTGACCTTTACTTTTCACCTACCCTCTTTTTTTAGGGGATGGGATAGGTCAGTGGTCAGAGCATTCGCTTTCCCGGAGTCAATGCTAAGCAGCATCAGGCGTGGTTACCAAGTAGATAGGTGACGGTTTGCACGCCTTGGCTTCAGTACAGTCCCACCCGGTTCACCGAGCAGTAAATGGGTACCTGCCCTCTTTAGGGTCAGGGAAGGTAAAGCAGCGAGGGGGAGGAGATGGGCGCCACCCTCAATATGCTGGCTCTCAGAGAAGCTGAGGTCTCTGACGCCTCGTTCCCCTAAGACCACACAGGTTATAGAACACCTATACCTTTTACTTTACCCTCTTTTCTGCTGTTGCTTTGTTTCTGATGACAATAACAACAATGAAATAGGTCACCTGATTT
>CM060337.1:8804253-8809253 GCA_030674155.1 Stramonita haemastoma | reverse complement strand
TTTTCTTCACTTTTTTCTTCCCTTTGAATTGTATTGTGGCCAAAGGCCGAAGTACAATAAATGATTTCAGTGTTCAGTTCTCTCTCTCTGTCTCTGTCTGTCTGTCTATTCTCTCTGTCTCTCTCTCTCTCTGTCTCTTGTCTGTCTGTCTCTGTGTCTCTGCCCTAGTATCTGTATGTCTGTCTCTGTTTCTCTCTCTGTTGTCTGTCTGTCTTCTGTCAGCCTGTCTGTCTTATGCTTCCCTCTCTCTCTCTTTTCGTAGTAGGCCTCGTGTGCTGGTGGGAACGTGTACATTACAACTGCATACACCGGGGACTGGATGTAAAAGCAAAGAGTGTTATCCTTATCTCGATATAAAGAATCAATCCTCATCAATCAATCATCTCTCTCTTCTCTCTCTCTCTCTCTCTCTCTCTCTCTCTCTCTCTCTCTCTCTCTCTCTCTCTCTCTCTCTCTCTCTCTCTCTCTCTCTCTCTCTAAAATGTCCAACCAAGGATGGTTTCTGTGGGACAGTGCCAAGGAAGGCAAAGTGCGAGGCACCTGCAAATCCACAGACCCTCAATGTGACGACGGTATTCCCGCTGCGTTAGCGGCGTCTGCAGATGTCTGTCCCAATACCCCATGTTCTACACCAATTTCACCTGTGGTCTGTTGTCACTTTGTTACTGCAAACCTGCATCTGTGTATGAGTGTGCACGCATATCTCTGTGTGTGTGTGTAGTTAGTGTGTGTGTGTGTGTGTGTGTGTGGTGGGGGGGGGGGGGGGGGGGGAGGTGAGTGGTGTGTGTGTGTGTGTGTGTGTGTGTGTGTGTGTGTGTGTGTGTGTGTGTGTGTGTGTGTGTGTTGTGTGTGTGTGTGTTGTGTGTGTTTGTGTGTGTGTTGTGTGTGTGTGTGTGTGTGTGTGTGTGTGTGTGTGTGTGTGTGTGTGTGTGTGTGTGTGTGGTGTGTGTGTGTGTGGTGTGTTGTGTGTGTGTGTGTTGTGTGTGTGTGTTGTGGTGTGGTGTGTGTGTGTGTGTGTGCGTGTGCGTGTGGTGTGTGTGTGTGTGTGTGTTTTCAGGTTCGGTTTAAATGACTGAATACTTGTGTTGTGCCTGAGCGAGTAAGGGAGAGAATTAAAGCAAGAAGGGACTCGGCAAGAGAAAGGGAATTTTATCGTGTGATTTGTTCCATAGGTGGCACTACAAAATCAGCAGAGATACAGAAACTACCGTATGCGACATAGAGTTTAAGGAAGTCACAAAGGTACAAGGAACAGAAGCACTCTGTGTTAGGTTTGTCTTCAAAGGGGACGGGGTAGCCTAGTGGTCAGAACATTGCGCTTGCAATTTGACGACCCGGGCTCGATTCCCGTTCGAGGGGATTTTCCCCCTGGAGTCAACATCAGTGCTGACTCCACTTTCCCCAGAGTCCTTCGGATGAGACTGTAAACCGAGGCCCCGTGTGCGAACGCACACAGAACATCTTGCGCACACATCAAATCCCGTTCCGCTTTTCGTAAGAGTAGGCCATTGTGTGCCGGTGGGAACAGATGACAAGATTTACAAAAATGCACACACACGGGGAGGGGACTGGGTGTAAAAAATCACATGAGTGCTTATTCCATTATCCTCAGTATAAAAGAACAAATCGATAAATAAATAAATTCAGTTTCTCTACAGGAAACAGCCTGCAAGGCAAACAACGAACAAAAAATCAGCTTATGTGGGATCCTAACCGCATGATAACTTCAAGATTATGCAAGAACTAGAAGAAAAAAAATCCCATCTCACATGGAATATGAACCGGCATCAATAATATATATATATATATATATATATCTAACTATGATAACTTAAGTATTATGCATAAATAGATATATATAAATATATATATTAATGATATATAATATATATATATATATATAATTAAGTGAATCAACCTTCTTCTTTTTTTTTGGCAGGATTCGAAACAGCATCAGAAGTACGCAAGAGCAAGTAACCTGCTCGCTTAATAAGATTTGAAATAGCACTGAAGAAAGCAAGCAAGAGAGAAAAAAAAACCACTGCTTGCTTGAAATTGGAGTCATTATCAATGAAACCCAAGTGAGAGAAGAAAATCCCTGCACATGAATGTAAAACGAGCATGTAGGAAAAAATCACCCCATCTGTATAGGATTTGGAACCAGCATCCTTCTACTACATTCTGTAAGGGGGACGAGATAGCCTAGTGGTCAGAACATTGCGCTCGCAATTTGACGACCCGAGTTCGATTTCCAGTCGAGGAGATTTTTTCTCCTGGAGTTAACATCAGTGCTGACTCCACTCTCCCCCCAAAGTCCTTCGGATGAGACTGTAAACCGAGGCCCCGTGTGCGAACGCATGCAGAACATCTTGCGCACACGTTAAATCCTGTTCCGCTTTTCGTAAGAGTAGGCCATCGTGTGCCGGTGGGAACAGATGGCACTTACAAAACTGCATAAACACGGGGACTGGATGTAAAAAAGCACAAGAGTGCTTTTCCCATTATCCTCGATATAAAAACATCAATAAATCAATAAATAAATACACAGACTCGCCCTCACACCACCACGCTTGATTGTGCTTTGTTGCAGACGTGGACGCCAGTTGTAACCGAGACTGTGCTTTGTTGCAGACGTGGACGCCAGTTGTAACAGAGATTGTGCTTTGTTGCAGACGTGGACGCCAGTTGTCACAGATTGTGCTTTGTTGCAGACGTGGACGCCAATTGCAACCGAGATTGTGCTTTGTTGCAGATGTGGACGCCAATTGTCACAGAGATTGTGCTTTGTTGCAGACGTGGACGCCAATTGTCACAGAGATTTTGCGCTTTGTTGCAGACGTGGCGTGGACGCCAATTGTAACAGAGATTGTGCTTTGTTGCAGACGTGGACGCCAATTGTCACAGAGATTGTGCTTTGTTGCAGACGTGGACGCTAGTTGTCACAGATATTGTGCTTTGTTGCAGACGTGGACGCCAATTGTCACAGGTTGTGCTTTGTTGCAGACGTGGACGCCAGTTGTCACAGAGATTGTGCTTTGTTGCAGACGTGGACGCCAATTGTAACAGAGACTCTGAGTGTGGCACTGGCAACATCTGTCACAACGCTGGAACACCACAGGCGGTGTGCCGTGAGTTTAGTCCTTCTCCCTTTTGTTTCTGTTTACAGGAAAAATGATGTTCTTTTTAGCTGTTGTTTTGTTGAAGTTTTGGTTGTGTTGTGTTGTGTTGTGTCTTGTCTTGTCTTTTCGTCATAAATGATATAGAGCGACAGTGATTCTGATATAGAGCGATAGTGATTCTTCTTCTTCTCCTGCCTAATTTCCTGGTCATGCTATAATTATAGTCTGCAAGGTCGTATTGACAGGGACGCGGGGGTGTCAGGTCTTCTTCTGTGCTTGTTAACTCTTGCATGACATCTGCCTGCTGGCTTCAGCATAGCTCCTGCTGACTTCACAATGCAAATCGAGACAGAGAACTGTGTAGTATCTGAGGCATATCCCACGCATAATTATGGTGTGATGCATAGGTAAACATATTTCAATATTGGTTGATATTATTAATTGCACTGATGTCGATTAGCCGATCCTTGCTGTAGAAATGTGCATGGACAGCATTCTCTATACCATCCTGTAACACCCATGATCGGGTCCAAAACTCATCCTTGCGTAAATCACGCACGAAAAACAAAGTCATACATCATGGACGTACTGTAGAACCTTACCACGTCAGAAAGAGAGTGAGTTGTGAGTTAATGAAGGGAAGTGTCTGCTCGTGTGCCTCCCCAGGCACGGGGCCAGGACAGAACTGTCCGGAACGTGGACGGTCTTGTATCACTGACACCCTGTGTGAAGAGATTTCCAGTACCTGCAGTAAGTATAGATAGAGCGCACCTATCCTGCTCTGCACTGCTCTCTGTCTCTCTGTCTCTCTGTCTCTGTCTGTGTGTGTGTGTCTCTCTCCCTGTCTCTCTGTGTCTCTGTCTCTGTCTCTGTGTGTGCCTCTCTCTATGTCTCTCTGTGTCTCTGTCTCTGTCTCTCTGTCTCTGTCTCTCTCTCTCTCTCTCTCTCTCTCTCTCTCTCTCTCTCTCTCTCTCTCTCTCTCTCTCTCTCTCTCTCTCTCTCTCTCTCTCACCACTTTCCAGTTTGCGTTACGTGGTTGGTCTCAGTAAAAAAAATTTAAAAAAAAGAAGAAATACCCAGACCTTATTGTATTAATTGCTACTTTGTTTTTGCTTTAGAAAGGAACAGTTCTTGCAGAACTTTTTTGGGGTCTCCTCATATTTTTTTCGAATCAGAGTTTCGTGAAAAAAGCTTATGACAACTGGATAGATATTTTGTTTGTACAATATCTATTATACACCAATTCCCATCTAAAACACACGGAGGAAAAAGTGCTTGTAAACGAAAACAGATAGCAATGAAAACTAACGCAGTTTTGCCTCAGAATAAAGCGCTTAGGTATAAAGTCCTTAAAAAAAGTCAAGGTACGGAAGCTGACATCAAGCAAACATTTTAAAGATGCAGTATTCTCACTTCTAAGAAATGGACGCGTCTTTTGCATTATTGACCATAATCCGCTTAAAATATTTTGATAGTTACAAGTAAGTAGTCTCCAATTCAATTCAGTCTTCTTACAAAACAAAACGCACACATGAGCTCAACAGACTGCTGAAAATGGTATTCCTTTGGGACCTTTGTATAAGTCACTTGTATCTTTTTATTTTTTTTTATATTATTATTTTTTTTTTACTTATGTCAAACTTCAACCTTTTCAGGCCTGTGAATAAATCAGAAACGTTGATGAAGCGATACAGCTATGTACATTAGTCTCTCCCATTTAAATGACAGTCACCTCTATGAAACTGATGACGTGACAAAATGACGTAGAAGTTTCCATTAATTCACATGTCCTTAAAGTCAATGTGAACTTAAAAGCTTAAGCCTATCACGACCAAACAAAAACACCCAAATTGTATACTCTTCTCTCACAAGAAAAATGTG
>CM060337.1:8796753-8801753 GCA_030674155.1 Stramonita haemastoma | reverse complement strand
GCGCGTACGTTAAAACGCGTTCTGACCTTTGGAAGAATAGGCCATTGTGTGCCAGTGGGGATGGAGGACAAACTTCACAAATGCCTCCACATTGGGGCTGGATGCAAGAACGGAGATGTGCTCACTTATTACCTTCGAAAATAAAGAATAATATATATATATATATATATATATATATATATATATATATATATATATATAGAGAGAGAGAGAGAGAGAGAGAGAGAGAGAGAGAGAGAGAGAGAGAGAGAGAGAGACGCTCCACCATTCCAGAATTAGAGATCCATGTGAATGATTATGGGTTGTTGTGTTTTTTTTAATCTCAAGACATCCATTTTTTTCTATCTACATGTATTCATTTTCTTCAACATTGCTTGGAGGAGAGTAGAACCACTTCACTAGCCTCACACAGGGGCTGGAAGAACCAGGAAGGGGGCTCTGTTTGGGGTCCTTGACCAGTGTGGACCACTAAAGGGTGAATGGGGTTTGATTTGATTTGATTTATTCTTTTATATCGAGGATAATGCAGTAAGCACTCTTGTGCTTTTTTTACATCCAGTCCCCGTGTGTATGCAGTTTTGTAAATCATGTCATCTGTTCCCACCCGGCACACGATGGCCTATTCTTACGAAAAGCGGAACAGGATTTAAAGTGTGCGCAAGATGTTCTGCGTGCGTTCGCACACGGGGTCTCTCGGTTTAAAGTCTTATCCGAAGGACTCGTGGGGAGAGTGGAGTCAGCACTGATGTTAACTCCGGGAGAAAAATCTCCTCGATCGGAATCGAACCCGGGTCGTCAAATTGCCTGTGCAATGTTCTGACCACTAAGGCTATCCCGTCCCGAGAGGAGGCGAGAAGAGGCACCTAGCAGGAGCCAGACAAAGCGAACACTCTCGGCTGTACAGCAAAAAGCACAACCTCCCCAAAGTACTTCTACAGCCAGGGTGTGAAAGGAAGAAAGAAAACAAAATGTGGCCATAGAAAAGAAGACGTTTCGATTTCCGTCTAAAATCACTAATTAATGTGAATAGACGTTAAACTGAAGATATCACGTTTTGATTTTGACATCTTGTTCAAAGACAAGAAGGAGCTGGTTCTTGTTGGTGTTCACTTTTCTTCAAGAGGTATAATATCACAGCATTGGCAACTTTCCCTAGACACTATCCACTGCATCTGTTATCTAAAAAGAAGCTTGAGCAGCTTCACAGCGTAACGTGTTAGCGAAACTCGGACTGTGTGGTTGGGTAATTTCTATTCCTGAAACCAACTGACCTGAATGAAAAGGCTTTCCCTTGCGCTCACGTTCTCTTCAGCATGTGGTCTAGAGGTAACGCGCCTGCCTAGAAAGCGAAAAGTCCGGGTCGGAGAGTGAGTGTGCGGTGGTTCTAATCCCGTTTGGGACCCAAACTTTCCCCCCATCCCTTAGAACATGAGTGGTGGTCTGGGTGCTATTCTTTCGGATGAGACGATAAACTGAGGTCCCTTGTCTTCCACATAATTACTTAACGCACGTAAAAGAACCCACGGCAACAAGAGAGTTGTCCCTGGCAAAATTATGTAGAAAAAATCCACTCTGATAGTGAAACAAATACAGTTGCAGACAGGAAAATGAAAAAAAAGGGGGTTGGCAGCTGTACTTGTGGCGACGCTCTCTCCCCAGGGAGAGAGAGCAACCCGAATTTCACGCAGAGAAATCTGCTGTAACATAAAGTGGGTGAAAAAAACAAACAAATCAAAGAAGCTGATAAAGTTTGGGCAGGTCATCATGCGCTAGGAATTGATCCGAATGCTCACTAGCACCCCAGCAGGGAGTGCCAAGATCTGGTGCACTCCTGCTTTCAGACTGTGAGAATGTCAAACCTGTATATTCCTTACCTGACCAGGTGATGTTGTTGGGTTTGTTCACTGCAGAAAAGGATCTGAACCAGTCCTGCACTGCGGATGACCAGTGTATCGGAGACGCCCGGTGTGACGTGGACACACAACCCTATGTCTGCAGTGAGTACAGTAACGCATCAGCTCACCCTCTGACCCGCTCTGTCTCAACAACTCGCTTTGTCCCAATGCTGACACAGCCAGCACCATGACCCCCCTAGGGAGTTTGGGGCACTGGTTCTCTAGAGGCTCAATGCGCTATATCACACATTTGTGATATCGTGTGTTACTCCATGAAAAACCACCAAAAACTAAAGCACGATTTAAATGAATTCACTTACAAAAAACATGTACTACTTCAGCATTTTAAAAACCTCCACACCTACTTTTGTTTTAAAATGTGACGAGGTGACATCCCCGATATGGCCTGTGTGGTCTGCGGGGCTATAAACAACATGATTGGATTGGATTGGATTGGACATCTATTTTTTCAGCATCTGACACTTTGCAATGATAATTTTACTACTCCGTGTCAAGAGACGTACAGATTGTTTTGGCGGTCAGGAAATTGCTTCCGGTAAGAAAAAAGGAAACAAAGAGCATTGCATGTTCTTTTCTTTGTTCTGTTTAGGGGTGGGGTGGGGGGGGGTGGGGGGTTCAGTTTCGTTTGGAACTTAACACGTTACGGGACGGGATAGCCTAGTGGTCAGAACATTGCGCTGGCAATTTGACTACTCGAGTTCTATTCCCGTTGGAGGGGATTTTTCCCCTGGAGTTAACATCAGTGCTGACTCCACTCTCCCTAATAGAAGTCTTCATGGATGAGACTGTAAACCGAGGCCCGTGTGTGAACGCACGCAGAACATCTTGCGCACACGTTAAATCCTGTTCCGCTTTTCGTAAGAGTAGGCCATTGTGTGCCGGTGGGAACAGATGACAATATTTACACAACTGCATACACACGGGGACTGGATGCAAAAAAAAGCACACGAGTGCTTATCCCATTATCCTCGATATAAAAGAATATAGAATAGAATGCACTTTGTCACGACTCAAGTCGTCAAAAACACTTTAACTATTCCTTGAAGGGCAATTACAACTCTTTTTACGACTCATCCCTGAAGGGCAATTACATCTCTTTGGTGTCTCACAGTTTGTTATTTAAAAAAACTGCTTAGATTCTAGAGATATACCTGATTATGAATGCAGCGGGTAAATTACTTTACAGTTTGCTTTTTAAAATTATTTTTTGAAAATACATTTTACACTACTTTTCGTCACTGCTGTGAAGAGAAGTCTCTTGCTGGTTTCCTTAGAGGGGTAGGAAGGGTGGCTGCTTCCAGAGAGAGACAGAGACAGACAGACAGACAGATACGCAGAGAGAGAGAGAGACAGATACACAGAGAGAAAGAGAGAGAGAGAGAGAGAGAGAGAGAGAGAGAGAGACAGACAGACAGACAGACAGACAGACAGACAGACAGACAGACAGACAGACAGACAGATACATAGAGACAGATACAGATACAGAGAGAGAGAGAGAGAGAGAGAGAGAGAGAGAGAGAGAGAGAGAGAGAGAGAGAGAGAGAGAGAGAGAGAGAGAGAAGCTCTAAAAATTGTTAAATGCACATTGGCCTTTGGTCACGATACATTTCAAGGTACAATGGTGGAAAGAGGAAAACCAAAAAAAAACAATAAGTCCTGTTAATCATATCTTACCACAAGTTTCGTTTTACACCTTGGCAACACCAAAATGCACACCCATGCATACATACATATTTCATAAACACGAATAAAGTGGTGACTGAGACCAAAACTGCATACAAACACAGTTCAGGTGTCTTTCATTCATATACCCTGCTTTTAAGCGTTTTTCCTCCACTACTTTTTCCTCATATACCCTGCTTCTTCGAAGACTACTACCTGATTCATATAACACCTGGAAACAAAATTTATTTTGACGAAATACTTAATAGTGTCGCTGTTCTATCCACACAGAGAGAGAGAGAGAGAGAGAGAGAGAGAGAGAGAGAGAGAGAGAGAGAGAGAGAGAGAGAGAGAGAGAGAGCACGTGTGTGTGTGCGTGTGGTGTTTGTTGTGTGTGCGTGCGTGTGTGTGTGTGTGTGTGTTGTGTGTGTGTTGTGGTGTGTGTGTGTGTATGTGTGTGTGTGTGTGTGCGCGCGCGCGCAAATGATCAAGCCTGCCGATTAGTGCTCTCTAAGCATCTGCAGGCTAGCCACCAGAGCATGACTGATGTTGGTTCTCTGCTGCACACAGAAGTAAAGATTGGCTCAGACTGTGGAAGCGGGAGAAGACTACTGTGTTCCACAAATGGAACTTGCGATTTTGACGGCAAATGCAGTGAGTATAATTAGAAAGGCTCAGAGTGTAACACAGCACATTTTGTGTTATACTGTCCGGTGTTAGAGGATGTTAGGCAGAGTTACATCTCTGTAAAATATGGTAGGCAGCCTAAGTAGTTTAGACTCTGTTTACTCATGGCGTCAAGTCAGCCTGAGGTTGTGCGCTGCCTTACTTTATATTTGTGAAAAGCTTTCAGAATAAGAGATATTTTATTATCGTAAGTCATATTTTTGTAACTTATTTTGTAGCTATACAATCGTTTTTGTTGTTGTTATTGCTGTTGTCTTTTATCCCACACCAAAATACTTAGCAGTTTGGCAACCCCCTTCATGTATGGGCCAATGACCTTTTTGTGAATAAATCATTCGAGTTCTCTTTTCTCTCTCTCTCTCTCTCTCTCTCTCTCTCTCTCTCTCTCTCTCTCTCTCCTCTCTCTCTCTCTCTCTCTCTCTCTCTCTCTCCTCCCTCCCTCCCTCCCTCCCTCCCTCCCTCCCTCTCTCTCTCTCTCTCTCTCTCTCTCTCTCTCTCTCTCTCTCTCTACTTGCGCAATTGCCCTCTTTAGGGTCAGGGAAGGTAAAGCAGCGAGGGAGAGGAGAGGGGCGCTGCCCTTTGTATACTGGCCCCTAGAGAAGCTGAGGTCTCTGACGCCTCGCTCCCCTACGACCACATAGATTGTGGGATACCTGTATCTTTTACCTTACGTAAGAAAAGAAAAGGGAGCAAACCATAAGATAAGTGGAGAGACATGTAAGAAGTGTCAGCTTG
>CM060337.1:8789253-8791753 GCA_030674155.1 Stramonita haemastoma | reverse complement strand
GTTAAAAGGTAAAGGTGTCCCATAACCTGTGTGGTTGTAGGGGAGCGAGGCGTCAGAGACCTCAGTTTCTCTAAGGGCCAGCATGTTGAGGGCGGCGCCCATCGCCTCTCCCTCGCTGCTTTACCTTCCCTGACCCCAAAGAGGGCAGGTACCCATTTACAGCTGGGTGAACTGGGGGCTGTACTAAAGTCAAGGCACGCAAACGGTCACCCATCCATCTAGTAACCACGCTTGACACTGCTTAACTTGACTTGGGGAAAGCGAGTGCTCTGACCACTTAGCTACCCCGCCCCCATAACCCATAACCTGGTTACAATTGCAAAATACTGACAAGCGCAAACGTGTTGGTCTTATACCTTACAATACCTGTAAATAGGACCAACTTATTGAAAGAGTACTTTTAGCCTTGTGGCTATGTTATTTGATTGCTCAAAAAGGGCTATATCTACCTGATTAATAGAAAATGTCTCGAAACGATGTACATAATTATCTTTTAGACTACCTCATTCTCATTATACTGATGTAGTTTGGGTTAATTGTACTGACACACAAGAAAACTCATTTTCAAGTTTACCCCTAAAATCTTTAAGAATCATTGTTCCTACTGTGTATGGAACCACTCACCAAAAACGATATGAGGAGTCTGGTTTCTGCACACCTAAAGAAAGAAAGAAGAAGAAGACCTAGAACTGTATATCTTTTATAGAATTATCAATGACGTCAACATTGTGTTCCAGGCCTTGTTTCAAAAAAGCAACTCATACCACAGGCATGAACCTTTGGAAGGCAAAATACAAAATTGTAACACTGAAATCTATCAGAAATCCTTTCTCCTTTCAGTCACTGTACTTGCGATTCTCTTCCAGACAAGGTGAAAACTGCCACCTCTCTGGGGGTGCTTCGATGCTCTTTGTCTGCTGATGACCCTGCAGTGGCGTCACCCAGGCCCGAGAGATACAGACACCTGCAGTGTTGGCCAGGCTATTTGAGTTACACTCTCAAAATCGTAAAGTGCACGAAGCCCGACTGTGTGGTCCCAGTCTTCCCAATGAACTCACAGCACTCTCACTCTGGGTTTGAGCCTGTTGAAGTAAAAAAAAAAAAAAATCCATAAGACTCTTATATGATTCAAACCCGTGATCTGCAAGTCCCTAACCCAGGCGCTAACCACTGCGCCATGGCGCCGGTCAGGAATGCTACTGTTGCCAGCATTGACATCAAGGGGCCAAAATTCTCTGGAATTGTCACCTCAGTAGAGATGTAAGTCCCTATACATGTGCCTTGCGTTACCTTCAAGTCCTCAGTTTGACGCTCTGACCCTGAATTAGGCTATCCCCTTCACGTGCTTGTTTGCAGCATGCTAGTTACAGAACATCGTGTTGTCCACTGTAAGTCATCTAGGGACTTTCACTTTTGTTTTCATTATTCTGATAGTGTATACTGTTTTGTTACAGGCTTAATTACCTAATGTACGCTGAATCATTTCTAGGCCATTTGATGATATCATTGTTGGTTTACATGATGATGTAAGCTGTTCGCATTTTTGTTTATTTGTTGTTTATTTGTGTCACATAAATATACTGGTTGACAGTGAAGGTATTAGGGGTCACATGCTCGCCTGGCTCATTGGCGGAGTGTGTGACTGGAGCCATCTGTAAAGCAAGCGCTTCGGGCAATGCCACCTGCCGCTGTAACGAGCCTCTCACTACGCCAAGGGGGACAAGCTACTGTGGTGAGTCAGACTTCTGTGTATGCATAGCAAGAACTAACTCTCTCTCTCTCTCTCTCTCTCTCTCTCCTCCTCTCTCTCTCTCCTCTCTCTCTCTCTCTCTCTCTCTCTCTCTCTCTCTTTAGGTCAAGTTTTATTCTCTATATATGTTAATGACCTTCCATCTACATCAAAAGAATCATGTGACCTTTTTTGTGATGACACTACAATTCATACTAACCACACCATTGTTAAGCAAATATCTGCCTCATTACAAAGTAGCATTGATTCTCTAAGCAAATGGTGCTATTATAACCATAATGGCACCAAACCCCCAACAGACCAAAGTCATGTTTATTACAACATGACAAAAGAGACAAAGTATGACACTTAAGTCTTCCACCTGTGTTTATGAACAATGAAACTATTGAGGAAGTTGATAACCAGAAACTTCTAGGTATTGTGATTGACAACAATCTTTCATGGATGGCACACATAAATAAATAAATTATCCCAAACAGTATCAAAACATGTATACCAACTTTGTAAAATTAAACCCTTTATGAATACACCTGCTAGAAAACTATTCCTACATGCTCACATTTTATCATCAATGAACTATTGTTCTACCCTCTTTGACTCAGCCAGTGCTAACAGCTCTCAAACAGCTCTCAAACAGTCCCAGATAGGCTAAGGCATGGTCTTAGTAGGTCTAGGGGCCGCTCTGCTGTCCACCCAAATGGTTTGGGGCTATGATCGAGTTCTTTGTTAGGTGAGGGTCAATTCTTATTA
>CM060337.1:8776753-8779253 GCA_030674155.1 Stramonita haemastoma | reverse complement strand
GTCCCCGTGTATATGCAGTTTTAAAAAAAATGTCATCCGTTCCCACCGCTACATAATGACATACTCTTCCGAAAAGCGGAACGGGTTTTAACGTACGCGCGCGCGCGCGCGTGCGTGTGTGTGTTGTGTGTGCGTGCGTGCGTGCGTGCGTGTGTGTGTGTGTGTGTGTGTGTGTGTGTGTGTGTGTGTGTGTGTGTGTGTGTGTGTGTGGTGCGCGCGCGCACGCGCGCGTGTGTGTGTTACATGATTATAATTCAATTCCATATGGACTGAAACCAGTTCTGCAGTCCCTTTTTTGTGTGTGTGTGTGTGTGTGCGTGTGTGTGTGTGTGTGTGTGTGTGTGTGTGTGCGCGCGTGCGCGCGCGCTCGCGTGCGCGCGTGCGTGTGTGTGTGTGTGCGTGCGCGCGTGCGTGTGTGTGTGTGGGTGCGTGCGTGCGTGTGTGTGCGTGTGTGTGTGTTTGTGTGTGTAATGTTGCAGGACTACCAATCAATGCCACTTGCTTTGAAAACAATTTTCTCACCATTGGCTGCGTGGCAGGCTCGACCTGCGTTCTGCGGTCTTGTCAGTGTCAGACCCTGTTCGCTTACGAAGAAGGCAGCATTTGCAGTGAGGGAATGTGTGTGTTGTTGTGTGTGTGTGTGTGTGTGTGTGTGTGTGTGTGTGTGTGTGTGTGTGTGTGTGTGTGTGTGTGTGTGTGTGTGTGTGTGTGTGTGTGTGTTGTGTGTGTGTTGTGTGTGTGTGTGTGTGTGTGTGTGTGTGTGTGTGTGTTTGCTCTCAGTCCGCTATCTTTTTTTTAGTATTTTGTATTTTATACCACTTTATGTCACAGCAGTTTTCTCTGCGTGAAATTCGGGCTGCTCTCCCTTCTGCGGGGAGAGAGAGCGCGTCGCCACAAGTGCAGCGCCTACCCATTTTTTTTCTTTTTCCCCGCATGCAACTGTATTTGTTTCCCTATCAGAGTGGCTTTTTTCTGCAGAATTTTGCCAGGGTCAACCCCCTTGTTGCCGTGGGTTCTTTTACGTGCGCTAAATAGTGATGTGTAGCACACGGGACCTCGGTTTATCGTCTCATCCGAAAGACTAGCGCCCAGACCACCACTCGGGGTTTAATGGATGGGGAAAAATTTTGGGGGCCCAAACGGGGTACGAACCACCGCACACCCCGACCCAGACTTTTTACTTTCTAGGCAAGGCGCGTTGCCACCTAGACCACCGATCCACTGTCTGGCTGTCCTTGGAGTCTTTTCTTTTCTTTCTTTCTTTTAGTGTTTTATATCGAGGATATGTGAATAAGCACTCATGTGCTTTTTTTTTAATTCAGTCTCCGTGTGTATGCACTTTTGTAAGTCTTGTCATCTGTTCCCACCGGCATACAATGGCTAAGGTGCGGCCATAGTAAACCCGTCGTTTTGACGCCGTCAAAACGACGGGCCGGGTGAAAAATGCTGCCCGGCTGAATTACTCTGTGGCGTCACTGAAAACGGCTGTGCGTGGCCATAGTAGACCCGGCCCGGCCCGTTCTTTTTAACCCGTCGTTTTGACGTTCGAGCAACACGTCCGTTTGCCGGGTCGACGGAAAGGAAAATAATCAAGAAAAACTTATTTATGGTGCTTCAAAAATTCTGACGTCACAAACTAGTAAATTAACCTTTCCCGATTACATTCCAATGGTTTTGATAAAAGTTTTGGGGGGAGATTTTACGTAAAAACACTTTTTATGTCGAACTATTTTCTGTCGATTTGCGTCACCGCGCAGCCTCATTTTTGCGTCACTATCAGTCTCGGGGTGACCATATTGTCAAAAGA
This sequence comes from Stramonita haemastoma, assembly GCA_030674155.1. Lineage (NCBI taxonomy): Eukaryota > Metazoa > Mollusca > Gastropoda > Neogastropoda > Muricidae > Stramonita > Stramonita haemastoma. The sequence continues at coordinate 8,777,446 of CM060337.1, read as the reverse complement.
GACGGGCCGGGTTGACTATGGCCGCTTTGACGGATCCGTTCTCCCGTCAAAGAACGGCCGTCGAAACAACGGGACGGGCCGGGTTACTATGGCCGTAGCCTAACTCTTACGAAAAGCGGATTCCGAGCTCTCTGGAGTTATTAGAGCTATTAGAGTTGGCTTTTACCAGATCTTTTTATTTTTTAATAGAGTGCAAATTGTGTTTAGAAAAGGTTTCTAAAATGAATATGTAGGTCTATAGATGAAAATCAAAATGAAAATCAAACTTACAGTGATTAGTGACGGATGACGATGACCCGGGTTCGAGTCCGGTCGAGGAGATTTTTCTCCTGGAATTTACATCAGTGCTGACTCCACTCTCCCCAAAAGTCCTTCAGATGAGACTTTAAACCGAGGCCCCGTGTAGCAAAATCGCACACGTTAAATCCTGTTCCGGTTTTCGGAAGAGCAGCCATCGTGTGCCGGTGGGAACAGAAGAAAGATTGACAAAACTGCATACACACGGGGACTGGATGTAAAAAAGCACAAGAGCGACTTATGCCATTATCCTCGATATAAAAGAATAAATAAAAATAAATAGAATAAAATAAATAGTGTAGGTTTTTGAGATTCATGGAAGGTTTCTTTACGAGCTGGGACATTTACAAGAGGGAAGAATCGAAATTAATGTTGGGCGTTAGTGTTAGTGTTAGT
>CM060337.1:8746753-8749253 GCA_030674155.1 Stramonita haemastoma | reverse complement strand
TGAATGGGTTTTAGATTGGATGTGGATGTAGTTGTTGAAACACACTGTTGTCTGTTCTTGAGATAAGAAGCGAGTAGTTCTAGACTATTTGACGATATATTGCACAGGTCTAGCTTTCTGACAAGAAGTGTGTGGTCAGTTGTATCAAATGCTTTTTTGAAATCTACAAATAATACTCCAGAGAGAGAGAGAGAGAGAGAGAGAGAGAGAGAGAGAGAGAGAGAGAGAGAGAGAGAGAGAGAGAGAAATGAATTAATGAATAATTTTTATTTTTCAAGGGTTATAGAGTAAGTATTAGCCTACATACTTTTTCCATCCGGCCCTTGCCCTGATTAGGGAATATAGCTATAATAAAATTTTAAAAAATATTTTTAAAAAAAACGAAAAATAAGGTAATAGCAACCCCCTACCCTACAAACCACCATCACCAACAACAACAATTCAACATGGTAAAAAAAAAAAAATTAAAAAAAAGGAGATAGGATACATTCAACAAAACGCATAATCTCCAACTGGATACATTGATAATTATTTAAGCAAAAAAGATAGATATGTATTCACAGCACATAGTCCACAGCTGACTCCAACATTAATGTCAAGACAGATGCTCTGAGTATAATTACGTAAATCAAATAGATTAAAATCGAAAGGAGAAAAACAAAAGAAGAAAAAAAAACATTAAAAAACAATAACCAATTGGAGAAAAAATGCGCACGCACACACACACACGCACGCACGCACACACGCACGCACACACGCACGCTCGCACGCACGCACGCACGCACGCACGCACACACACACACACACACACACACACACACACACACACACACACACACACACACACACACACACACACACACACACACACACACACACACACAAACAGTAACAACAACGACAACAACAACGGAGAAAAATGTCCATAGTGCAAAACATAAACACATAAACAGTTTTGACAAATCAACATCCACTTTGGCCACTTTAAACAGTGTAATATTATTATGGTTTTCTGTTGACTGACACTGACCGTTGGCCAAGTCAGCTTCACCGTATGTCTGCCTGACCATCTCTGTCAATGAAGGTTTGGGATGATGGTCTTTCCTACAATAATCATCATCACTGTCCGGATCGAAGTGTGCGGTGGTTCGAATCCTTTTTGGGCCTAAAACTTTGCCCCCAACCATTAGACCGACCCTGAGTGGTGGTCTGGGTGATGGTCTTTCAAATGAGACGTGGTCCCATGTGTTACACATTATCTAGCGCACATAAAAGAACCCACGGCAACAAGAGGGTTGTCCCTGGCAAAATTTTGTTAGAAAAAAAGCCACTGTGATAGGGAAAAAATACAGTTGCAGACAGGAAAAAGATATTTTTAAAAAATGGGTGGTGCTGCTCTTGTGGCGATGCGCTCTCCCCAGGGAAAGCAGCCCGAAATTCACGCAGAGAAATCTGATGTGACAAAAAGTGGTATGACATAAATGAAAATAAAATAACTGTGTTGATGCGATCTTCCAAGTGCCTCTGTCATAATGCGTTCTTGGAGTATGTTGAACACTGTGGGAGATTAACCGTCTATCTATCTATCTATCTATCTATCTATCTATCTATCTATCTATCTATCTATCTATCTATCTATCTATCTATCTATCTATCTATCTATCTCTCTGTCTGTCTGTCTGTCTGTCTGTACTATCTATCTATCTATGTATCTATCTATCTATCTATCTGTCTATCTATCTATCTATCTATCTATCTATCTATCTATCTATCTATCTATCTATCTATCTATCCCTTAGTCTGGCGACCGTGGGGGCACCCATGAAGACTTGACAACCAGTTCCCTCCATTCCTCTCTCTATTCTGCCTTTCTCAAAATTTGGCTGAGTTCTAGGCCTGTCTATTTGCTGATGTTGTCCTCCCATCTCTTCCTTGGTCTGCTTCTTTTTCTTCCTCCTTGGACAGTGCCTTGCAGTATTGTCTTTGCTTGTCCTTTTGATCTTGTGACGTGCCTATACCATTTAAGTTTACGCTTCTTTACGATAGATAGAAGATTTTCGTATGAACCATAGGTTTGCTGGATTCTGTTACGCACCTCTTCAATGCTTATATGGTCTCTGTAGGAGATGCCAAGTTGTCTCCGGAAGCATCTCATCTCTACTGCCTGTACTCTTCTCTGCAAATCTGCAGTCAGGGTCCACGATTCACAGGCATAATATAGGAATATGGATATGACAAGGGAGCGCATTAGTCTGATCTTGGAGTTGAGTGAGATTTAAAAAAAAATTTTTTTTTTATCTTTCCAGATGATTAACCGTAACCTTGATAAAACTACATCTTGAAGCTAAACGACTCAATCTAACTTAAAAAAAAAAAAAAAAGCTTTATGACACAGACGGTGTTCTGTACAGTTTTAAAAAAAAATTCTGGCAGTGGAAAACTCCAACCGAAGCTAAACGACTCAATGTAACTTTTAAAAAAAAAAGAAAAAAAAAAGCTT
>CM060337.1:8721753-8739253 GCA_030674155.1 Stramonita haemastoma | reverse complement strand
CCACGATAGCCCAGACCACAGCTGCAATGACCAAACTGAAAGTCCTCTGGAAGGATACGAACATTCGCCATCAGCTTCAAGATCAGACTGATGAGTTCCCTCATCATGTCCATATTTTTGTACGCATGTGAAACGTGGACCATAACAGCAGACATTGAAGTAAGGATATAGGCAATGGAGATGAGATGCTTTCGCAAACTCCTGGGTATCTCATACAAGGATCATATTACTAATGAGGAAGTGAAAACCAGAATCGAAACTTTGATTTCCCACTAATCCTGCTATTGCATCTTAACTATAGAAACTCCTTTTTTTTTTTTTTTTTTTTAGTTTAGCATCACAAACTGTGTCTATGATATACAAAAAGATGATTACCCAGTTGTAGTTTTTGACAAGTTTCTGATTCGAGCATAGCAACGAAGGGAGGCGACTCCCCATAAATACACCATTTTGCATTTTATCACGATTTGGAACTTTGTTGGGGGGGATTCTGAGATAAGGTATAGCCTATCATGTTCTTAAGATGCAAGCACAAATCAGCAATCATGTGATATGCTGTATTGTATCCAAAAACATTTTAGTGTCAAGGAAGAAAAAAGAATAACTATGATCAAGGAACAAAAATACAACAGACAAACGAAACCATGAAAAATGTCCCTTGGTTTACTTTTTGCAAAACGAATCAGGCAGTAGTCAGAAATAGTCGCACAAAAATAGCTTTGATATCATGGTGATGCTGTCATTAAACTTAAGGTTACCCACCACTTATTCTTTTCCATCAGAAACATTGCTATAAATTTCCTTGGCCTGTAAACTAATATTTTATAGTCTGGCATCTTTTGACACGGGTGGATGTCACTAGTCGGTCTTTCTGCGTTGGAGTGTTGCAACATTCTTCACCTCTAGCGCCAGTCTCAACTTGTAGCCCCTGTTTACCACTCTTTTGGATGGGAGATACAGCTTGTTTATGAAGGAATATCAGCTTTAATCGGAATGTCTGGCGGTGGTGCATTTTTTTTTTTTATCGTCTGTCTCGCTGTTGGTGGAGTGTGTGAATGAACGGCGCAGTTTCATCATCCCGTTATGGTTACCATCCAGGCCTGGAAAAATATAGCTTTTTCTTTATTTCGCTCCTCGTCTAGGGATCCGAGGTTCACCAATGGTCAGATTTTGCCTTAAAGTAAAAGTGTCCCAGAACCTGTGTGTTCGTAAGGGGAGCGAGGCATCAGAGACCTCAGCTTCTCTAGGGGCTAGCATGTTGAGGGCGGCGCCCATCTCCTCTCCCTCGCTGCTTTACCTTCCCTGACCCTAAAGAGGGCAGGTACCCATTGACAGCTGTGTGAACTGGGGGAACTGTACTGTAGCCAAGGCGCGCAAACGGTCACCCATTCAATTGGCAACCACGCTCGACGCTGCTTAACCTTGGCTGGGGGAAAGCGAGGGCTCTGACCACTGAGCTATCTTATCCCCTTCAGTGACAGTGACCTAACACGAAACCTGTGTCCATGTGTTTAAAAAAAAAAAGTTTTGTCCTCTGTTTCTGTGGGCATGAAATTAGCCTACTCTTCCTAAAGATGGACCGGGTTTTTAACGAGTGTGTTATGTTCTGCGTGCGTTCGCACACAGAGCCTCGGTATGAAATCTCATCCGAAGGACTTTTGGAGGAGTGGAGTCAGTACTTATGTTAATTAATTAACTCCTGGTTAAACCTCCCAAAATGACTACCTCCGTGGAGGCTGGATACAGGGCCCATCAGGTCACGAGTGCAACGCCCTGACCACTAGGCTATCAACCCTACCCAAAATACATCATTGAACATGGCGCTTGTAGCCTATTGACTTGAACTTGACTTCTTCCTTAGGCTACACTCTGCCTTTAGATGGTGTCACTTTTCCTTCTGTTTTCCCACATAACTCTTGCATTTGTGTCATAGTATAAAGTCATCCACACAAAAAAAATTAAACACCACTTATATAAAAGACTAGTCTCTACTCAAAACTCATATGATTTTGCACACATTTAGTAAGTTTGATTTTTTTTTTTACACCATGTCTTTTTTTTAAAGTATGAACTTAAAAAAAAAATCTGTGGAAATCAGCAAACACTTCCCGACTAGCGCTCTATACAAGATACTACATCACTGGTGAGGTCACGGTGGAGTGTAGCCTGTATAAATACTGATTTGACTTCTTCCTTAATTCTGAGAAGTCACTGAGGCACCAGAGGAACATTGTTTGGCATTGCGTGTATCTTGGGCTTGGACTTCAGGGAAAAAACGCAAGCTAAAGTGGTAGGGGCAAGTCACACTAACATCTGGACTGGCCGAGACTGTCTTACAGGGAACAGTAAAAGGGGAGGAGACGAAGAGGCAGACAGAGAAAACGATAGGAAGACAACATCAGAGATGGACAGACCTTGGGTGGAGCGATCTGCTACGGAGGGCGGAGGACCGTGAGGAGTGGAGGAAGCTGGTTGCAAAATCTTCAGTGGTGCCCCAATGGTCTGCAGGACTACGGGACAGGGGAAAGGGAAGGAGAAGGTGTCTTGTGCAAGTTGAAGCGAGCAAAGTATAATAAATTATTATCCTAGTGCAGAATGTCCACTCCCTGCTGAAGGGGGGTTATTTTGTTATGGCCGCCACTCGGGGAGTATCACCAGCCATGGCTGGCCTGCTCTCGCTTTGACAAAGAGAGGGATAGAGTAAATTTAATTTAATTATTCTTTTATATCGGGGATAATGGAATAAGCAACCATATGCTTTTTACAGCCAGTCCCCGTGTGTATGCAGTTTTGTAAATGTCATCTGTTCCCACCGGCACACGATGGCCTACTCTTACGAAAAGCGGAACAGGATTTAACGTGTGTGCAAGATGTTCTGAGCTGACACAGTGAGCTCAAGCTGTTAGTGTTAGGTATGAGTTTCGAACACCAAACTTTGGTTTATAGTCTCATCCAGATGACTTCCAGGAATACTAACTTAGTCAAAGCCAATGTTCTTGATGTAAAAAGGCGAATGAGTGCATATTCCAATATCCTCGAAATAAAGAATAAAATGAATTTTTGAAAAAAAGATAGTGGGAAAACGCCCATCGAAGCATACAGTGAGGTATATATATGAAAGCAGTCATACACAAAACTTCCCCAGCCTGGTGTATACGTCTACAATCCTCACTGTGATTCCCAGCCCACTGAGTTAGGCACAGTGCATAATTGTTCTGGATGAGCCCCAAAGATTTTTAAGCTGAGCCACGCAAAACAACAGCAACAACAACTGAGAATATAGCAAATGCACAGCTATTGTACAGAACGACACACGAAAAGCACAAGACATAGCCACAGTACACTCAGAACAAACTGTACAGAGTATAGAAAAGAGCACGGTATCTTCTTCTTTTTCTTCTTCTTCTTCTCTTCTTCTTTTCTCTTCTTCTTCTTCTTCTTCTTCTTCTTTTCTTCTTCTTCTTCTTCTTCTTTTTTTTCTTCTTCTTTTCTTCTTCTTCTTCTTTCTTCTTCTTCTTCTTCTTCTTCTTCTTCTTCTTCTTCTTTTCTTCTTCTTCTTCTTCTTCTTCTTCTTCTTCTTCTTCTCTCTTCTTCTTCTTCGCCGTCGAACGCTCAGACAGTCACTTCTGTTGTCTGTTATAATTTATGAGAGAAAATGCGTCACACTGCCGTTAAGCGCCTGACAAGTTAGGCCCAGCCCACCCGACTTCGGCGTTACAGTCTGGCAGCATAGCACGCAGTCGTAGGCCTATACAATGCACTGCCAACTCGTGGTATGAGCTTTACTTTTGTTGGCACTGTTGCTTCAAGATGACTGGCTTTTGCTACAATGGTAGTAAAGATATGTTAAGTTATAGTGCCCTGTGACAATAGCAGGAATAAAGTAGTGAAATTTGTTTTTATTAACAATTATTTCAGTAGTGGTAGAACTGGTAGTAGTAGATCTAGATCTAGTAGCAGTAACAGCAGTAGTAGTAGTAGTAGCAGCAGCAGCAGCAGCAGCAGCAGCAGTAGTAGTAGTAGTGTAGTAGTAGTAGTAGTAATAGTAGAAGTAGTAGTAGTAGTAGCAGCAGCAGCGCAGCAGCAGCATGTAGTAGTAGTAGTTAGTATAGCAGCAGCAGCAGCAGCAGCAGCAGCAGCAGCAGTAGTAGTAGTAAGCAGCAGCAGCAGCAGCAGCAGCAGCAGTAGTTAGTAATGCGCACAGCAGCAGCAGCAGCACAGCAGCCAGCAGCATCAGCAGTAGTAGTTACAGCAGCGCAGCAGCAGCAGCAGCAGCAGTAGTATAGCACAGCAGCAGCAGCAGCAGCAGCAGCAGCAGCGTAGTAGTAGCTAGCAGCAGCAGCAGCAGCAGCGCAGCAGTAGTAGTAGTAGCAGCAGCACAGCACAAGCAGCAGCAGCAGCAGCAGTAGTATAGTAGTAATTAGTAGTAGTAGTAGTAGTAGTAGTAGTATGTAGTAGTAGTAGTAGTAAAGAGCCGCAGCAGCAGCAGCAGCAGCAGTAGTAGTAGTAGTAGTAGTAGTAGTAGTAGTAGTAGTAGTAGTAGTAGTAGTAGTAGTAGTAGTAGTAAGAGCCGCAGCAGCAGCAGCAGTAGTAGTAGTAGGTAGTAGTAGTAGTAGTAGTAGGAGGAGGAGGAGGAGGAGGAGGAGTGAGGAGGAGGAGTAGTCCGGTGTGTAATGATTCTTTGCATATTACTTTTTTTGTACAAGAAATGTTCAAGAAGAGCCGAAGGGATTTTTTTTTTTTTTTTTGCCGATACTTCAATTTCCTAATCAAACTGTTTACTTTCAGTAAATTTCAGTAATCACAGATAATTTTAGAGTTACACTGACTGAATAGCATTATCCCAAAATTTACTTCAGTCATATATCCTTTGCCTTAACATATTTTGCAGAAACAAACAAAACAACCTAGCCCATGCTTCATGGTTGGGTTTTGTTTGTTGTGTTTTTTTTTGTTTGTTTGTTTGTTTTGTTTTTGGGGCGGTGATTTTTGGTTTAGGTTTTCTTTCTTTGTTTTGTTCTTGGTTTGTTTTGACTTTGTTTTTGTTTTGTTTTTGTTTGTTTGGGCTTTTTGTTGTTTGTTGTTGTTGTTTTTGTGTTTGGGGGGGGGGGGTTGTTGCTTACTTTGTTTGCTTTATTTAGCAGCCTTTCGCAAAGCTGAGAAACAATGCCCAGCGCTAGCTAGCAAAACACCAGTGTACAAATTACACGCTTCTTCCCGGCCTTTCCGTCAGACAGGTGTGACAGGACAGTGCACTCACACCAACAGCTGCATTGGTTATGACAGCCAACCTGAAACTAGCTGGCGGTGGTTTGAGGAAGGTGACATTGGCAGCCATTGCGGAGACACACACAACCTTGAAGACGCCGGCCGGTGTCCTGAACCCAGAAAAGAACCAATCAACGAACGCGTTACAACATCAGCCGACACGGTCTGTGTGTCCTGAACCTAGAAAAGAGCCAATGAGGGAGTTCGTTTCAAACATATCTGCTGACGAGGTGTAATAGTGGCCAACAACAACCACAAAAAAAGAAGAAAAAGGGGACAAACGTGATGTATGATAACATTAATTTTTTTTTCGAGGTTGACGAATGCCTTTGTGTTACTGGCTTGAGGAATTCAGTCCCCCTTGTTTTGCACAAAGCATCAACAGGGAAGGCAAATCTCAAGTGGGTAATAGAGGAACGGACGTCAGTTATTTATTTATTTATTCTTTTATATCGAGGATAATGGAATAAGCATTCATGTGCTTTTTTACATCCAGTCCCCGTGTGTATGCAGTTTTGTAAACTGCAGTTAGTCAAGTTGAGCACAACTGGCAGCGGCCTGTCCATAAGGTGCAACCAATACTAATGCACTTTTTTTCCAAGGTTGTCATACGTTTTTCACATACTAGTTAGGTAACCTAAATAGATAAATAAATAAATAAATAAATAACACCCAGAGACAAAGTAAGCCTACTTGTCAGTTCTGGATCCCATTGCAACCATCACCATTTTCAAAAGTAGGCCTACATAAACCTATGAAATGCTTTTTTTTTTTTTTGGTTTGTTGCTTTGTTGTTGTTGTTTTGTTGGTTTGTTTTGTTTTGTTTGTTTGTTGTTGTTGTTGTTGTTTTTGGGGGGCAGTTTATTCTATACTGCTTTATTGCCACAGTAACAATCCTTTACAGACAATAAGCAACAGTTTGCTGCATAGACTTGTTACTGTTGCATGTATTACAGTTAGCACGATAGAAATGAATGCTATCCTTAGTATCTATCTGTTCAGCAGACTACCAGCTGTCAGCTGTACGCCCGGTATCGCCGCGGTGCAACTGTAATTATCATTAATTTCTCCTTGTGTCCGACTGTAGTAACCTGACTGGCCAACTACTTAATCTACTACATTGGTGTGTGTGTGTGTGTGTGTGTGTGTGTGTGTGTGTGTGTGTGTGTGTGTGTGTGTGTGTGTGTGTGTGTGTGTGTGTGTGTGTGTGTGTGTGTTGTGTTTGCGTGTGTGCGTGCGCGCGCGTGTACGAGTGTGAGTGTTTGTGACATTTTTATTTTAAGTTATCATATAATGTCTGAACAAATATGAAATGTAGCTATTTCGTGTCTTTGATTATGATTCGTTTCAATATGCCTGTCAGTATTGTAATTGTAATTGCCCTTCAGGGATGATTAAAGTGTTTTTGACTTGACTTAACCTGACTTGATTTGACTTAAACCTTACAGGCAGTGTACGAGTCTCTGAAGTAAGTTGAACCTGGTATAGTTCCTCTACCGAAATCGGATGGGCTGGGCCTGACTTGTCAGGCGCTTCATGGCAGCGTGACGCATTTTCGCCCATATGACAGACAACAATAGTTGCTGTCTGAGTGTTCGACAACGAAGAAAAAGAAGTCCCCCCCCCCCTCCCCCCCTACATGCCGTTGATCACACACAGCATCCTAGACACTTTCGTGACGTGACATCCATACATACAAGCGCTTTGATTTGTTTTCACAAGATATACCGCTATATAAGTTCCATATATTATTATTATTATTATTATTATTATTATTATTATTATTATTATTATTATTATTATATTATTATTATTATTATTATTATTATTACACGTACCACTGGGCATGTTGAATATTGAATATTACCACTTTCAGAGGCGGCTAGTGTCTCTGTGTGAAATCTGACCTGCTCATTCTGCAGAGCAATGCCACTCACTTGTCCTCCTCTTTCTCTGTGTGTGTTTGTTTCCCTAAGTGAGTGTTTGTTTTCGTTCTTCTTCTTCTTTTTCTACACAACGTTACCTGGGATTGCTCTCTAAATGGTGCCCTGGTTTTTGTTTGGTTTTTTTTGCTCTTTTTTTTGTTTTTGTTTTTTGGTGTTTTTTTTTTTGTTTTTTTTACGTTCCTTAAATGCGGGTACCACTCATGACCTGAGCTTATTGTCCCATCTGCGAGACTAGTACCCAGACCACTATTCGAGTTCTAGTAAATAGGGGCAGAGATCAAGTTGTACTGTACTATCGGGCTTGGCAGTTGATTAAAAAAAAAATCACGGACAGAAACAAAATCCCCTCCCCCCCCCCCCCCCCCCAATTTTTTTTTTAAATGGGTAGATCAGTGACTGGTCTGACAGTTACGCACCCATCTAAATGCAAGAAGTTATCTTGAAAGTCGGACTTTCCCTCTCCTTATCCACAAGACCATGAGTGGCGGTCTGGGTACTTGTCTTTCAGTCGAGAGTAGAAATCAAGGTTTTGATAGCACAGGCTTAAAATCATGACCCTGTTCGAGTTTTTGTTCCTCTGCTACAGCTCGAGGTTCACTGATGCGGCAATGGTGAGACTTTGCGAATGCGACTGTTATAGCTCACCGAGAAGGTAGCCACATTCCGACATCGGGAGGTTCAAGTGTGTTTGTATGTCATTCCCATTACTGTAATGTTGACCAGCCACCATTCCGCGTTTTCAGTGGTGACCCGAGAGCTCAGTGGTCAGAGCCCTTGACCTTCCCACACTGAAGGTAAGCAGCGTTGCTTGTTTGTATCAATGTATTAAACTAGCGCCTTGGCTTCAACACAGTGCCCCCTGTTCACCCAGCTGTCAATGGGTACCTGCCCTCTTTAGGGTCAGGGAAGGTAAAGCAGCCAGGGACAGGAGATGGGTGTCGCCTTCAATATGCTGGCCCCTGGAGAAGCTGAGGTCTCTGATGCCTTGCTCCCCTACAACCGCCTAGGTTATGGGACACCTTTACCTTTATTGCAACTACTCACACATGACTGGTGTGAAAGCTAGGGATATACCTTCAAGGTGTAATAATTATTACCGTTGTATTATAAACAAATTTGGGTTTCGTTTGTTTTCCCTTTTTGTTTTGTTTTTTTATACTGAAGGGGGTTCTTATTTATTCTGGAATGTTCCTTGAATTCAGCACTTTGAATAAACACCACATTTTAGGCAACTTCCTACCTTAAAGAAAAAGTGAGAGAGAGGGAGACAGACAGACAGAGAAAGAAAGAAGACGACAGAGAAAGAAGAAGCAAAGAAAACAAATCAGTGAGAGAAAGAAGTAACATAAAACAAAAAAATAGCAGAGACTAAGAGCGAGAAAAAAGAAATTATAAGACAAAGATGAACCCAGAGAGAGAGAGAGAGACAGAGACAGAGTGAGAGAAAGAGACAAGAGTGAGAGAGAGAGACAGAGACAGACACAGAGTGAGAGAGAGGGAGATCCACAGAAATAGAAAGAAGACAGAGAAAAACTGTTTCTAAAAACCACCACACCTTCACACAGCCATCCTTCTCACACAAACCATCAGCCACAGCAGATCTGAGCTTTGAATTATGTTTTTATTACATTTTTGTCCAGCTGTATCATCATTTGATCATCACAACACACACAACTCTTGTCAACACAATCATTTGATCTGTGTCTTAGCATTCTTCACTATGTACACAATATACATATATATATATATATATATAACCACAACTAAGATCCATCATCTATTGATGCAAATGTCGCATGGTCAAGTGATAAATGATGTATCATGAGGACGATTATAACATGGAATTTATGAAGAGAAAACAAACAAACAAACAAAAAATAAAACAACACCCACCCAAAACCCATCACAGCTGTGCCATGAACTGTCTTAGCAATTCAGAATTCGTTTCAATCCACCATTTTGAAGCTGATCCTCTACTGCCTTTTACAATCAATCACCTCCCCCCCCCCCCCCCCCCCCCCCATCTGGGCTTTACACACCAGACAGTTGATATTCATCATTCATGCTATACATGCACAACCTTTCCACTGATACTCACTCATACAGACAGTTGATATTCATCATTCATGTGATACATTTATACATGTACAACCTTTCCATTCATGCTCACTCAAACAGAGATATTCATCATTCATGCTACACATTTATACATGTACAACCTTTCCATTCATGCTTACTCATAGACAGTTGATATTCATCATTCATGCGATACATTTGTACATGTACAACCTTTCCATTCATGCTCACTCATACACGTAACATACTTGAACAATCTTAGCTAGATTTTTTTTATCAAATAATTTAAGTACTGTAGTTGTCCACATCTTTCCACAGCTCAAAGCATCGATAAGATTAGAACCACCTTGAGCTTCGTATATCCATTTTGGCTTGGCATACAGAGACATGGGAAACACACACACACACATACACACACACGCGCGCGCATACCTGACTCACATATGGCAAGTTTTGATACGTTTGAAGCCACTCTCACCAATGACACACAACAGCACCTCATGACAAGATTAAAATATTCCTATCTTCCCCCCATCCTCTACTTCAATTTCTTGATTTAAAACTTTGATATCTGCTCTCCCTCTTTCTCACTGAACCCACACCTTCCTCTCACACCTCTGTTCATACTAGTGAACTGCTAAACCTCTTTCATTCCAAGCCATTTACTCCAAGCACCCATAAGAGATTTATACATACAGTGCCCTATGCTTCTTTATTTTCAGCAGAATGCTCACATCATATAAAATGCTCGTCTTCAAACACATTCAGTCCTTTAGTACTAAGCATTCACACTTTTCTTTTTTTCTTCTTAATTCCTTGCTTCCTATCTTTCAAATTTCTTTTTTTTTCTTTTTTATAAATTTCACTCACATCACACTGTCTCAGTTCATCACAGAAATGCATTCACTTTAAGCCTGCATAAATGTAGAAGAAAAGGAAAAAAAAAAAAAGTTCAGGTAGTACTCATCCAGCTTTCTTAGCTTTGCATGAAGGGATTGAATTAATTAGTAAATGCTGCATATAGTTCTACGATTACTAATGCAGTTAACGACACACCAAGTTGAAACTTTGAATGAACAGCTAAACAGCTATAGAACTCTCTTCATTGCGTAGTACCTCAATCTATCATCTACAGAGGAGATATAAAAAAAAAAAAAAAAAAAGACCTACATCACTATCAAGCACTGTCAGCAGTTTCAAGAGTTTTCTGTTCCAGCACTCCTGATCCTCTTTGCAATCCTTTCACGCAGACGTTGAGCTTGAGTCAGATGATGGTCACTCGGCACAAGCCAAACATCCTCAGCCAGATGTCAGTCAGTCTGTCTGCAGAGAGCACCGTCCATAACCGAGAATGCCATATCTGCCATGCTGCCTTCAGTCAGGATGTGAAAGACTGTCCCCAGAAAGAGGCATTCCAGAGGCCATCTACCTCACCACACCTGTTATTCTGCAGCAGGTGGGGCTTCAGGTGTGAAAGACTCTCTACCTCACACCTGTTTACTGCAGCAGGTGGGGCTTCAGGATCCACATCCTTCCTTCCACTGTTTCCAACTAGCAGCCAGTCCTTGCATCACAAAACAGACGTTGGGATGAGGGGAGACAACTGGACTAACTGGGAGCTGCCGCTGCTGCTAATGCCATTTTGGTTGTCATGGTACCATCCCTCTCTCTCCTCCCTCCCTCCCTCCCAGGCCTGGCGTGGTGAAGACTAGCAAGCTAATGCACGATACACGTCTGTCTGTGTGTGTGTTCACTGGTTGTCCGTCATGGTTGCCGAGGCCCCCACTCTGAAGATGGCACGTCCTGTGATGCGGCATTCACAGAAATCGTCAAACACCTGCTTCATGTCCTCAATGGGGAACACCGCGTAGCAGGGAGGGTCCAACTGCAACACACCAACATCACGATTCATAAGCCACGGTTTGTTTAACGTGCATAGCTTGCATCTATGGGATTAGTGTAGGCATGCAAGTATGTCGATGGGATAAGTGTATGCATATGTTGATGGGATTAGTGTATGCATACAAAGTCTGTTGATGGGATTAGTGTATGCATACAAGTCTGTTGATGGGATAGGTATATGCATACAAGTCTGTGATGGGACAAGTGTATGCATACAAGTCTGTCTATAATATTGGTGTATGCATGTAAGTCTGTCTACAAGATATGTGTATGCATACAAGTCTGTCTATAAGATTAGTGCATCTGTCAATGGGATTAGTGTATGCATACAAGTCTGCTGATTTCATTAGTGTTTGCATACAAACTATTGATAATGGTGCAAGCTTTCTATCCTTTGATACACTTAAGCATCCTCAAATTTTCTCTCAATTTTTCTTTTTAAAGAGACAAGAAACTAAGAAATTCCACACAACATATGTGTATTCTGTGAAGAACAAGAGATCAGGGAATTAAAACCACAACTGTTCTATTTCGTGTTCCAATCCAATCCAATCATGTTGCTTAGATCCCGCCGACTGCACAGGCCGTATCGGGCTGTCACCTCGTCACATTTCTATCTCGTGTTAACATGGCTATTCATTCTACTTTATTTTACATGGCTATTCATTCTACTTTATTTTTTACTCAAGTGCCAAGTCATTCACTTTTAACTGATGAAAACTGGACCAAAAAAAAGAAAAAAAAAAAGAAAATGAAGCAGAAAAACATGTCTGCTTTGCTACTTACATTTCCCTCAGACAGGAAGCTGACGAGCTCTTGCAGCTGGTTCAAGGTGCCCTTGGGAATTCCCACAATGCTCTGCTGTTTGGCCGCCAGAGCGCTGAGAGAAATGGAGACCTCCGTCTTCGAGCTGCCTCCCACCAGAATCAGCCCCTCCTGTTGGCACACACACGACACAGAGCACAACTTTAGTGACGGCTGGTGACAATGCTTTATACTGGTGAATAACAGTGACAGCTGTGACAATGCTTTATACTGGTGAATAACAGTGACAGCTGGTGACAATGCTTTATACTGGTGAATAATAGTGACGGCTGGTGACAATGCTTATACTGTGAATAATAGTGACAGCTGGTGACAATGCTTTATACTGGTGAATAACAGTGACAGCTGGTGACAATGCTTTATACTGTGAATAATAGTGACAGCTGGTGACAATGCTTTATACTGTAAATAACAGTGACAGCTGTGACAATGCTTTATACTGGTGAATAACATGACAGCTGTGACAATGCTTTATACTGGTAAATAACAGTGACAGCTGGTGACAATGCTTTATACTGTGAATAACAGTGACAGCTGTGACAATGCTTAACTGGTGAATAACAGTGACAGCTGTGACAATGCTTTATACTGGTAAATAATACACAAGTTCAATTCCTGTTGTGGAACGAACTTTTTTTTGTTATTTAAAAAAACAAAATATCTGCAAGGCAAAAAGAGTTCATACGGTACTGTATATCAGTAGGCCTAACCAGTATTCCTATCTATACGTCACCCTAAAAGGCAGGAAATATAAGTGAATAGTTATCTATCTAACTCAACCAATGTAAATATGAACAACTTTTTAAAAAACGGCAACTCCAAAAAACCAAACCCAACAACTCTGCCGAAACCTTTTTTCTTCACAAATGAAGAATATACTAAAAATAACTAACAATAACTAATTTATATACACACATATATCTCCTCCTTTCCTATCTATATCTTCATTCTGAAATAACAACAAAAAGAAAACCCAATTTTTTTTTTTTGAGTGGTGCAGAAATTCTCACAACCTCACAAAACTCCTAACTCAAACAAACGACCACACAGTAAAACGACGACGATGACGACACTCACTCTGTTCAGAACTTTCAGGGACCTCTGCATGGTTCTGGGGTTGCTGACAAAGTCGATGATGATGTCCACTCCCCCTCGACAAGCATCCAGCGTTCTCTCCACGATGTACTGCTCGTGGTCCTCCTCGTTCCAGTGCACGATGTCGTAGCAGCCGTGGTCTTGCGCCGTCAGCAGTTTGTCGATGGAGTTGTCGGCGACGAAGAGTCGCACACTGTTGGACATGGACCCATCAGCAGCTGAGCCAATCGGATCGTCCACAGGCCCAGGCCTCCGGCCCCAACCACCAACACGTTCACGCAAGCTGCAACCATAAAAAAGATGACGATAGTTCGATGTTTTGTTTTTTGTCAGTGAATTTGTGTTCAATGTGTGAGAGTGTGTGTGTGTGTGTGTGTGTGTGTGTGTGTGCGCGAGTCTCTGTGTGTGCTTAGGTCTCTGCATGTGTGTCTGTGTGTTTTGGAGAACACAATGTCCATTTCTACATGTCTATTTCTGCATGGACAAAATGAAACAAATTTCTGAAGTTGTGCGTATCCATGTAGACTTAAAACCTTTTTTTTTATGTCAACATGGTTTATACATCAAGATATATGTAAACATATGAACTGAATTATGGACACACATTTTCAAAAAACATCGGTTCGGATTTGACCATACAAAATATCAAAGGCGTCATCTAAGATTAAAATGCAGAGATTCCTTTTCAAAATTTTACTTTTGTTTGAGAAAAAAAAAGGGTTGACTGACAAACAACACAGAGCAGAACGCCACTCACATTTGACTTGCTGCAGCTTCTCCACATGAGGCCTCGCTGCCAAAATGGCTGCATACGCCGACAGGGCACCGCCAGGAAGCATGGTGGCGACCTCTAGGGAGAGGTTGTGGGGGATCTGCATCAGCATGCTGGGGTCAGGGATGGCCAGGTACTCGGCATAGCCACTCTCCGCCAGGCTGTCGTCAGGAAACAACACCACCTTGTCGCCTGGCGTGAAGTTGCAGTTGGGGAGATTCTGGCCAATGTCGTGGATTGTGCCGGCCACTTCCATGCCTGTGAAACACACAGAGAGTAAGAGACAAGTGTTAGGGAAGGTGGACTGACTAACGAGCGGGGTGGTAGTCTTTGTGTGAAGACAGCAACAGTGTGGTTGTATCTTCAAACACTGGCATGTAAAGAAAGAAACTGATTGGTTCTCCTTAACTCAAATGTATACAGACCTTTTTTTTTTTTCCTTTTCTTTCATTTTTCAACACTTTCCCACCAAACTACAGATTCTAAATCATGCGCGCCTCTTCTTTATCCCCCTCCCTCAACCAAATGATCCACTTCTTTCATTTGCTCTCCTTCCCTAACTAATTCTTTTCTTAAAAATTTTATTTCAATTTTAAATCTGAACTTTTTTCTTTTGAATAACCTACAAATCAAAAAAATAATTTGTAAACAATACTGAAAACATGATAGCATAATCACACAGACCAGATGGGGAGAGGAGTTTAAAAAAAAAAAGAAAAAAAGTAGCAGTTTTCAACAAGCTCATGTCAAACTATGTTTTTGTCTCTGAACACAAAACAGGGATGTTACCTGGGAATCTCGGCCTGATGCGTTTGCGTCTGATCTGTCCTTCTGCAAAGCACGCACCAATGTAGTCCACCTGAAAACACAGAATACAATGAATCATACACTAATAGTGTAATAAATACTTCAACTCAAGAAAAAACAGAAAAAGGTCCAAACTTGAATAAATTGAATCCATACCAAAAAAACCCAAAAAACTGCTCAACCTTTAAAATTGGTGTCTTCTTGCATAGCTCTGTTTATGTCTCTGCCTTAACAAATCCAGCATTCATAACCATTTTTTTCTTTTCTTTTTTTTCCATTTTCGTGTTTTCCTTACCTTTAATTCCAACAAATCCATTCTCTCCATAGCCTATTTAGTATGAATGTACTTGAAGCTAAGTAATAATAATAAATCCTCCAATGTATAAATTTACATTTGATAAATATCTTTTAAAAGAAAATTCTGCCCTTCAAATGACAACTACAGTCAATCTTTCTCACCTTGATCACAACTCCTTCTTTGGGCGTTTCAGGCACAGTCAGAGAAGCGGAAGAACACAGTTCAGACAAGGGATGCGCCATCGACGCGGAGCTGGAAGGATTCATCACCTGAACCTCAGCATTGTGGTTCACTTCGTTGTCAAGCATCTTGAATGGTCTGGAAAAAAACAAAAATTCCAATACCTGAATATTTTTTTTCTCATCTCATCTGTATTGTAACAGACTAAATAAAAGGCCAAAACATAATAATCCATTTTTTTCACTACAAGAATCAAACTCAGAGCAGAAGGATGAGGACGGTTGGTCGAGAAATGTTATGACAAAAAAAAATTGTTGTTCATGCGCTCGGAGGCTCATTCCTTATTTGCCAAAACACTGTTCAACTGACTGACAATCTAAAAACGAAAGTAGATCACTGATCAGAAAATAAGGGTGAAAAGATGAGTCATGCTGTAAATAAGATTGTCAGAAAGGATGCTCAATCATCAATCAAAACATGTCAAATACCAGTACACATTACAATTCAGTATTCTCAGATTCTGTGAATGCACATGTATATAATAATATATTTCCAGTTAGCCTAGCTTGTAGGCCTACATGTTCTAACTTCAATGTCATTGTGTTTTCTTTCGACCTAGAAAAATACACATTTTACCACTACCAAAGTCCGATTACTATCATCACTTTTCCTATGATGCACAGATCGATAACGTATCTGATTTCTAAAATGGCTCTCACAATGCCTTAATTTCCCATGTGATAAGAAGAAAGCTCGATCAGCAATCCCAAGGTTCATGGCTAAGTCATGAGAGAACCAAGTCAATATGTGGCGCTCCACCACGAAATGAGTCGCTTAGCACATTACCCAATTTTGCGCTAGGAGCCTTTAAAGGCAGGTGGGGGTCAAGTTGTCAATTTTGTGATTTTGATTGATTATTAAACTACATCTGTTAATTTATCTTGTAATGCAATATCAAGATATCATTTTTATTCCTTTTGCTTTTAAATGTGTTTTGAAAATACCAAAGCACTCATTCTGACAACCTGTTACTAAAACAAACTTGCCCGTTTCTCATTTTGTCACATCCTGCAGTCTATCATTTCAATTTGTAATAATGTTGCACAGAATTGTCCGATTTTCAATCTGTTTTTTGTGTTTGATAGCCACTTTATTGCACATTAATAACATGTCAATAACTAAAAATTGACCTCATGTGCACTCCGTCTCATTATGTGGTGGAGCGTCACATATATGCAAGCACGCAAGGTCACCACAAGCCAATGAAATGACGTTCTATGTTGTAAGGCTCAAAACGAAGGTCGGCCCTACCGACTTTCATACTTTCTTGCCTCTACCAGACTTATCAGACTAGCAGGATCAGCATCGACCCTTGGTTCTTGCTTGTTTGCTTAAATTTGCCCCACTAACAATCTACAATGGTGTGAATTTGAAATGACAAAGACAGAATAAAAATCAATAGGCCTAGTCCAACCACAGTCGACGGCCTTCACATTGCGTGACTGGATCATGATCAGCTGGTGAAACTTGGCCGAGATTTGAAGTCTCAAGTCTGGCCGATGCGCATAATTTTTTTTGTAATATTATTAATCAAAACCGGTGGGGTAGTTGTTTGGTCACATTCTCTGTACAACCAGTCTGTGTTTGCCTCGCGAATGAAATTATGAAACGCTAGAAAAGGCTGTCAACTGTATAGATCAGGCTAATATTACGATTATCATTTAGACATTTCATGATCCGAAATCGGAACTCTCAGACAAACCAGCTGACATCTCCAGGCCGTGGTCAGTTTCAAAAGGTCAATGTCGCATAGCAAATTCATTTCAGCAATGACTGATCTCAGTCTAACCGACAGATCTAGGCCTATTCCCCCCACATCGGCTTATGTCGGTGTATGCATGTTTTGCATCAACCCAGAGACACAAAGTGTGTGTGTGTGTGTGTGTGTGTGTGTGTGTGTGTGTGTGTGTGCGTGTGTGTGTGTGTGTGTGTGTGTGTGTGTGTGTGCGCGCGCGCGCAAACCAGACACAAAAAGTGTGTGTGTACGAGCGCACGCGTGCTGTATTTGTGTGTGTGTGTGTGTGTGTGTGTGTGTGTGTGTGTGTGTGTGTGTGTGTGTGTGTGTGTGAATTAGGCCTAAAAAAGTAAAGGTGTGTAGACAAGTATTTCTTTGTGAACTGAAATTCTGATTTTCCAGTGAAACCTGTAAAATAAAAATAAAAGCATGCCTAGGCCTAACCTAAAGCACAAGGGGGAAAACTGAAAGAAAAAGAAATCAACATGAAGTAGGCTAGGCCTAATACTATCATAAAACACATCAACTTCCACTTA
>CM060337.1:8714253-8716753 GCA_030674155.1 Stramonita haemastoma | reverse complement strand
TTATCGTCATCATCATCATCATCATCATCATTACTATTCTTCTTCTTCTTCTTCTTATGTTGTTGTTGTTGTTGTTGTCATCGTCATCATCATCATTATTATTATTATTATTATTATTATTATTATTATTATTATTATTATTATTATTATTATTATTATTATTAAGCACAGTGGTAAGCAAATGGGCAGAAGAGTGCAAATTTATGCTGGTGCACAGCAAAGTGACAGGCCCTATTTTCTCTTTACTGACAGCGCCAGTGCATGTGTGTGTATGTTTGAGTGCATGCCTTTTATGCACCTCAAATATTAGATTTATTGTAGGAAAAGCACTGTCCCTTCCTGCGAACCTTCCTACACATAAAGGCAGACTCCTCTGTAGGCAACCTAGGTTACTCAACATCCAGTATGTACAGAAGTACATCTGACAGAAAAAGAAAAAAAAAGGGTAAGCACTGTGCATGTGGTGGCGATGGGCCCTCTCTCCCATGGAGAGCAGCCCAAATTTCAGGCAGAGAAATTTGCTGTGACATAAAGTGGTATAAATAGATGAACAAATAAATGAATAAATAAATAAAGTGAGTAGTCTTTTCAAATCATGAGGTTGCTGAGCAACTACAACATAGGGAAACAACTCAGCCTAGTAGTAGGCACCCATCAGTCTGGGAGGACTATGGAGTTGGGCTCCAGTCTTTACAGCGCAAAGCCTGGGTAAGTAAGTATGGAGGACAAGCTGTTAATAACTCAGCCTAGTGCTGTGCTTCACTTTCTGGTGAGATGACTATCCTCAAGCAGGCAGGGGGCACAGGTGACTGATAGGGGGATAACCCCTAGAAATGGGGGTTAGCTGTGAAAGGAGCTTCAGAACAACTGGCAATTTTCCTATCAGGAAGGGGTGGGATAACAGGTGGCTCTGTTGTCTCCATGAAATACCCAATATGACCTACGAGGGGCACATCACATCATAGGATGATTGCTTATTCCCTTATCCTCATATAAAAGAATAAATACATCAATCCAATTCAATCCAATCAATCAATCAATAGGATCAAGGGTGGCAATAAAAGCTCTGCCATTTGGACTCCCAGGGTAACAGGAGATAAGGGTGGGGTAACCCTGACAAAAACCTAGAGGGCTGAAGTCAGCCCCATTGGCAAAAAGTTTAGTTCCTTTCCAGACACCATGGGTGGCTCTACACCCAGGAGGTATGGTAGCCGGTTTTGCCTACCCTAAAACCATGGGTGGCTGTACACCCAGGATACAGGGTATAGGGTTTGTGCCTTCTGAAAAAGCATGGGTGGCTGTACACCCAGGATATAGGGTATAGGGTTTGTGCCTTCTCAAAAAGCATGGGTGGCTGTACACCCAGGATATAGGGTATAGGGTTTGTGCCTTCTCAAAAACCATGGGTGGCTGTACACCCAGGAAATACAGGGCTGTCAAATGAGAGGTGGCTGTCCCCAAGGTTAAGTGGTAGTCTAGTAGTAGGTGTTAGTCTTTGAGATGAGAGGAAAAACCCAAGTCACCTATATACTACACACACATAAAAAAAACGCACAATAAAAAGACAGTTGTTCCTGGCAAAACTCTTGAAAAAAGCCACTCTGGGAGGAATACAAATACAAACACAGAGTTTGCACAAAAAAAAACTAAGAGAAAAAAGGATGGCCCTGTTCTAGTGGCCACACCCTTTCCCCTGGTAGGCAGCTGGCATTTCATGGTGATGAATCTGCCTTGACGAAACAGTATACAACAGAACAAAAACAGGAACTGACCCCACCTAGGAATAGAATACACCTCCCCAGACGGAGATTGGATCGAGATTGGATCACTCAGTCTGACACTGAGTTGTTTAAACAAAACTTTATCTTAAAAATCAAACATATACACACTAACAACGGCGCAACGACAAGATAAAACCTTACAATGGGCTCAACAGACAATGGAAGGGTCACTTGACATTAGGCAGCTGAAGACAGCAGTTTGTTCACACTGCAAAAGTTTTTTGTTGTTTTTTTTTGGGGGGGAGGGGGCACCTTCAACAACAGATATTATTAGTTTAAAATATTTCTTGAAAAGTGGGTGCAGTTAGATACCTTGTAATGGAAAAGCAAGAACAGGATATCATAACAAAAGAAAAAGTAGGCAGTGGGAACCAAGGAGAGTACACGAGGTGTAGTCCCAAAACTAAAGTAGACTTCAGATATCATTTCATAATCTTCGACCTTTGTGCCAACACCCCCACCCCCAGTTGGCATTCTGATGACACATTTCCCCATGGAGACAAGTTGTCACTTCCCTGTTAAGAGGCCCACGTAAACCCTCGGGAAGGTCAAAGAACTGCTAGCTGCCTGTGAATAATCATGAGAACAGTGCAGCTTTTTTCTTTCTTCAGCTTGCTGATACAGTATCTATGTGGGTCACTCTAAAAGTACTAAAGGAGTGATTGTCCTTGTGCAATGTGTGGGTGAGTTAGGGACCCACTGACCTATTGTATCATCTG
>CM060337.1:8704253-8709253 GCA_030674155.1 Stramonita haemastoma | reverse complement strand
CCTCGGTGTCATGTCAAAAATCGTCAGAAATTGACTATTTTGAAGGAAAAATAAAATACACATTAATGACAAAAGCAAAACAAAAAGATTCACACACACACACACACACACACACACACACACACACACACACACACACACACACACACACACACCTCTCTCATCTCTTCCTCTCTCTCTCCTCTTCTCTTCTCTTTCCCTCCCTCTTTTCAATGTAGATTTGTCACTGAAGTGATAAACTTTCACCAGTTGCATGATTGATTTCATTAGTCATGGTTTCATGAAAATAACTATTAGGACAAACAACTGCACACTATCAACATCTATTGTTAATGATTTGTTTGTCATGCATACATGTATTTGTAACGATAAAAACGAAGTTTTGTATGGGTTATTTTGTTTCGTTTTAATGTAGATTTGTCACAGAATGACAGAATTTCACTGCATCATCTATCAGGGTTGTTTGTCGGTTTTTCCGCAGTCCATCCTTATTTTCTCTCACTGAAGTCGTCCTGACCTGACTCAACTTTTGGCACAGTACATTCACGGCCATGGCACAGATAGAGCCTAAGTTAGGCGAACTCATGTTTCTGGCAATTCTACAGCATTACGTTAATTACATATATAGGTTTGAGTAACATTGGAAAACACAGTAGGTGCCGAATAATTCAAACTGTCAACCGTGAATCTTTACAGCTACAGTTGGTTTTATTTTTAGTGACAATCCTTCAGTCTACTGATTCAATCCTATGCCTGTATCCCCACCCAAAATCCGCGTACGCTTTTATGTATCATCCGACGTACCTTGCGAACGAAAACTTGTGTTTAGCTCGTCGAGTTGGCAGAGTTTTCATTGGTCGACATCTTAGATGGCTTTCCATCCAGCCAATCATCGACCGCGTGATCCTGTCTGCGCTCGCACGTGCACTGTGACTGGTAGCTGTGAAACACGTAGACACCATTCGTTCAAGGTATGTTTTTACCTGAAAACTGTGTCTACAGGTTTGTTTCACACAGAACCCTCTGCCAAATAGTATAATTCATCCCCCTCCTCCTCCCCCTCCCCCCCACTCCCCAGCCACTAACGATTTGGTTTTGTCCTGATGTCAGGGGTGCTGAAATGCTAGGGTGTCACAAGTTTTCAGTCCTTAAATAGTGTTGTGTGTGTGTGTGTGTGTGTGTGTGTGTGTGTGTGTGTGTGTGTGTGTGTGCTTTCGAATTGGCTAAAACTATAAATTGTTATTGATTGCTCGTTTATTGTGTAGGTCGAATGCCAGGGCTTTGATTTGTTTTTACAAGATATAGCGCTATATAAATTCTATGTATTATTATTATTACCATTATTATTATTATTATATTATTATTATAATTATTATTATTGAAGTAACATTATTATCTTGTTTGAAAATACTGGGGGAAAAAAGTGTTTATGCTGGTGCCATGGCGCTTCAACTTGTATTCTTCAATTTACAGTGTAAGCCTAGTTTCTCCACAACAATGCTCAGTCTCCGTTCTAAAAGAGAGTTGATTTTTATCCAAACCACCTCTTCTGTTTGTTTGTCTGTTTGTTTCTTCATCTCATCTTGTAGCTTGTCGTTTATTTATATTTGTCTGCCTTGCAGTTTGGGTCTTTTGGTCATCATTTATCTTTCCATGTCTTAACTCTTTGGATGGGTTGAATAGCAATGGATTCTGGCATTTTTCCAAACGTTTGCTTATTTGATGTACAGACATGTCTTTTGGAAAAATCGTCAATTATTTCATTGTGTGTACATGTTAATGCCGTTAGTGTCCAACTCGGTCATTTTTTCCTGTCTTCCGTTGGTCATTATAGGAATCATCAGCCGCCATGTGAATGTTGATGTTGTACTGAAGCACAATATAAGCTACTTGCTTGTTGTTACTATGCTCATTATGTTCATCATGCTATGCTCCTTCCATGCTTATTGAATGAATTAACTTACTTAAGCCCAACCACTTTCTCTCTGTAAGGTAGACTACATTGATTTTATTTTTATTTATTCTTTTGTTTCGAGGATAATGGAATGAGCATCCATATGCTTTTTACATCTAGTCCCTGTATGTATGCAGTTTTGTAAATTTTGTCATCAGTTCCCACCGACACACAAGGATGATGATGATGATTTATGATACTCTTTATCTGTTTACTTCCACAAGCCCGAGCGTTACATAGCCAGTGTGTGTGTGTGTGTGTGTGTGTGTGTGTGTGTGTGTGTGTGTGTGTGTGTGTGTGTGTGTGTGTGTGTGTGTGAGTGTGTAGTAGTAGTAGTCTTCAATTTTACGTCCTTCCACATACAGTGATACCGGACTGGGTTTGGGGAGGGGGAAAGTATAAACAGAACAAAAGAAAATAATAAATAAATTAATAAATATGAGCATAAACATATGAGTAATTAAATTAAGATAAAGAATGAAAACACAGTTACCCATATGACAAAAATAAAGTAACAATAAGAGCTAAAACACTGGTGAAATTTAGAGGAAAGGGAGACAGTGACAGAGAAAATGGCTGGGAATGGAAGGGATTTGATAAAAAATAATATTAAAAATTGATGACGTGTGTGTGTGTGTGTGTGTGTGTGTGTGTGTGTGTGTGTGGGTTGTGTGTGTGTGTGTGTGTGTGTGTGTGTGTGTGTGTCGCCGCGCGCGCTTGTGTGTGTGTGTGTGTGGTGTGTGTGTGCGCGCGCGCTTGTGTGTGTGTTGTGTGTGTGTGTGTGTGTGTGTGTGTGTGTGTGTGTCTAGTTTGGTGAACCACTCATCCCAAAGGAATGTGGCTTCATGTAACCACTGCACGATTCTATTTCTCCATCAGGCCTAAAATTGTAGGTTTTCAACAGCCCCCAGAGCACAAAACATTCCACACTTTTGGTTCCAGGTTTAACACAAATTCCCCCCCCCCCCCCCCAACAAAAATACCACCTCCAAAAAAAAAAAAGAAAACCCAGAAAATACAGGCTTTGTTTCTGCTTTTGTCTATATCCCTGTGTCTCCAGTCTCTGTCTCAGTCGTCTGTCTTCTTGTCTGTCGTCTGTGTCTGTGTGTGTGTGTTGTGTGTGTGTGTGTGTGTTGTGTTGAAGGGGGGGCGGGGGCGGGGGTTCGCCTGTGCTGGACTGTCTGCTGGTTGGTTAAACTGGATTGTGTGTGTGTGTGTGTGTGTGTGTGTGTGTGTGTGTGTGTGTGTGTGTGTGTGTGTGTGTGTGTTTGAGATAATAAACTATTTAAATTTTAATTTGAAATTTGAATGTGTGTGTTGTGCGTGCGCGCGTGTGCGTGTGTGTGTGGTGTGTGTGTGTGTGAATGTGTGTCTTAGTGCGTGTGTCTGTAGCTTAGTGTGGTGGTGTGGGGGGGGGGGGGGGGGGGGAGGGGAGTGTTTGTGTGAATATATGTGTACATGACTGGCGCTGAAAAGAGCACACTGACAAACACGACCTTGAGAGAAGGGAGGAGAGGGGCCGTATTACACTGCTTCCTTTGCCAGCCCCCACACTGCTAACGTACGGAGCACACAGAAGGGACCGGTGTAATAAGCCTAAAAATCAGACCTCCCTATGCAAGAAACACTACCATAGTCATTTTGGCAAGCTGAAAGTACTATCAGTAGTGTTTACAGCACAGGCCTACAGCCCAAAACACTATTTCTGGCTACACCTCCTCCTAGGCGAGGCAGGAATTGAACCCAGGACATCATGGTTTACTTGTTGGCAAGCCAAGCCTTAAACATCCTGCCACCCTCTGTCTTAGTATTTGATATATTAAAAAAAAGTGTTTGTAAGGGGTAGTGTTTTAGCTTAGGAATAGTGTTCATAGAGTACGCCAAAGTCACTAAAGTAGTGTTTACAGCATGTGCAAAAGTCACTACGTAGTGGTTATGGGATGAAAGCCTTACGCCAAAACCACTACAGTAGTCTATTGCGCGGTAGTGTTTTGAGCGTGTTACATGGGTTTTAGCTCGGCTTTTCTTCTGATCGTCCATCCCTGTTGTTATGTCGGCACTGTCCAAGGAGGAAGAAAAAGAGGCAGACCGAGAAAGAGATGGGAGGACAACATCAGTGAATGGACAGGCCTAGAACTCAACACAACTTTGAGAAAGGCAGAACAGAGAGTGGAATGGAGGAACCTGGTTGTCAAGTCTTCAAGGATGCCCCTCGGTCGCCAGACTAAGGGGTAGATAGAGAGATAGACATAGTTATCCCAACCCCAAACCCCCTACGTGTGCGTGCGTACACACACACACACACACACACACACACACACACGCTCATTATGTAAGTGGAGTTGGTGGGGGGGGGGGGGGGGAGCTTAGGGCAAGGGGGATAAGTTTCTTTCCAATTGAAGACGCCATTTTCTCTTTTCTTTTCTTGGTTTTTTGTTTGTACTTAATTAAAAAAAAAACAAACTTAACCCATTCAGAATAAAATAGGCAAAAAACCAAAATCAAACAACAGTGTTAAAAAAAAAATTCTTTGTATAACTATTTGTTATGTCAGCAATTCATTTGTTTAAACAGTTGATAAAGACAAATTTCTCGGACAATCCTACGAAAAACAGAACGATCAACAATTAAAAAAAAACCAAAAAAAACAACAACCCACAACCCCCCACAAAATCTCCATTAAACATATCAGAAACAAATAACAACAAAAACAAACAAACAGTTTTCGAAGCAAAGAAGGAACGAGTGTTAGTCTCTCACCACCAAGCCAGCAACGTCAAGATGAGGCGTGCAGTAATAGCAAGGGGGGGGGGGGGGGGGGGCGTAAAAAAGAACAGTGCGGCTGGTATGCACGTGGCACATGCATGCACAAAGCACAAAGACTGGCTGACTGACTGACTGACAATGTAGGTGCATCACGCTGTGGGTGCATGCATGCATTGTCGGCAGCCTTGCGCCGCAGTGGCATACATTAACCAACAACCGCATGGTGGGTGGTGGTGGTGGTGGTGGTAGTAGGTAGAGTGGTGGTAATATTATACATACA
>CM060337.1:8649253-8699253 GCA_030674155.1 Stramonita haemastoma | reverse complement strand
GAGATTCCATCATACCTGGAGGGTAAGAACCCATTGATTTTTTTTTCAAATTTGACCAGGATAATTATAAACAAATGAAAACAGGCCGGAATTACAATGTTATTATGCTTTGCAATGTGATATTGATTGTTGTCTCATCCATGACAAGCTCTAAGCATTACAACCTTTATTCTCTTTTTAAAGGAAAAAATAACATTCCTGAAGTGGGAGTAAAAAAAACCAGAGGAAAAGTAAAGGTGCCACATAAGGTATGTTGTCGGGGAGGAGGGCACAAAGGCCTTACTTCTCTAGGGGCCAGCATATTGAGGGACGGGCCCATCTCCTCTCCCTCGCTGCTTAACCTTCCCTGACCCTAAAGAGGGCAGGGACCCATTCACAGCTGGGGGGACCGTACTCCCGCTGGGACTCTAATTACAACTTCAACAACAACAAACAACTACTGAAGCCAAGGCGCACAAACGAGTCACCCATCCAGTTGGTAACCGCACTCGATGCTGCTTAACTTTGACTTGGGAGAAAGCCGAGCGCTCTGACCACTGAGCTATCCCGCACCGAAGTCGGAATGGGCTGCTATAATTATGGCAAGGTATTTGAAAACAGTCCAATAAACTGCCAATGGGTGAGTACTGACAGGTTCACAGGGACTCTCAGGTGTGATGGGGAAGGCAGAGAGCATAATTTATGGTTGACCCTCAGGGAGTTAATTAAACTGGACAAGGCCCATCCCCCCCCTCCCCCCCCCCCCCCCCCCCCCCCCCCAGGAATTTGTCAAACATATCTGGTGGGCAACATAAAGTGTTCCGAATCTTATCACAAAAACGTAGTTAGCCACCTTGATGGTAACGATGGTACCTTGTGTTCGGGCGAAAATTAAAAACCAATGCACTGATGTCCAAAGTTATGATTTTGATTTGTAACTTTACAGGATTCAGTGCTATATAAATTCCATACATTATTATTATTATGTCAAGCCTGAACCAGATTCTACAGGGTTATTTAACGTGTCACAGCTGTGTCATCGAACTGTATTCAGTTTTGATGTCTTTTAACGCGGGACTGCAATGATTGACATAGGTAATATTTGATCATTTTGAAATACGTAGAGCGAACTTTGCATTATTATCAGCTTTTGAACATACGAGAAAAATTGAAATTAGCAAGCCAAAATAAATCGTCATACTCTCTTTAAATCAATAGACTACTGACAATGCCAAAAAATCCCCCCACCACCTCCCAGAGTCAGAGATTACGAAATCTGAACTTTGCCGTAAAATATTTGACGTCTCTTCATGCTAAAACAAAACAAAACAAAACAAACAAACAAACAAAAAAAACCCCAGCACAAACCCAAACTCCGCCCCCCACCACCGCCACCAAAACACTACATGCACAAAACGATCTTTACTTAAATTCAGCAAAAAAACTGATGTTCAAACGTAAACAAACATCCGACTTTTGGTGGTTAAAAACAAACAACAACAACAACAACAACAACAACAACAACACACACACACACCACACACACACACAACACACACACACACACACCCCTAAGGCATCTCGTCTAAAATCACTAAACGTGAATATACGTTAAACTGAAGATAATCGCACACGCACACACACACACACACACACACACACACACTCTCACCACACACACACACACACCCACACCACAGAGACTAAATTTCGGTCACCGACTTCCCACAACTCAGTCAGTGTTAAACAATATGATGGTTATTTTTCCGGGACGGCCTCAGCACAACACGGTATTTTGGAGGTCTACATTAATTTTTCCCGCTGGCTGGGGCTGTCTAGTGTACGTAGTAGCCTATGGTCAGTCAGCCGATTGTCACAGCGACTGACTGGACTGACTGACCGGCTAGCGTCAAGAGGCGTGAAGTACAAGGGCACTCAAGCGAAACCGTCATATCAACATTGCTTGTTACGCTCTACTTCGCTTCATTTCACAAGGCAAAAAAACCCAACAAAAATAACCCCCCCCCCCAAACCAAAACAAACAAAAAACACTTATACTCTTTGCTTCATTTCACAACAATGCAAAACATACCCCCCAAAAAAAACAAACAACAACAAACAAACAAACAAACAAAAAAACCCCACACACAACAAAAACGAACAACAAAATCAACGACCAAAAAACACACTTGAGTGATTTTGATGATGATGATGTTGATGTTGATGATAACACCATTAATATTATTATATATATATTATCCCAGTGATCCTCACGTGCAATGAGTGAGACGAAGTGCATATTCTGAGTGACCCCCAGGGTGTTAAGCAGCAGAACGCCCAACAACAACAGACACTACTGACTGGTGTTGTCTTCTGAAAGAACCCCCCCCACCCCCTCCCCAAACGCCTTTCCCCTCATTTTCCACTCGTTTTCTCTTTCTCCACTTTTAACCACTTCGAGTAAAACAGAGTCTGTATTTCCGACAGGCGGTGTTACGAATAAAAAGACACCCCCTCCCACTGGCATAAGAATGATGCCCCCAGGGCAAAAAACAAAACAAAAACAAACCAAACAAAAAAACAAATAAAAAGAAAACAGCAACAAAAAAAACCCAATGCGATACCAAGCAAAGGTGTAAACCATTGCCGATTGTGGTGCAGCACTCGACTGGTACAGAAGCTGGAAGGTTATTTATTTATCTATTTTATTTATTTATTCTTCTATATCGAGGATAATGGAATAAGCACTGTGTGCTTTTTTACATCCAGTCCCGTGTGCATACAGAAATGTAATTCTTGTCATCTGTTCCCACCGGCACAGGATGGCCTACTCTTACGAAAAGCGGAACAGGATTTAACGTGTGAGTAAGATGTTCTGCGTGCGTTCGCACACGGGGCCTCGGTTTATAGTCTCATCTGAAAGACTTTCTGGGGGAATAGAGTCAGCACTGATGTTAACTCCAGAGGAAAAATCCTCTCGACCGGGAATCGAACCTGGGTCGTCAAATTGCGAGCGCAATGTTCTGACCACTAGGCTATCCCGTCCCGAAGTTTGAGAGTTCGAGCCTCAACAGATGAAGTACACACTTTTGTACTTGTAGCCGAGTGGTTAAGACCATATGACTTCAAACCCATGGGTCACGAAGTCGTGGGTTCGAATCTTGGGCGCAGTGATCTGGCTAATTAAGGGTGGATATTTTTTATGATCTCCTGGTTCAACTTAAAGTACAGACCTGCCAATGCTTTCATTCCCTTCATGTATGTACACAAAGCAGAAGATCAAGTATGCACGTTTGAAGATCCTGTAGGATTGGGGGAAAAGAATAGCCTGGTGGTTAGATGGATGCGTTCGTGATCTGCTGACCGGGTTCGAATCTCGTTCAAGAGGATTCTTCCTCTGGAGTTAACATCAGTGCCGACTCCACTCCCTCCAAAAGTCCTTCGGATGAGACTGTAAACCGAGGTCATGTGAGCGAACGCACGCAGAACATCTTGCACACAGCGTTAAAACCCGTTCCGCTTTTTGGAAGAATAGGCCATTGTGTGCCGGTGGGCGGATGACAAAATTTTCAAAACTGCATACACAACACAACACACACACACACACCGCGACGCGCGCGCGCGCGTGTGTGTGTGTGCATGCGCGTGTGTGTATGCATGTGTGTGTGCTGTGTGTGTGTGTTTGTGTGCGCGCGTGCGTGCGTGTGCATGTATGCATGTATGTGTGTATGTATGTATGTATGTATGTATGTATGTATGTATGTTGCATGTATGTATGTATGTATGTATGCATGTATGTATGCTGTTGTTGTTGGTTGTATGTTGTATGTTGTGTGTGTGTGTGTGTGTGTGTGTGTGTGTGTGTGTGTGTGTGTGTGTGTGTGATATAGACATTCTATTTACTGTTCTTAAATGAATAAAACATTTTCTTGTGGCATTCTCCAAAGGACGACGCAAGGAAAAAAAAAACCTAGCTAAATTTCGTGTGAGGGCCTTGTCTTTGGCCGTACACCGATTCACCGAGATTCGCGATTTCTGGGTTGTTTGGGCGGAGGGGAGGAAATCAATATGAGCCTTTGGGAACTCCTGGCATATATATCACGTAACCCTAAACAATGTTGTTTGGTTCTTGTCTGTCTAGTCTGTCTGTCTGCTCTGTTGCAGTGTGTGTGTGGTGTGTGTGTGTGTGTGTGTTGTGTTGTGTGTGTGTGTGTGTGTGTGTGTGTGTGTGTGTGTGTGTGTGTGTGTTTATTTATTCATTTATTTTATTTCGAGCATAATGGAATACGCACACATGTGATTTTTTCACATCTGATCTCCGTGTGTTTACAGTTTTGTAAATTTTGTCATCATTCCCACGACACATCATAACGACACACCCTCTTCTGAGAAGCAAAACATGTTTTGATTGTGTGTGTGTTGTGTGTGTGTGTGTGTGTGTGTGTGTGGTGTGTGTGTGTGTGTGTGCTGCGTGGTCGGCGTGGGTGTGTTACGTGGGGGCTGTGGGCGTGTGTGTTGCGGTGCGTGCGTGCGCGTATGCGCTGTGTGTTTATGTGTGTGTGTGTATGTATGTATGTATGTTGTGTGTGTGTGTGTGTGTGTGTGGTGTGTGTGTGTGTGTGTGTGTGTGTGTGTGTGTGTGTGTGTGGTGTGAGCGCGCACGCACGCACGCTCTACTCCATTAAGTCAGTATATGCTTGTCTGCTCTGCAGAATAAACAAAAAAGTCAGAACCCAGCCATGAAAGAGAACAGTACAACTTCAGTTTTTTCTTTAGATAGATGAAATATCTGTTTGATATTTGTTACCTTCAGTCAGTAGAGCTGCATAATTACTAAAAGCTGGCAAAAGGCATGAGCCAAAAGCTGTGACCATTACTGATGTAGAATCTAAGTGCCAAGGCCTACTGAAAATGTTGTATGATGTAATTTTAAATGTTATGTTCAGTTTGTCTTCAGCCATGACAAGCTCTCCTTTATACTCTCCTAGGGAGCACTATTCCCAGATTATTTTTTATTGTTATTATTATTTTTTTTTTTTTTTTTTATACCAGAATTCACTTTGAGATACACGGCATGTTTGGCTCATAGCATTCAGAAAATTAATCATTCTTTTTCAATGCAAAAAAAAAAAAAATTCACACAAAAACGATACAAATTGCTACTTAAGTCCATGAAAGTTGATAGTAGAGGTGAGCCTCAAAATTTACAAAAGGACGGCCAAAATCGTCAGAAAACACCGATAGCTATTTAGACTTCATCTAGGTTTCAAATGACTGCTCCCTCAACAAAACAATGATGTCTCCCTTGTTTGACTTACTTCCCTTTTGCTAATGGCCCCTATGTTTGTAGTTTATCAAAAATATAAGTACTAATTCTGTTCATTTTTGTGTGCTCTAGGTCTTGTCATATTTGAAAATATCTCTTCATAGAAAAAAAGCGTCGTCCAGGCAAAAAAGCGGGAGTTTTATGGGGATAGATTCAGGCAAAGCACTAAGTAAAGGCTGTGAAGTTAACTTGTTTAGCCTACTTGGCCCTAGTACCAAGGACAGTCACAGAGATGGAGAGTATGAGAGGGTCTCCAAGGACATACAGCCCACTCCACATCCAAAAATGCTTGGATAAGATTTTTTAAAAATCTTAATTTGGCGTTTCGTTTAACAAAATCTTTAATGAATAGTTCTTTAGGACATTTTGCTATAGTTTTAAGTCACACTAGCAGTTGTTATATATTTACTTCTTGTTATCACTGTTTAGACATATTCTGTGTACTGTATACATTATTAAGCAAAAAGACACCTATTTTACTGCACATATCCATCAACATAATAGACCTTCCCCTTCCCTTCCCATCGTCTTATATCACTTTGAGCTGAACAGACGTAAAATCGAAGCAACATACAACTCATTTTGAGGAAATACTACCGATAACAAATGACATAAACATACAGAGAGAGAGAGAGAGAGAGAGAGAGAGAGAGGGAGAGAGAGAGAGGAGGAGAGAGAGAGAGGAGTGAGTGTGTGTGTGTGTGTGTGTGTGTGCGGCGCGCGCGTGCGGCGTGCGTGTGCTGTGTGTGTGTGTGTTTGTATATATAATTGTTGTGTTTTTTTTTTCTTCTTATTCCACAGAAAGGTATTTCACTTTCGAAAAACACGACAAAACAGATTACAGAAAAGCATATATCTACACTTTGACGTCATCAGACGGAGGTCGGGTGCAGCGCTAATCGAAAAACCAGTGTGGCAGAATGAAAGAAAACAAACCCATGAAAAGAACACAACTCTCTAAGCTTTTCTGCGCCTCAAGGCATCTTTCTGCTAATCTCCTCTCTCTCTCTCTCCCCCTCCTCTCTCCTCTCCCCCCCCCCCTTTTCTAAGCACTCAGTGGTTTGACGTCAGCAGAGGGTAAAAAAATTGTGGGGTTTTGTGGTGTGGATTCCACACAATCATTACGGTGGGGAGGGGGAGGGGGGGGGGGGGGAGTGTGAAGTGATGCGTGTTTTCTGGCTAGAGGCTCCGGGTGAAAGTAGATACTTAACTTTCGTCAGTCAGTTGCTACGTGAAACCTGTAGGTCATCATGTCCGCATCGTTGTTCGTTATTAGTGTACCTGGGTACATTCTGGTGTCTGATCCTGTAGCAGGTCTGCCAGTGCATGTACAATGGATCTAAGTAATTCTTGATCGCAGTGGCAACTAAACTGTGCGCGCTGATGTTGCGTGTCTGCTTGTTAGCACACGCACACCACACACACACAAGTACAAACCCACATTATTACATTTATTTACATTAAGGTCGTTGATCTATTTTTCTTTAATCATATCTATTTTATTTACCTTAAGGTCCTATTTTTAATTTCCATCTCTTTTACCTGGCATTTATTACAGTCCTATCTTTAAAAAAAAAATGTTGGTCGTTTGGTTTACTAGCTTTAGGTAAAATGGTTGCAAATGGTCAAGTACAAGGACACGCATAGTTGGGAGGATTACTTAGCTCAAGGGGCAAAAAAAAGTGGGGGGGGGGGGGGGGGGGAGGGTCAGTTACAACCTGCAATGACCCTATCACAAGCGGACAGTACAGACGTAGACCAGCTAGATCTAGACAGAAAACAACGGAAGCAAAATAGCGTGACAAACAGCCCCTGGTCAGCCTACCTACATGGTTTCAATAGACGAAAGTGGTGAAGAGGAAAGAAATCTTAGGGTCCACAACTTTGACGTCATCTGCTGACGTATTTGTGCAATGAGGTCAGCTTAGTGTTTTGACCAGCAGGCCTCGTGTGCAGTCACACGCGAATTGTGGGCTAATCTGCCCGAAGGGGTACATGCCGTTTGAGTGTGTGTTTTTTGATGTGTGTGCATGTGGCGGGGGCCCTGCACTTTGCTGTGATGCGTCATATTGTATATCATATTTATTTGCACAAGTCATTATTGCGTACACTGTACCCGCTTTCTTTCCGACAAACTTGCCATGTATCATATTAAAGCCAAGATGTTCTCTTGGAGAATGTGCTGTCGCCACAAGCCCGGCGCCACGCACATCGAAAAATGCAAGTAAAGTGTCTAGGCATGCAATGCAGCACAGTCTTGGTGCCGTGGGCTCTCTTTCTGTGCAAAAGTCGGGGTAGGACGGGACTCAAACCGGCCCTATGTTTTCCTCACATCTTCTGCAAATGCGTCTTATTCTTGGAGGGTGTGTATAGCGCCCAGGCATGCATTATCGCGCTCGTGTGTGTGCGTTTTTTGATAAGTGTGCATGTGGCGGAGGCCCTACACTTTGCTGTGGTGCTTTAAATTGTCTATTATCATTATCACTCTGTGTACCAGCAGGCATTACTGTGTACACTGTACCAGCTTTCTTTCCGATAAACTTGCCATATGATATACGCCAGAATGCCCTCTTTGGGACAGTGGCGTTGCCACAAGACCAGCACCAGGCATACTGAAGATGCTGGTAATGTGTGTATGCATAAAGTAGCAGCCCATCTGGTGCCGTGGGCTCTGTTTGTGCCAATGTCTGGGGTTAGGTCGGGAGTCAAAACCCCCTATTTTTTCTACATCTTCTCAAATGCGCCTCTTATTATTTGGGGGATGGGGGCTATGCTAATGCGCGCTCGTTTTGTGAGTGCGTTTTTTTTTTTTAAGTATGAGCATGTGGCGGAGGCCCTCACTTTGTGTGGTGCATATATTGTTTTCTATTATCATTATGTGTACCACAAGGCATTACTGCGTCACTGTACCAGCTTGCTTTCCGACAAACTTCATTATATATATAGTATATATAATATAGAATGCCCTCTTTGGGCTGTGGTTCGCCACAAGACCGGCGCCATGCATATCGAAAATGCTAGTAAAGTGTGTATGCATACGGTAAGCACTGTCTTTGTGCCGTAGGACGGACTCAACGGCGCATACACAGGGATTGGATGTAAAAAAGCAATGAGTACTTATTCCATCATCCTTCAGAGAAACTATAAACCGAGGCCCTGTATGCGAACGCACACAGAGCATCTTGCGCACAAGTTAAATCCTGTTCGCTTTTTGTAAGATAGGCCATCATGTTCTGGTGGGAGCGGATGACATGATTTACAAAACTGCATACACACGGAGGTCTGGAAGTAAAAAGCACATGAGTGCTTATTCCATTATCCTCGATATAAAAGAATCAATCAATCAATCAATCAATCCTCAGAGTAAAAATAAAAAAAACACTTAAAACACACACACACACACACACATGTTGGAATTAATAACTCATAAATCTTGTAATACACCTTTTATCACATACAATCGTTTGGTTTAACTGCAATGACTAAATTAGAAGATCTTCATATGATTTCCTTCCAAAGGAACTAAAGGATATATTTTTAGTAGTAAGCAAATATAACCAAGACAATGGTATACTTCAAATTGACTGGAATAGTCTACATAAACAAAACTTTGACAGCACATCATTTCAGCACAATATGGTTTTTGCTTTTAGTTTTGAAAAAAAAATCAAGTTCAGTCAATATTTTAAACATAGAAATCAACGCTTTAACAGCAAAATTTTGAAGTTCAATAGAAAAGACAAAACAAAACACTGCAGTTGACAGTTCAAATATGTAAATCAAAACTGAACAGCAATCATCACATCAGGATCTTTTTCAGTGTTTGGGAACAAAATCCATTATAGGAAACATTACAATAAAAATAAAAACTTATACATTAAACACTGTTTCAAGATTTTTCTATATAATAAAAAAAAAGCCACTGCACCAAATATTTCAAACCTGTGAAGTTGGAAACAGTCATCAGAATTTGGGAACCTTTATAATTATGCAGTTTAATAGTTAATCCATGCCAGCTGACCACCCAACTGTTTTATTTCTATGTGTAAATCTAGAAATCTAACATTATTTCAGGATCTTCTTTTGATTTATATATATATATATATATATATATATATATATATATATATATATATATATAGAAGAGAGAGAGAGAGAGAGAGAGAGAGAGAGAGAGAGGAGAGAGAGAGAGAGAGACAGACAGACAGACAGACAGACAGACAGACAGACAGACAGACAGACAGACAGACAGACAGATCTGCTGCTGCTGCTGCTGCTGCTGCTGATGGGCGTGTGAATAGGGCAAGAAAGCTACAACTGCACTGATGATGATGATGATGATGATGATGATGATGATGATGATGATGATGATGATGACGACGACGACGACGACGACGGCGATGATGATGATGATGATGATGATGATGATAAAAGTGTCCAAGAAAAGTGGGCAACACTTGCAATCACGACGACGATTCTAATGCTAGCGGTGTGTGACCAAAAGATGTAGACACACTGGCGTTGTTGATGATGAACATGAAGATGATGATAATGGTGATAAGGAGGTGGGTGTGACCAAGGGAGGTGGGCCACATATCCATTGATAATGATGACGGTGATGATGATGATGACGGTGATGATGATGGTGATGATGGTGGTGACAGTGATAGGGGTGGTTGACCAAGGGAAGGAAGCCACATTTACATATATAATGATGATGAAGATCGTGAAGCATGGAAAAAGATCTCTGTTGCGTCTTCTCTCATGTCCCCCCTACGTCCTTTGGGACATGGGACTGAGTGAGTGAGTGAGTGATGATGATGAAAATAGTTGTCTAATACATGACAATAATGATAATGATGATGACAATAATGATAATGATGATGATGGTGATGATGATGGGAATAGTTGACTGAGGGAAGGGGATCAACCTTGCATGACAATAATGATAATGATGATGACAATAATGATGATGATGATGATGACAATAATGATAATGATGATGACAATAATGATAATAATGATGGTGATGATGATGGAATAGTTGACTAAGGGAAGGGGATCAACCTTGCATGACAATAATGATAATGATGATGACAATAATGATGATGATGATGACAATAATAATAATGCTGATGATGACAATAATGATGATAATGATGGTGATGATGATGGGAATAGTTGACTAAGGGAACGGGGTCAACCTTGCATGACAATAATGATAATGATGATGACAATAATGATACTGATGACAATGATGATGATGATGATGACAATGACAATAATGTGATGATGATGATGATGATGGGGGGAATAGTTGACCAAGGGAAGGGGGTCAACCTTGCATGACAATAATGATAATGATGACAATGATGATGGTGATGATGACAATGATGATGGTGATGATGACAATGATGATGATGATGGGGGGAATAGTTGACCAAGGGAAGGGGGTCAACCTTGCATGACTATAATGATAATGATGATGACAATAATGATGATGGTGATGATGATGACAATAATGATGATGACAATGAAGATGATGATGGGGATAGTTGACCAAGGGAAGGGGGTCAACCTTGCATGACAATGATAATGATGATGACAATAATGATGATGATGACAATAATAATAATGATGATGACAATAATGATAATGACAATAATAATAATGATGATGACAATAATGATGATGATGACAATAATAATAATGATGATGATGATGATGATGATGATGGGGGGAATAGTTGACCAAGGGAAGGGCGTCAACCTTGCATGACAATGATAATGATGATGACAATAATGATGATGATGACAATAATGATAATGATGATGATGATGATGGGGGGAATAGTTGACCAAGGGAAGGGGGTCAACCTTGCATGACAATAATGATGATGACAATGATGATGGTGATGATGACAATAATGATAATGATGATGACAATAATGATGATCATGATGATGATGATGACAATGATGATTATGATGATGGGGATAGTTGACCAAGGGAAGGGGGTCAACCTTGCATGACAATAATGATATGATGATGACAATAATAAATGATGATGACAATAATGATGATGATGAATGATGAAATAAATGATGATGATGATGATGATGACAATAATGATGAATGATGATGACAATGAGATGACAATAATGATGTGATGACTATGATGGGATGACTAATGGATGATGACAATTGATGACATAATGATGATGATGAATAATGATGATGATAATGAGATGAATGATGATGAAATAATGATGATGACAGAATAATGATGAGATGAATAGGATGACAATATGATGATAAATGATGATGAATATGTTGACCAAGTAAGTGCGTCAACCTTGGTATGACAATAATGATATGATGCAATATACAATACAATGAATATGATGATGACAATAATGATGATGATGAAAATATAAATGATGATGATGACAATATGGTGATGAATGAATAATGATGATGATGATGATGACAATGATATGAATGATGATGACATGATGATGATGATGGGGATAGTTGACCAAGGGAAGGGCGTCAACCTTGCATATGAGACAAATGATGATGATGACAATAATGATGATATGATGAAATTGATGATATGATGATGATGACAATAATAAATATGATGATGTGATGGGGATAGTGACCAAGGAAGGGCGTCAACCTTGCATGACAATAATGATGACAATAATGATCATAATAATAGATGAAAGATAATATGATGATGATGACAATAATGATGATGACAATAATAATGATGATGACAATAATGATGATGATGACAATGATGAATATGATGATAAATGATGATGATATGATGATGACAATGACAATAATGATGATGAGATGATGGGGATAGTTGACCAAGGGAAGGGCGTCAACCTTGCTATGACAAATAATGATGATGACAATAATGATGATGACAATAATGATGATGAGACATAATGATGATGATCATAATGATGTGATGGTGATGATGATGGGATAGTTGACCAAGGGAAGGGCGTCAACTGCATAACAATGATGATGACATATGATGATGATAATGTGATGATGATGACAATAGTGATGATGATGATGACAATAATGATGATGACAATAATGTGACAATAATGACAATAATGATGACAATAATGATAATGATGATGACAATAATGATGACAATAATAATGATGATGACAATAATGATGATGACAATGACAATAATGATGATAATGTAATGATGATGACAATGACAATAATGATGATGGGGATAGTTGACCAAGGGAAGGGCGTCAACATTGGATGACAATAATGATGATGACAACAATGATGATGACAATAATGATGATGACAATAATGACATGGGTCACACTCGCATTGATGATGGTGATGATGATAATGATAATAGGGCTGTGTGACAAGGGAAAGGGGCCACTTTGCATTGATAATGATAAGAATGATAATGACGATGATAGAAGTGTGTGACCAAGGGAACGGGCCCATAAATGCATTGTAAGTGGTGTGTGATGAGTGGATGATGATGATGATGATGATGATGGATGATGATGATGATGTGTCCATGAGAAATGGACCACACATTGATGATGACGACGATGATGATGATGATGATGATTGGGGTGTGTGATCAAGGAAAAGGGGGTCTTTTTCTTTAATAATGGTGATGATGATGAAAGTTTGTGAACAGGGAAGGGCCTATAAATGCATTGGTGGTAGTGTTGGTGATGATGATGTGATGATGATGATGATGATGATGATGATGATGATGATGATAGGGGTAAGTGACCAAATGAAGTAGACCACACTTGCATTGATGATGTGAGATGATGTGATGAGATGGATGAGATGTAAAGGAAGTGGAAATACATGATAGAAGGACAAAATGAAGATAGGACACTTACATTGATTCTGACGATGGGAGTGTAGCTGAATGACATTCATGATGATAATGACGCATGATATCAAACTAATGAATACTGCATAAATGATGATCATAGACAGTTATCAATGGTTTAACCAAATCCAAACTAACGCTGATGATGATGGCAAAATGTCTGTATGACTAGGGAAAGAGCTCTACACCTGTATTCATGATGATCATGATGATAGGGAAGTGCTACCTAGGGAATAGGCCCACACTTCCATTGATGATAATGACAGCAAGATATCCATAATTAACATGAATTGCATAAGCATACAAATAAGTCGTAGATCAGTAAACCAATTATTCACCAATGCTAACAACATTCTTGTGCATAGAAAAGGCCCTTACAGGCCATGATCTATTTAAATCCCAATTCATCTCATTACAAAACAGCAAAAAAATGTAAACAATGTGGCACAACTCCAATCCAATCCAATGATGTTGCTTAGAGCCCCCCGACCGCACAGGCCATATCAGGGCTGTCACTGTACATTTTAAAACTCGTATTAAATGTGTGCGACTATGTACAGTTTAAAACGAGGTATAAAACCAACTCGACTGTCCTTGCTTGTATCGACGCCCCGGTCGACCATAAGGGTCAGTCCAGGACAGCCACCGCGTCGTGTGAAAACCCACATCGATCACACAAAAATGAGATAAAACCAAAACCAGATTCCTTAAAACGACCTTGTCCTTAGAAAGCAACAAAACCACTTTCACTCATATCAGACAGGAAAAAGCCCGATTTCTCTCAGGATGTTAAAAATGGTGTCTGGTAGAACACCCGAAAGAGGATCTTTAGGGAATCGGCGGTAAAATGCTTGTGCCTAATATCCTGAACATCCCGACACTCCAGGAGCAGATGCTGATGATTCCCGCACTCAAGTCAGCACCATGGGGTTCCCTCGCCTTTCACAAGTGAACGTGAGTGATGTGAGAATGACCCTGTGTATGTGTGTGTGTGTTGCTTCCCTTGGTTTTTGAACACCAGAGGGAAAACCTCTTTCAGGTTGGGACAGATTGAAAAAGTTTGTTGTCCTGTCTGAGCGTTCCATCTCCCCTGCCAGAGGGAATGCAGTTATTGTTGGCTTCTAGGTTTCAATCTGTGAACGGCACCGCGGACCCGGAAACCTCTGCTCCGTGGCACGCCTGGCGAGTCGGTCAACCATTTCGTTGCCCCGAATGCTCCGTGCCCCAGGATCCACATCAAAACCACGTCACACCCGTCCTGTCTCAAGGAAGTATACAGTTTGTAGAACTCCTGAAGCTTAGGGTGGTTTATGTTCCTACAAGCGATAGCTCCAGAGCATGAGAGCGCACAGACCAAGAAGTCTTTCTTTCCGATCACGGAAACAGTTGAGGGACAAGCAGAGCGCTAAGTTCGGCCGTGTACACCGAGCATCCGAAGGCAGGTGCTCGAAAACGCCGACTCCTTGATGTGAGACAAAGGAGTAGCAAGCCACCCCCTCCTCCGACTTGGACCCGTCTGTGAAAACCCTGGTGTAGGACGGAACAATACAGAGTTCTCGGAAAAGAACCCCGTACGCCATGGAGCTGGTGACTATCTTTCCTTGAGCGGCAAGATCGAAACGAGAGCTGGGGTTTCCACCATCCACATGGCGTCTCTGGAAACTTGGGAAGGTCGCAGATGACACCCAAATCGATACCCGCCTCCGGAGATGGGGAAGGATCCGAATGCCCAGATGCGGGGTGGCAGAGGGCGATTTCTCAAACTTGGCCTGAAACCGGGGGTTGAGAACACAATCGTAAGCCAGGTTGTTATACTCCAATAGAGCTTCATGTAGTAATTAGCGTCAGTTTCAGACGGCGGTTTGCAAGAAGGGTTCTCCCGCTTCCGCGTACAGACTGTAGACCAGCTTGTGCCCCAAGGAACAGATCCGGAGCCCCTGGTGGTGGATAGGATCCAGTTCTTTCAGAGAAGAAGGCCTCGCCAAGCCGTAGTCCAGTTTGGAACGCCCTGTACACGTGCATTAGTGTTCTCCTATCCGCTCCCCAATATACACTGATGACACCGCCCTTTTATCCAGAGACATCACAACTAGAGAGAGAATTCCAACTCATAGCTGCTGCAGGAAACAAGGCAGGACTGAAACTGAGAAGACCAAAACAAGCCATGACATAGAAGGATCAGCTAACCAGCCACAGGAGAGCTTAAATAATATAAATAGGTAGAGATGGAAAATCTGCATAACTTCAAGGATGCGATCTCTGTCAAAACCAACTCAACTCAGAATCTTGCAGCAAGGACATCAGATCAAGTATAGGCATGGCCGAGTAATGGTGCAGTTAACACATCGAAAAACAGAGGCATACCAGCAAAGCTGAAGATAAGAATTTTATGCTGCTTCATGTATAGAGATATAAAGCCTGGTCTATAAAGAAGATGACAAACATAGGATAAATGCAGCTGAAATGTAGTTCTACAAGTGACTTCCATCAGCCATCATCCCCCTTTCTCTATTCTGACATACTAGAACATAACCCTTCCCTCCCTAGCATCCTTTTCCGAAAATGCTACCCCCTCCTCCCTCAAACCCCAGGAAAAAAGTTTGACCACTGTTGTCAGCTTGTACCAAGGTATCTACCTGCCTTTGTGTCCACATGAGGGGCCAGGATTAAGAAACAAGGTTAATGTTAGGGTTAGGGCTGGTGTTAGTATTAACAGTTGGCATGCATTGAGGTAGAGGCTGTTGGTCGGTCAGTCTGTCTGAATGCATGTGGACCCAACAGCAGGTAAACACAATGGTACATAGCTGTACAGTGGTATGGAGCATTATTTAAATCATAAGTTACCAATCTTACCAGCACTTAAGACTGCTATTTGGATTTTGGGGGGGACAGTTTTCAGTTCTGCTAGAAGCACAGTGGTTTCATGCCTAAGTCATTTCTTTACAAGTTTCATTCAATTTTGACAAATATTTAACCCAAATGAAAGAGGATATAAATGGTTAAGTCCAGAGTAAACAACCAAGAAGAAACGCTCTTTCCACAAGCCATCCCTTTTTTTCTTGGATTTCTACTACCCTAACAATACAAGACAAGGCTCAGGGATAACTATCCTGCCACTGTCTCAATTGATGACACACCCATCTGCAGTTTGTTAATAACATCGATCTACTTGGAAGTAGTAACAATGAACTCTAAGAACTTATATGCAAGCTAGAAGAATTAGCTAGCACTTATGATGAGGAGATCAGTGCAAAGAATAGCAAGGGAGACAGAACTGATAACCTTTTATTTAGAATTATCATGAGCAGACCAACAACTTGAAGAAACTGACTCATCCAATTATCTTGGCTCCACACTGACCAAAGATGGCCCCTCTGTAGCTGAACTAAAGATCAGACAAACCCTTGCAACCTCAGCCATGGCAGAGCTGGCCAGGATTAAAAAAAGCGAGCAGACCAGTCTCCAGAAAACTTCAACTGTTTTA
Organism: Stramonita haemastoma; assembly: GCA_030674155.1. NCBI lineage: Eukaryota > Metazoa > Mollusca > Gastropoda > Neogastropoda > Muricidae > Stramonita > Stramonita haemastoma. Next base: position 8,682,553 of record CM060337.1, on the reverse strand, counting down.
AGCGCTTGTCATATTGATAATGCTGTGCAGATGTGAAAGTTGAGCCAAGCCGCAAAAACTGGAGATAAGATTCCATCCTTTGAAAAACCATAACCCCAAAGGCTTATGCAAATCTCCTGTCAGGACCACAGAACTAGTGAGGGAGGCTCGGGGCTATGTCATACTCTTGTAGTCTGTTAGGGATCCGCTGAAGATTTTGCGACCAGCTTCCTCCATTCCTTGTGGTTTCCAGCTTTCTGTACCATGTCTTTCACTCTAGGCCAGTTGCTCACTGATGTTGTCTTCCAAACGTTTTCTCTGTCTGCCTCTTCGTCTCCCTCCTTGTACTTTCTCCCTGTAGGACATGCCCGCGCCACTTCAGTTTGTGTTTTTCTCTGAAGTCAGGAGATTTTCATATGGCCCGATAGCATTTTCAGTTCTGCTTTTCACTTCCTTGTTAGTTATGTAATCTCTGTATGAGATACCAAGGAGTTTGCGAAAGCATCTCACCTCCACCGCCTGTATACTTTCAATGTCTGCTGTTATGGTCTATGTCTTACATGTGTACAAATATATGGACACGACCAGGAAACGCATCAGTCTGGCCCTAAAGCTGATGGCTATGTTCTTTATATCTGTATATCTGAATTAAGACAAAATCATACACAGACTACCCAAAAGATTGTGTGTGTGTGTGTGTGTGTGTGTGTGTGTGTGTGTGTGTGTGTGTGTGTGTGTGTGTGTGTGTGTGTGTGTGTGTGTGTGCGATGTGTGTGTGTGTGTGTGTGTGTGTGTGTGTGTGTGTGTGAGAGGGACAGAGACAGAGAGACAGACAGAATGAGACAGACAGAATGAGACAGACAGACAGAGCAAGTGTGTGTGTGTGTGTGTGTGTGTGTGTGTGTGTGTGTGTGTGTGTGTGTGTGTGTGTGTGTGTGTGTGTGTGTGTGAGAGTGTGTGTGAGTGTGTTTGTGAGAGACAGAGACAGAGACAGAGAGAAAGAGAGAGGGAGGGAGGGAGGAGAGAAAGAAAGAGAGAGAGAGCAAATGTGTGTGTGGTGTGTGTGTGTGTGTGTGTGTGTGTGTGTTGTGTGTGAGTGTGTGTGTACATGAGTGTGTGTGTGTGTGTGTGTGTGTGTGTGTGTGTGTGTGTGTGTGTGTGTGTGTGTGTGTGTGTGTGTGTGTGTGTGTGTGTGTGTGTGTGTGTGAGAGAGAGAGAGAGAGAGAGAGACTCCGAGAGAGGCAAGGCAAGGCAAGGCAAGGCAAGGCAAGGCAAGGCAAAATTCTTTTATTCAAGGATAATACATAAGCACTCGTGTGCTTTTTTACATCCAGTCCCCGCCCTTTTCAGGGATAACATTAAGATAAAAATAATAAAAATAATAGCCACAACTACACAACAATTATAATGATCCAAATACCAAAAGTAAGGAACCATACCAAGTATCAAACAACAGGCAAGAAATAACACAGAGATACAATATTAAGGTAATGTTATAAAAAGTCACTCATTCAGAAACGAAAATAAGCAGTAAAAATCAATGATAATTTTGATTTGAATAAAGGAAAACAAACAAAAACAAAACAAAACAAAACAAAAAAAGCGCAATAATTAAAGAGCAAACATGAGAATATGATGAGGTTAAATGACTGTAAACATCAATCCACCTCCAGAGAGAGAGAGAGAGAGAGAGAGAGAGAGAGAGAGAGAGAGAGAGAGAGAGAGAGAGAGAGAGAGAGAGAGAGACTCACAGAGACACTCAGAGAAAGAGAGAGACTCGGAGAAAGAGAGAATAAATGAATAATCTTTATTTTTCAAGGGTTACAGAGTAAACATTACATACTTTTTTTTCATCCGGCCCTTGCCCTGATCAGGGGATAAAGCTAAGAAACCCCCTCCCTACCCCTACATACCAGCATCACCACCAACAGCAGTTCAACCAATATTTTAAAAGAAGAAAAGGGGATACATTCAACAAAACGCGTCATGCTAACTGGATACATTGATAATTATTTAAACAAACGTGTGTGAGTGAGTGAGTGAGTGAGTGAGTGAGTATTATTATTATTATTATTATTTATTCTTTTATATCGAGGATAACAGAATAAGCAATCATGTGCTTTTTTTTCATCCGGTACCCGTGTGTATGCAGTTTTGTAAATATTGTCATCTGTTCCCACCGGCACACGATGGCCTACTCTTACGAAAAGCGGAACAGGATTTAACGTGTGCGCAAGATGTTCTGCGTGCGTTCGCACACGGGGCCTCGGTTTAAAGTCTCATCCGAAGGACTTTTGGGGAGAGTGGAGTCAGCACTGATGTTAACTCCAGGAGAAAAATCTCCTCGACCGGACTCGAACCCGGGTCGTCAAATTGCCAGGGCAATGTTCTGACCACTAGGCTATCCGTCCTCCTCTCTTATGAGTGAGTGAGTTTATTTATTTATTTATTTATTTTATTTATTTATTCTTTTATATCGAGGATAACAGAATAAGCAACATGTGCTTTTTTTCATCCGGTCCCCGTGTGTATGCAGTTTTTGTAAATATTGTCATCTGTTCCCACCGGCACACGATGGCCTACTCTTACGAAAAGCGGAACAGGATTTAACGTGTGCGCAAGATGTTCTGCGTGCGTTCGCACACGGGGCCTCGGTTTAAAGTCTCATCCGAAGGACTTTTGGGGAGAGTGGAGTCAGCACTGATGTTAACTCCAGGAAGAAAATTTCCTCGACCGGATTCGAACCCGGGTCTTCAAATTGCCAGCGCAATGTTCTGACCACTAGGCTATCCGCTCACTCAGTGAGTGAGTGAGTGAGTGAGTGAGTGAGTGAGTGAGTGTGTGTGTGTTTGTGTTGTGTGTGTGTGTGTGTGTGTGTGTGTGTGTGTGTGTGTGTGTGTGTGTGTGTGTGTGTAAGCGGGGAAAACAAGCAAAGTAGGCATAAACGGGGAAAAAAACAGATTAAAAAAACAAAAACAAAAAAAACCCTTTAACATAAAACGCTACGTGAAAACACATTTCTCTGAGAGAGAGAGAATGAATGAATGAATGAATGAATAATGAATGAATGAATAGGCTAATCTTTTAAATGAATAATCTTTATTTTTCAAGGGTTACAGAGTAAGCATTACATACTTTTTTTCATCCGGCCCTTGCCCTGATCAGGGAATAAAGCTAAGAAACCCCTCCCTACCCCTACATACCAGTATCGCCACCAGAGAGAGAGAGAGAGAGAGAGAGAGAGAGAGAGAGAGAGAGAGAGAGAGAGAGAGAGGTGGCCCTCTAGTGATGACTAGCGGCAATCTTGGGTAATGCAAACAGGGGAAGTAATTGTAGACAATGAAAGTAATTGGCATGGAAGAGTTATATCCCTTAGACCCTTTGTCGCGGCTTCATAATTATAATATTTTTTGGTGGTTGTCAAAATCGTATTTTTATCAGGAAATTCTTATTTTCATATTTAGGGTTAAAACAAATTGTAAAAATACGAAAATATCGTACAGGTAGGCAGGTCTGCAGCAATCCAATCATTGTTTATAGCTCCACCAAGCACACAGGCCATATAGGGGCTGTCACCTTGTCACATTTTAAAACTCTTAGTCTTATTAAAACTATTTATTTATTTATTATTTTATATCGAGGATAATGGAATAAGCACTCATGTGCTTTTTTACATCCAGTCCCTGTGTGTTTGCAGTTTTATAAATCTTGTCATCTGTTCCCACAGGTACACAATGGCCTACTCTTACGAAAAGCAGAACAGGATTTAACGTGTGCGCAAGATGTTATGCATGCGTTCGCACATGGGGCCTCGGTTTACAGTCTCATCCAAAAGACTTTTGGGGAGAGTGGGGTCAGCACTGATGTTAACTCCAGGAGAAAAATCTCCTCGACCGGACTCGAGGAGAGAGATTTATTTATTTATTTATTATTCTTTTATATCGAGGATAACAGAATAAGCAATAGTGTGCTTTTTTTCATCCGGTCCCCGCGTGTATGCAGTTTTGTAAATATTGTCATCTGTTCCCACCGGCACACGATGGCCTACTCTTACGAAAAACGGAACAGGATTTAACGTGTGCGCAAGATGTTCTGAGAGAGAGAGAGAGAGAGAGAGAGAGAGAGAGAGAGAGAGAGAGAGAGAGAGAGAGAGAGAGAGAGAAGAGAGAGAGAGAGAGAGAGAGGAGAGAGAGAGAGAGAGAAACACTTTTATTAAGGGATAAGAATAAGCACACATAATGGCTTTTTTACATCCAGCCTCAATCAAAGAAAATCATAACAATGAAAACAAATCGAGAGAGAGAGAGAGAAAGACAGAGAGAGAAAGACAGAGAGGGAGAGATAGACAGAGGCAGAGAGAGGAGACCCCCCCCCCCCCAAATTGAGAGTTTATATTACAGAGTAGCCTGTAGTCTCCTTATCACACATTATGGACCTCAGCAGCAATTCTGTTGACAATTCTGATTCTACCATCAGCCATTAAACTGAAGTTTTCTGAACAAAACACAAGGCAACTGAAGGAGACAGAGACGACAGACATCAAAGGGTAAGAACAGAAAGACACAGATGGAAACACTAACACACAAAACAAGAAGTGTAGGAAAAGAGACAGGAAATGGAAAGAGAACAGACAGACATGGACACAGACAGCTGGTCACACAGACAAACACTATATTATACAGCAAGATAAATGACAAATATCTACATATCATACAGCAAGACAAATGACAAACAGCTACATATCATACAGCAAGATAAATGACAAACATCTACCTGATCATGTTCTGGACACTGACATGGGAATGTGCTGAATGGCGTTCCTGCTCTTTGGCACTTGACTTGATTCAGTCCAGCTCCTGTAAGTACATTATTAGTCATTGGTAACAAGGAAAACATGAGGTTTGTCCCTCCACCTTAACTTACATTCCTTGTGGCTTGATTCAGTCTACCCTCTAGTTCCGGAAAACACTAACAAGTGATGAGCCACACTAAACATTCCTTAGCTTAAAGATTACATTCATCTCATCATGTTATTTTGTAACATACTTTAAGAATATTCTTTTTTGATTTTTACTTATGTTCTTTGCAGTCTTTGTTTAAAATTCTTCATCGCTTTTTTCACCCGAATACTAAAATCATTTTATAGGAACCATTTCCATAGATTAAATTTTCAACCATTATTTCAACACAATATCACATTTTAATATCAGCACCTCGATTGAAAGTGTTTAAAATTTTACTTAAAGGAATCAAATTACCAATGCACACAAGTACAACCCAAAATGCAATCAAAAAGTTTTGTGACCAGAACATTTTACATAATGGTTTATCTTTACTGACACTGAAGGACACAGTGAAAGCTGTTGTAAGAGCCCTTTACATTCAATGAACTAGTGACTTGAAAGAAATTTGGGGGCTGAATGTCTGAGTGGAGTAATTTTCTCACCTGGCTTCTGTCACAGTGGCTCCTCTTTAATGCTGGAAGGTGTTGATGATGCCAATGGTTTCTCTTTAATAATGGCAGGTGATGATGTCAGTGGTTCCTCTTTAATGCTGGCAGGTGTTGATGTCAGTGGTACCTCTTTAAAGTTTAATAACGGCAGGTGTTGATGTCAGTGGTAACTTGGCAGCGGTTATCTGTTTGTTAAACAAAATGCACATCACTCAATTAGAAATAGCATAAAAAAAATCAAAAGCATGGCAAAAGAGCACTCAACAATAGAAACAACTGGTAAATGTACAAACAACTACCACAGGCTACAGAGGCAGATATATCACCAGTTTTCCTAATCTGGCTGCACTCACCTGACCACAGCTGATTGCACTTACATAGCCTTTAGTCAAACAGGTGTACTCCACACAGCAGAAAGCATAGAACAAATAGCCACAACTCAAATCACTACTTAAAGAGAGATACATGTGAAAGTGATGAACAAAGATAAAACAATGCAATAAGAAAATCAACGCTGATTGGACATAAAAAGTCAGGTCAGAAATAAAAGACAAAAAATAAAAAATAAGATTACAGAATTACATGGAACTGTACCTTGTTGACAGACTTCAGTTCTTGGTCAATGTTATGGCTCATGTGTCGTCCTTGTCACTCCACTCCAGCCCCAGTGACTCTGAAGACAGAAAGTCATCATCAGTCATACTGAACAGTAAATCATCATCAGTCATACTGAACAGTAAGTCACCAGTCATACTGAACATTACATCATTATCAATCATACTGAACCTTTGGTCATCATTTTTCCTCCTATAATGAGTTAAGTTAAAGAGTTCAACACTGTGATACTGTGCAAAGACTGTAATATATACTAAAGTGGACAATGGCTAGTGTACCATGCATGCATTAAATTAAATAACTTGTAGTGAACAATGACTCGTGTACTTTGCATGCGTTATGTAATTGTAGGGAACAATGTTACAATACAGTGCATGAATTTTTAGTGTGAGAATCCTGGGTCTGTTATGATCAAACACTTAGACCCCATTAAACAGCCCCCCCCCCCACACACACACACACCCCCCCCCCCCAAAAAAAAAAAACAAACCCTCATCAACTTGTAGCATATTCTGTCCTCCTTAAATAATTTTACTCCCCTGTATTTATAAGCCCATACATATCTTGGGAACAAGTAAAAACCCACTCCTCTTTTAGGAACAGTAGAAAAAAGTGCCTCAGAAGACTCCTCAAAATATCATACAAAGAACACAAGACCAATAACTATGTGAAAGAAGAAATCAAAAAGCATGTGGGCCCCCAAGAGCCTTTGCTCTCCACCATAAAGAGGAGAAAGCTGATGTGGTTTGGTCACACCACAAGACACAACACCCTAGCAAAAACCATCTTGCAAGGAACAGTCGAGGGCAAGAGAAGAACAGGCCGCCAAAAGAAATCATGGGTTGACAACATCAAAGACTGGACTGCCCAACCCCTCAACGCCTCCTACTAGCCACACAGGATCGTGAAGCATGGAAAAAGATCTCCGTTGCGTCTTCTCTCATGTCCCCCCTACGTCCTTTGGGACATGGATTATATTATTTTAAAAAAGAAAGAAAAGAAAAACGCATCCACACTAATGTTGTATTTATTCATCATCTATGCAATGGGAGTAATTATAACGATCTTAATGGTGGGCAAAGGTTGCATTTAACTTAAGCAAAATGCCATTGCCGATGAATCATGGGAGTTTCCCGTGAGGATCGAAATTTAACACATAACACTTAAAATGGAACCATAAGTGGGCAAAAATTATTAGACATGTTTTTTAAAGCCTGAAATTTGAAACCCAAAACATGTAAATGCTTAGACGCAGGGCTGACTGGGAAATTAATACTTGAACTATACTGGGTTCCACAGTTACTGTTTATTTTGGATGCAAGGTTTACAGCTTTGTCATAAAAAAGGCAATGCAATATATCTATTACCTTGCAGCAGTCGGTGTGCACATAGTCTGTAGGATCAGTACCACAATTCCTCGATGAACTTAAAAACTGCAGAACGTAACCACTAAAGATCACAAAATACTTGATTTTCTATCAAGAAGCCTGACATCAACTTACCTCCAAAGAGCCCGCCATGACACATGGTAAAGATGGATAACTCTGCAGAAAGAAGGGGAAGGGGGGGGGGGGGGGGGGGGAGATAAGGGGGTGAGGGGATGGTGGGACAGACGCTACCTTTAGAAGAATCTGCTTACGAACTCTTTTGCCAGTTGGTTTCAGTTATGCGTTGTTAGGAAGAAGCAGCAGCAACACATTTTGTACTGTTCTGTTGTGCTGTTAGAATCACGTAGCACAGGCGCTTGTTCTTATAATTATATCTGGCTATCAATCTATCTACCTATTTATCCCTTAGTTAGGCGACCATGGGGGCACCCATTAAGACTTGACAACCAGCATCCTCCATTCCTCTCTCTGCTCTACCTGCGCAGGCTTTGCAGTTTATACAAACGCAGTAGACTAGGCAACGATCTGAGAAACATTTTGATTTACTTTTCCGGACCCGAGGCAAAGATGGCCTTTGGCGGCTAGGTTACAGCGATTGGAATGTGGATGGTATTTTGTTTTTGAGCTTTCATAAAAAGGCTCACACAGTAACTGGGGATGCAAAACTGATACACCAGACTTGATTTTATCCTTTCCAAGCACCGTTGTCTTATTCCCTGGACTGTTCTTTTCAAAATGGCTTTCTTGAGTATTGCAAGAAGGCCTTCATGATAATGGTTTGTGCAGGTCTGGTGATGTTGCCTGCTTCCATGTTTTGTGACATGGTCCAAGTAAAGGGTGACAGCTGCATGTTTTTGTTCAAATCCAGGACGTATATGCCCACAGAAAGACGGCAAGATGTAGTGAAGATAGTAGTTTGTTTTTCCCTCAAGACTGATGTTTAAGTCTTTCCAGATTGATTTGAGTTGGCCAGAGTAGGCAATGTACATCTGTGTGGCTCTTGAATTCACCTGTTTTTGACCCTCCCTCACAAATAATGCAGTACTTGAATTTGCTCACTGTGTGTGTGTGTGTGTGTGTGTGAGAGAGAGAGAGAGAGAGAGAGAGAGAGAGAGAGAGAGAGAGAGAGAGAGAGAGAGAGAGAGAGAGAGAGAGAGAGAGAGAGAGTGTGTTTATTTTTTTAATTTTATTTTTTTATATCAAGGATAATGGAATAAGCACTCATGTGCTTTATTTCATCCAGTCCCCTTGGGTATGCAGTTTTGTAAATATTGTCATCTGTTCCCACCGGCACACAACGGCATAGTCTTATGAAAAGCAGAACAAGATTTAACGTACGCAAGTTGTTCTGCGTGTGCGTGTGCGTTCTGCGTGTGCGTATGCACACGGGCCTCAGTTTACAGTCTTATCCCAAGGACTTTTGGGGAAAGTAGAGTCAGCACTGATGTTAACTCCAGGGGAAAAATCCCCTTGAACGGAATCGAACTCGGGTCATCAAATTGCGAGTGCTATGTTCTGACCATTATGCTATCCCGTCCCCCCCCCCCCCGGGGGTGTGTGTGTGTGTGTGTGTGTGTAATTGAAAGAGCAAGTTGTACCACAAAAGCACACACCGTTCACACTGCTGAAACGTACACCTGGCAAAACAGAATAATTCAAAATATGACTGTATTTTAATAATTTTATACATAAATAGTTTTTAGCAGTTTTCACAAAAAATAATACACAAAAAACCACCTCCCAAAACAACAACCCAAAAACAACAACAACCAAATATAGAGAATCAGCAAACATAAGAAAATTCACTGGTTGTCTGAACAAATAAGCAGCAAGATTAAAATGAGTTCACTGGTTTTCTAAACAATCAATTTTATACACGACTCCTTTTTTGATCACAATCACCAATTCCTCCCAGAAGACAATAAATGTGACGCTCCACCACGAAATGAGTCGCTTAGCACATAATCCACTTTTCCGCTAGGAGCCATTAAAGGCAGGTGGGGGTGAGGGTGTCGATTTTGAGATTTTTATTTATTAGAAAACTGTAGCACTTATTCTACCTTGTAGTGAAATATCAAGGTATAATTCTGTTTCCTTTTGTCTTTAAACGTGCTTTGGAAATAGCGAAGCCCTCATTCTGACCACCTATTAGGATGCTAAAAATGTCAATTTCTCATTTTGACATTTCCTGCAGTCTATCATTTCAAATTGTAATAACTTTTGATAGATTTTGACATTTCCTGCAGTCTATCATTTCAAATTGTAATAACTTTTGATAGAATTGTTCGATTTTCAGTTTGTTTATTTTTGCACTGTATAGCCATTGCATTGCAAATCAATAGCATGTCAATAACTAAAAATTGACATCTGGTGCAATGCGACTCCTTATGTGGTGGAGCGTCACAAATGCTTACAGAGGGCAAACAGGGGTATCAGACAAAAACTGGTTTTGTTTCCTTTCTTTTCTCCACATTCCCGAGGGAAATTTGTTTTGAAAGACGCAACACATAAAGGCGACTGTGGTGTAAATAAATGCATACACAGATACAGAACACAAACATAGTCACAGGTCTAGAGTGGGTTACTGTGTCAAGAAATCGGTAACATACAGGTCTTTCTTCGTTATAAAAATATATCTTTCTCTCTCGCTATTTTATCAGGTCATGGTTTGCAATTTGAAAACACCAATAGATAATAACCGACATCTGTGTTTTAGATGATACAGGTGTGAGTACGAAGACAGGTAAAAAGATAAAGGTAAAGGTGTCCCATAACCTATGTGGTCATAGAGGAGTGAGGCATCAGAGACCCCAGCTTCTCTAGGGGCCAGCACATTGAGGGCAGCACTCACTGAATTTATTCAAATCCAATTCAATTCCCTCGCTGCTTTACCTTCCCTGACCCTAAAGAGGGCAGGTACCTATTTACAGCTGGGTGAACTGGGGGGACTGTACTGAAGCCAAGGAGCGCAAACAGTCTCTCATTTCCAACTGGTAACTATGCTTGATGCTGCTTAACTTGACTTGGGGAAGCAAGCGCTCTGACCACTGAGCTATCCCACCCCCTGACAGGTGTTGACAAAATAAGAAAAAACAACAATCAAACAAAAAAAAACCCAGACAGAACATAGCAAATGAGACAATTGCAATTAGCTGTTAGTGTAACATTACCTCTTACAGCCACAGACTGAGGCAAAAAAAAGTATTGTGCTGTTCGTTGTGGGAATGAGACAAATGGCACAGTGAACAGACTAAAACAAAGTGTAGTGCAGTGTGTCAAGTCAAGTCAGTCAAGTGTGTGGTGTGTGTGTGTGTGTGTGTGTGTGTGTGTGTGTGTGTGTGTGTGTGTGTGTGTGTGTGTGCGCGCGTGCATGCGTGTGTGTGTGTGTGTGTGTGTGTGTGTGTGTGTGCGTGCGTGTGTGTGTGTATATTTGTGAGTGAGTGAGTGAGTGAGTGTGTGTGTGTGTGTGTGTGTGTGTGTGTGTGGTGTGTGTGTGTGTGTGTGTGTGTGTGTGTGTGTGTGTGTGTGTGCGGGGCGCACGTGTGTGTGTGCGCGGCGCCGTGTGTGTGTGTGTGTGTGTGTGTGTGTGTGTGTGTGTGTGTGTGTGTGTGTGTGCGTGTGTGTGCGTGTGTGTGTTTTTACCTTTAAGCTTCTATCTACATAGCTCATAATGATGTCAAGAGTAAAGTCACGAATATATTTTGTAATGGTTGAGTGAGTACTCCACAGCAGAAAAAATACAAATCTGGAAAAGCACAAGATTTTCATGTTTCCTTCACATCTCACAAGATCCGGGAAAATTTCTGACTCCAAAACATCCGTTTGTTCGTTGGCACTCAAGAAAAAAATTAATCCAGTAAATCAAGTACAACAGATACACAGTATCTGAAAAAAAAAAGAAGTCCAGTACATCGTAATTATACACTGCATGCAAATACTAGCACACATGGACATGGTCACAATATGAAGGAGTCTGAACCATGCTTTCTGTTTTTCGTGCTCTTCTGACCAATGCTTTTGTTAGGTACACACTGCTGTAGTTACTTCAGTCTGCACAAAGTTCACATGCCACTAGTTTTCTACCTACTACACATCTTCAAAAACAACTGTACAATGTGATACTGCCCCCTAAAAAAAATTCTGAGTAAATATAGCTGACTGACTTTCAAATTTTCATTGAAATTGTGCTTCCCTTGCATGTCCTTTTGTGTGTGTGTGTGTGTGTGTGTGTGTGTGTGTGTGTGTGCGTGTGTGTGTGCGTGCGTGCGTGCGTGCGTGCGTGCGTGCGTGCATGTTTAATGCTTGAATTATGTATGTTTACACTGAATTTGTGAATATACACTGAATAGGCGAAAAAGGGGGTAAAAATAAAGACATCACTGCAATCAACATTGGAGGCATAAAGACTGCATGAGTGAATGATTTTCATTTTAGTTTTAAAAAAAAGAAGAAAAAATTTTCATTTTAGATCCGACACCTAACAGACCAATAGTTATACCCAGAAAACACACACACACACACACACCACACACAACACATCCTTGATGTTATTAATGCCTACAACAGTGGGCAATATCCTGCACTGCAAAATCAGGAATATCCTGCACTGCAAAACAAGGAATATCCTGCACTGCAAAACAAGGAATATCCTGCTCGCAAAACATATCTTGACTGCAGCTGCTCATCAGAGCAAGCTTTCATGCTGCCCTGTTCAATGGTGAAGTAAAAGTGTTGTCTATATATATAGTAATCCAAAACTCGCTTTGAGCTAGAAATAAAGAGTTCAGATCAAAACCAGGGAACGGAAAACATTATAAAAACGTGATGGCCTAAGATAACCACCACCTTTTTTTTTTTTTTAAAGGATTACACAAAGATTTTGGAAATACATGCCCTTAATTTCACATAAAACAAATTTCTGAAAAGATAAAAGGCTGGAAGGGGATTTATCAATAATAACAAAAATCTGAACAACAACCCGAGATTAAGTGCAAGTTGAAAAATGATGCAGATGAACACTATGCTAAATCTTGACTATTGGCAGTGATGAATGCAAATTCTGAGGGGGTTTGTTGAACACCATTGCATTAAATTTTAGGACAGCAGGGATGAGCTTTTTTATCACTGATGCTCTGATACACCTACACCCTGTGCTTTCCTTCACATCCATAGGGTGTGATGCGAATTCACTCTACATGAACACACAGTATTTGTCAGACTGAAAAACAGAGAAAAACACCAACAAGAAACATCATTATCACGTTTGTGTTTTCTGTACTCTTTCACTAAAAAAACGAAACAAACTTAAATCCCAGACAAATTAAAAACAACAATATTCCTAACAACCTAAAAGCACATTAAGACAGCTCTTTCCTTTTAAAAAAAACAACCCAAACAAGCAAGAAAGGATATAGCAGCACAAGGAAAAGCAACTGAGTCAGAAACAAAGAGGCAAAAATCAAGAGTAGAACGGAAATAAAATACAGAAATTGTATAGCACCACACCTGTATAATCTGATTACTCCACAAGAAAACAAAACCATACAAATCCTCATCCTAGTGTAGCATAAGCGAGAGAAAAAAAAGCCAATATTATTTTTTCAAAAACAAATCTAAAAAAAAACCCACCCCAAAACCAGGAGAAGGGGATAACAAGAGTAAAAAAAAATAAAAACAAATCAGGAAAAAAAAGGAAATTCAACCAGCACACAAAATGGGCAAGAACCTTCCCCAACATACAGAAAAACACTAAAAAATATACTGCTCTCCCCAACACATACACATACACACACACTTGATTGGTGATCTAGAGGTAACACACCTGCCTAGAAAGCAAAAAGTTTGGGTTGGAAGTGTGCGGTGGTGTGATCCCCAAACTTTTCCCCCAGACCATACTTAAAGTGATATGAATAATGAAAAAATGCTGAAAATCACAAGGGGAAAAAAAAAGACTCACACTCCTTTTCAACAAGCTATAAAATCCCACACAGTTCTGCCCAAAGGTTTAAAAAACAACAACAAAAAAACCAAACAAACCTGACTTTTCGTCGAAAAGATTGGATGAAGGAATTTTTAGAACAAAATTTGGCACAAAGGCAGAAAATGAAAAAAAAAAAAAAAAAAGCAAGAAACAAGAAGAGGGCAAACATGGGACATTATGATGTCTAAGTGCTTAGCTACAGATATCACACAGTAAAAAAAAAAAAAAAAGAAAAAAAAGAAGAGCCATCTATTCTAAAAACCATATTAATAAAAATGTAGCGCATACTTTAAAAATAAAAGACACTGAGCATAATGAGTCCTTATTTTGCAGCAAATAAAATAATTTGAGTTGCGTATTCTATAAATGTTCAGTTTCTGATTTCAAAAAACCAATATTCAAACACTTTGTACAAAGTTTACAGTGACTTTGGGTAAATAAATATAGCAAAAGCCACAGTCTTTAAGTAGAGGGTTTACACCTACTGTATGCCTAGATAATGAAGAAATAATATCTCTAAAATGTACTCTAAAAACTAGTGGTTTAAAAAGCTACCATCATGTCAAAGAATGCTGTTCCAAGCCCCACATTAAGAGCTGTGATAATTGTTATAAAATGCAAATTTTAATCAGTTCGATGAGCGAATAAAAAGTCTCTCTAGGACTAGATATGGTTGGTTAAACATACTAGTTCAAATATATACATATATAATATATATCACCAGCAAAAGAACCAAATGCTTCACTCGTTCAGTGGCGGCATCTTTCTAGACTCAACACAACTTGAGTCATGATCTATCATAAACATTCCAGAATGGAACAAAACCGCACAGCACACAGTAATACAACACATCTACCTAACAATATCAACAAATCAGTTTGGCCCTATAGAATAACGATACCAGGAAATAAACGTATGCAAGAGGATGACCCTTGTTGCTTCCCCTTGCAGACCATGTGGCAATAATTGTGAGCTATTTTGGGACATTGTTAAGACCACTGTGTGCAAAGTGCTGGTGAGGGAGCAGTAGAGTGCCCCCAAGTCTGATACACACTGGTTAGTTTGGGGCTACTGACATTGGGTGATTCCTCACCTGACAAACAACATCAAAAACAACCCTCACTTAACAATCCCTCACCTAACAATACATCAAAACAACCCCTACTAACAACATCAAAAACAATCCCTCACTAACAATCACATCAAAAACAATCCCTCACCTAACAACATCAAAAACAATCCCTTACAACATCAAAAACAATCCCTCACTAACAATCAACATCAAAAACAATCCCTTACCCAACATAAAAACAATCCCTCACCTAACATCAAAAACAATCCCTTACCCAACATAAAAACAATCCCTCAATTGACAATCAACATCAAAAACAATCCCTTACCCAACATAAAAACAATCCCTCAATTGACAATCAACATCAAAAACAATCCCTTACCCAACATAAAAACAATCCCTCAATTGACAATCAACATCAAAAACAATCCCTTACCCAACATAAAAACAATCCCTCAATTGACATTCCACATCAAAAACAAAATTTGATCAAAGAAGTAGGATGTCAGATTAGCAACATTAAAGGTTTTTTTTCTTTTGATTTTTTTTTCTTCCAAGGATGAAATTTGATTTATGGAATAGATGATATGGGCTAATAGTTTACAGTAGGTTTGAAAAAAAAAAATCTTTATACAATAACCCCACAGTTTATTTTCTCCTGAAACAAAATTGATGGTCTCAGCCATTTTGGGACACACCTATAACACCATACTATGAGAAATGTTGTTTGCTTCAATGATGGCTATGTATCTGTCCGTGCATGTTCTTTTTAATAATAATATTATAATAATGATAATAAAAAAAATAATAGTAATAATAAAAATAATAATGATAATAATAATAGTACTGTTGCACTGGTGTGTGGAACACTTTTGTAAAAGGCCTATTTCCCACTTTTTTCAGGGTCTTTATGCAGACTACTGGAAGACCGAAAACCTATCTGTCATGGCCTATTCTCTACTATTCTGTTGACAGTCTGCAGACTGCAATGGTTAGAAATGTTAAGATGATTTATAGATCATCAACACCATACAACTATGAAGTAGTCACTCACAGATTTTGTTAACCACAGAAACAAAACCAAAAAAAAAACCAGTTTAACAAGTGATGATATTCATGGATTTCTGTATTTGCAAAAACTAAAGCCAAAATCTAAAGAAAGGCTAGTTTTTATACTGATTTGTAAAGGAATACTTCTTTTCAAGTGCTATCAAGAAAAATGGTCACAAACCATGGAAAAATACTTAGTGAGAGTTCAAACTTTGCCATCAAAATTGCGCAAAACTCTGCAAAAATGACATCTCTCTCATGACCACAGATACCGGAATTTCTCTGTTTTAGATTTAATAAAGTATTTTGAATTGAAATGAATTGAATTATGCACATGATGTCTAAAAGTGAAATGGTGAATCTGTCCTCTGATCTTTCCCTGGTAAACATGGTGAATTTGGCTGAGCAATGTGCAGCACGATGGTTAACTTATCACACCCTGTCTCAAGTCTATTATACACTGGCTGATTGATTTGTTCCATATGTGCTGTACACTGGCTAACTGATTTGTTCCATATGTGCTGTACACTGGCTGATTGATTTGTTCCATATGTGCTGTACACTGGCTGATTGATTTGTTCCATATGTGCTGTACACTGGCTGATTGATTTGTTCCATATGTGCTGTACACTGGCCATGTGTAGTTTGTTCCATATGTGCTGTACGCTGGCCATGTGTAGTTTGTTCTATATGTGCTGTACACTGGCCATGTGTAGTTTGTTCCATATGTGCTGTACACTGGCCATGTGTAGTGTGTTCCATATGTGCTGTACACTGGCCATGTGTAGTTTGTTCCATATGTGCTGTACACTGGCCATGTGTAGTTTGTTCCATATGTGCTGTACACTGGCCATGTGTAGTTTGTTACACATGTGCTGTACACTGGCCATGTGTAGTTTGTTCCTTATGTGCTCTACCTTGGCTATGTATGTGTACAGCTTGCAAGGAAAATTTTAGGCAGAAAAAAAGCCTGTACGTATAGAAATGTGAAATTTTGATTTTAGATGTACGAGGAAACAAAATAGCCAACAGCAAAGTTTGGCAAAATACTCTCCATTATTGAACAATTTAAAAATTAAAAAGTAACATTTTCAAATTCTATAAAATAAGGGTGTGATATTCTCATATACTAAAAACTTGTTTATAACCTGGAGTCTTCAGAATTGTAGAAATGGAACGGACAGATGTGTCTGCGCAGAGGATATTCACAGTTGGATCAGTATGAAGTCAGTAAACCACATATAAACTGACACGCAGATGCCATCTTGTTGAGCGAGTGAGCAAAGAGACACACTCAGTGCCATTCACTCCTCACAGCACACAAATCCAACATCACTCAGTCAAGAGTGTCATATTTAGCTCACCTTTTCCTTTTACCTAGTCCAAGTGTGGTCAGTCCCTGCTGTAATTAGCACCAGCTGACCCCACCTAGGCTGGGATGGGATGGATTAATTAGCAGCTGAGAGAAGCTGAAAGTGGGGAAACTGACAGCTGTGTCTTTAATTAAGGACAGAAGTGACAATGGAAACAAAGGCTTTCACAGCCAGTCCCCTAGTACAATTTGCACTCTTTGGTGATTCTAGAAGAATGTAATTGTACTTTAGTTCTACATATACCCTTTGATTTGTCACCTTTAATTTTCACTACAAATTTTTAAAAGTCAAGGTACATTACAGCATACCTTAGTAACCAAGAGAGGGAAACATCAGATACATTAATACAGTATTTCACAGCATAAGAGTTTTAAAAATAACCCACAAACCAACCCCAAAAAGTCCTCAGGAGCACAGGTCACTTTTCAGATCAATTTACACCGACTTCTTCTCCACATAAAATCAACATGCATTAGCTGAGTATTACTCCTCTCAACAGAATGAGATCCAATCACAGAGAGACAGGAGAGGGAGAGGGGCAGAGAGAGGGAATAAAGAAAGAGAGAACATAACAATGAGGAAAAGAAACGGCAAGACACAGACGATGGGAAGGAAGCAAATAAAAAGAGAAAAAAAGCATAACTTGGATAGACACACTGACCGGAAGACCTGTAAGTAAAAGGCAAAGAAAAAACAGCAGCAGCACCAGATACGAAGACTACAGAATAAAATACAGTTGTCTAGTGTTACTTCATACTCTTTTCCCACTATGGGAGAAAACTCTGTAGTCCGAACTCTTCAGGGATACTCACAAAAGGAATGTTCCTCTCTACAGTTCATCTCTGTCTTCATCGTCATCATCATCATCATCCTTATCATCTTTATCGTCAGTTTTATCATCCGACTTCTCTTTTTTATTATCAGACTTTTTGTCTGAATTTTTGGGATCCACAGCCCCGATATTTGCTTCAACATCTTCCTCCTTATCTCCCTTACCCCTTACCTTTTTTTTGTCCGATGTGTCTGTGTTCGCTGACGAGGTTTCAGTGTCTGATTTATCAACATCTTTCTTTTTATCATCATTATCTTCATCATTCTTTTCATGTGAAGAGCTTGTGTCCGTCAATTCAGCCGACATGTGTGATTTATTTTTATCAACGTCTTCATCATCCTGAGCAAGCTCATTCTTCTCACCCGCAGAGTTTTTCTCTGATGTATCCACAGAGTGTGCTTTACTCTCATCCACATCTTTATCTTCCTCAGCCACGTCGCTGTCTTCATCTACAGCGCTCGTTTTCATCGATGTCCTCAACGTCTTATCATCCCCTTCGTGCTTGTCCTCCTTTTCGTCTGTGTTCTTTGATGTAGCCGATGCGTCTGTGTCAGCATCGTCAATGTCACCTTTCTTGCTATCATCAGTCTTGTCGTTTAAAGAATTTTTCACTGATGAATCTGACGAGTCTACTTTCACATCACCATCATCATCATGATTTTTATCTCTCTCATTATCATGATCTTTATTCCCCTCATCATGAAGATTTTTATCCCCCTCATCATCATTACCCCCCTCACCATTCTTTTCCTCCGTGTTCCCTGAAGCGTCTGCCTGGCTGTTGTGTTCAGAGGAGGGCAGGGAAGACATCTGCCCGTCCCTCTTGGTCTGAATGCTGCGCAGCACTTTGCGGGCGTGCACGTGGGCCAGCTCTTTGAAGTTGGGGTTGAGGGTGTACCACATGGCCAGGGCACACCGCGTCCCGCTGCGCACCGCACGCACCCCGTGATACTCTTTGGCGTTGAAGCCCACCAGCCTGCCACACCTGGGCTGCAGGGTTACCTGTAGAGGTGAGAAGAAGGTGAGACAAAAAGCTTAACATTTAAAAAAAAAAAATGTATTTATTTATTTTTACAAGATAAAAGGCTTGTGAAATGATTATCAACACTCTTATTTTCTTGTACGCCTGCCACACCTGGGCTGAAGGGTTACCTGTAGTGCAGAGAAGTAGGTGAGACACTTTTATTTTCTTGTACTCCTGCCACACTTGGGCTGCAGGGTTACCTGCGCAGGAGAGAAGAAGGTGAGACAAAAAGCCTATGTGAAATGATTCTTGTACGTCTCCTACACATGGGTTGAAGGGTTACCTAAATGCTAAAGGTGCTAAGCTACTAAATAAAAATGTACTGGAATGACTCACCTGTTCAGATTTATTGGAATGAGCGAAGAAAAACTCCCCTCCTCCGAAGTCGTCGTTCAAGTACAGAATGGCACTGAAAAGAAAGGGGTCAACTCATCAACATTCAATTCAGTTGCTGTTGTTGGGAGTTCCCCAGCTTAACACCCGGAGAGTTGCCTACAACAGGCACTCTGTCTCACTCATCATATATGGGAATCCCCATCACACTGTCTGTACACATTAGATGAGACATTTGCGTGTATGGCTGTTTATTTTATTTAATTTTTTTTTTTTATCTTATTCTTTTATATCGAGGATAATGGGATAAGCACTCTTGTGCTTTTTTTTACATCCAGTCCCCGTGTTTATGCAGTTTTGTAAATGTCATCTGTTCCCACCGGCACATGATGGCCTACTCTTACGAAAAGCGGAACAGGATTTAACATGTGCGCAAGATGTTCTGCGTGCGTTCACACACAGTGCCTTGGTTTATAGTCTCATCCGAAGGACTTTTGAGGAGAGTGGAGTCAGCACGGATGTTAACTCCAGGAGAAAAATCTCCTCCAACAGGAATCAAACCCAGGTCGTCAAATTACAAGCGCAATGTTCTGACCACTAGGCTATCCCGTACCTTGCAATAATGGCAGCCGTACTCTAGACTTCTGAGGATTTTTACCCCATTCATGGAGAATACAGTTTGTTGTTATGCTAAAAGCTTGTCACGGCTGAAGACAATCTGAGTGTAACACCTCAAAGCATAACAACATTGTAATGCAGGCCTAGAGGGCAGCATAGCTCAGTGGTCACACTGCTCGCTTTCCCCAAGCTAAGGTTAAGCAGCATCGAGCGTGGATACCAGTTGAGTTGGTGACCATTTGCACGCCTTGGCTTCAGTAGTCCCCCAGTTCACCCAGCTGTAAATGGGTACCTGCCCTCTTTAGGGTCAGGGAAGGTAAAGCATCCAGGGAGAGGAGATGGGCGCCGCCCTCAACATGCTGGCCTCTAGAGAAGCTGAGGTCTCTGATGTCTTGCTTCCCTACGACCACACAGGCTATGGGACACCTTTACCTTTACCTAGGCATTGTGCTTATATCAATACTTGACAAAGCTCTAGGCCTGAACAAATTCTCTTCAGTAATGTCATTGACATAAATATGCACACTCTAACAGCAGTATAACAACATCTCTATTTACAGATAAATCTACTACCATTACAAAATCAAACTCAAGTTTACATATCAAGAAACAAGATACCTATAGTATATTTATTAATTTTTGTAGCACTGTGGATACATTGGATACATGCTGCACACAGTGTCAATGAAAGAGGGACAGAGAGAGACAGCAGACGACAGGGAAGTAGTTCACATGGCTTAAAACATGTGTAACAGAGTGGACATATGTGACGCTCCACCACATAAGGAGTCACATTGCACATGAGGTAAATTTTTAGTTATTTACATGTTATTAATTTTCAATAACAGGGCTATAGAATACAAAAAACAGATTGAAAATCTGACAATTCTATCAAAAGTTATTACAACTTGAAATGACAGACTGCAGGAAATGACAAAATGAGAAAATGAGTACTTCCACTGGGACTCTAATATAATTTCTTCAACCACAACAAGTAGGCTCACCTGTAATCCCTCTGGATATAGGCGGGGTACTCCTTCACGCAGGATCCGTCAGGCTTCAGGATGCAGTTGTCTGCATGCACTGGGTGACTCAGGTCATCCCGCACCTTGCTCTCTGAAACAGGGCGGCACTGATTAATTAACCCTCTTAGTCCCTAACCTGGATTTGCCGGGATTGAAACTGAAAACAATAACAATATTCCTAACACCCTAAAAACACATCAACCCTCTTAGTCCCGATCTGGGATTTGCTGGGATTGAATAATTGCCCCCCTTGAATCCCGAACCGGGATTTGCCAGGATTTACACACAGTAGATTTCCATCATGCTGTGACCATCACTAATTGCTACAGCATGCCAAAGCTCTTTCAGGCAAGAGGTAGAAACCTTGCTGAGAGTCTGGAAGTAATTATAGCTGCTAGTATGTTAATGTACTTAGAAGGAGGAAAAGGCCAGCCAGCATGTGTGCCTGACCTGATTCTCATGATGGGTTGGGAAATCTAGGGGCAATTTGTGTTCAGAGAATCTGAAAGCAAGAGGGTTAATCAATCAACAGCTGATTCAGCAACAGCACAGACAGCATGACCTGAGCTGACACTCTTAGTCACACATGCGTACGCCGAGCTTCCTCACAAGAACACATCTGCACTCCCCCTACCCTCACCAATTACCCCCTCCCAGCACATACACAGAGTGGACAATAATTATGGGCAATTACATGTATCTGAAAAACAAACTTTTTGCTAATACACTGAAAGTCTATATAAATAAGTGAATGGTTCTAAAAAAATAACTACACCTCTACTCACCATAGGAGTGTAGCAGAATGAATAAATAAGTGGAATTCAACAGTTAAACTGTGATAATGTAACTTATAGCCGAAATGGTTTTGACAGGAGTGTGCTCATTATTTTTTAAAATATTAAAAACTAGAGATTCATGACAAACATTTCCTCCTAAACTTTTCTTTTTCATCAGGATTTCCCTTGGAAACAAATAAACAAAATCTATGGTCAGCATCACTGTCTACACTTCCCTGCCATAGCGACGAAATAAGCCAACACTTCAACTATCCACATCTAGTGACTGAAAAGTAAAATAAAAACTAAATCTCTCTGGAAAATCATAAATTTGGACAAATCCTCAAGTATGCCATTGCTGATGTACTTACCTTTCAGAAATTGTATACTTCTATAAGTGTCTATCAAGTAACAAAATTCTACAGAGTTTTAAAACAAACACACCTATTTTTAGTACAAAACAATTAGCCCCCCCCCCCCCCCCCCCCCCCCCTCGGGTTTCACTGAGATCTTATTTGTTGGGGAGGGAGACAGACAGTGAACATGACAAAGAACATAAAACGTCAGTCAGACATCTTGTTTGTTGGGGAGGGAGACAGACAGTGAACATGAGAAAGAACATAAAATATCAGTCAGACATCTTGTTTGTTGGGGAGGGAGACAGACAGTGAACATGAGAAAGAACATAAAATATCAGTCAGACATCTTGTTTGTTGGGGAGGGAGCAAGAGGGTGAACATGACAAAGAACATAAAATATCAGTCAGACATCTTGTTTGTTGGGGAGGGAGACAGACAGTGAACATGAGAAATAACATAAAATATCAGTCAGACATCTCACCGTCAATGGGGGTTCTGCAGACGAGGTGGGTGAAATCAAAGTAGAGGGGCCGGGTCAGGTTGAAGTATTTCTCCACCAGCAGACGACTCTTCTCGCTGAGGTCCAGGAAGGATTTCATGGCAAAGGTGTTGACTACCCCACTGTGCATCAACTGAAAATAATGACAGCACTGTGCATCAACTGAAAATAATGACAGCACTGTGCATCAACTGAAAATGACAGCACTGTGCATCAACTGAAAATAATGACAGCACACAGCACTCAAATCCAGCATAACTCAGTCAAGGGTTCAGGGCCTGCCCAGTGCTAAAAATAAAAATTAGCCCCTTCCTTTCACTAATTCCAAGTGTGGTCAGTTTCAGCTATATTTAGCATCAGATGGGATGGGATGGGTAGCAGCTGAGAGAAGCTGAAAGTGGGGGAAACTGACAGCTGTGAGCACTGTGTTTCACTGTGCATCAACTGAAAATGACAGCACTGTGTTTCACTGTGCATCAACTGAAAATGACAGCACTGTGTTACACTGTGCATCAACTGAAAATGACAGCACTGTGTTATACAGTGCATCAACTGAAAATGACAGCACTGTGTTACACTGTACACCAACTGACAATGACCGCACTGTGTTACACTGTGCATCCACTGAAAATGACAGCACTGTGTTTCAGTGTGCATCATCAACTGAAAATGACAGCACTGTGTTTCAGTGTGCATCAACTGAAAATGACAGCACTGTGTTTCAGTGTGCATCATCAACTCAAAATGACAGCACTGTGTTACACTGTGCATCAACTGAAAATGACAGCACTGTGTTTCAGTGTGCATCAACTGAAAATGACAGCACTGTGTTTCACTGAAAATGACAGCAGTGTTTCACTGTGCATCAACTGAAAATGACAGCACTGTGTTTCACTGTTCATCAACTGAAAATAACAGAACTGTGTTTCAGTGTGCATCAACTGAAAATGACAGCAGTGTTTCACTGTGCATCAACTGAAAATGACAGCACTGTGTTACACTGTGCATCAACTGAAAATAACAGAACTGTGTTTCAGTGTGCATCAACTGAAAATGACAGCAGTGTTTCACTGTGCATCAACTGAAAATGACGGCACTGTGTTTCAGTGTGCATCAACTGAAAATGACAGCACTGCCTTTCTGTACTACTGCTTTGGAGAGAGAGAGAGAGAGAGAGAGAGAGAGAGAGAGAGAGAGAAGAGAGAGAGAGAGAGAGAGAGAGAGAGAGAGAGAGAGAGAGAGAGAGAGAACAAACCAGAAGCAAACACATGGTAATCTTACATATATATATATATATTATTCCTCTTTTTCTTCTGCAGTGTCTTCTGTATGGTCTCTCAGGCTTAAACAAAATTGAATACCTGTCTCATGAAACAGACTTTAAAAAAGTAAGGAGAAAAAAAGGAGAAAAAACAATACATTAGCTCATTTATCTATTTGTTTAATCCAGTAAAAAAAGAAAAAAGAAAAAAGAAGGCCATATAGAGAAAGTGAAGCAGGCATGAAATTTGAAGGTAGGTAACAACTAAAAAATGTTCTTACTAAACAGTCTTGGTACCTGAAGTATAAAAAAACCCCACTTAAATGTATTGTATTTCTGGACTTTTTGTCTTTGTTGAGAACACACACACATGCACGCACACTCGCACGCATGCACACACACACATACACACACACACACACACACACACACACACGCACACGCAAACACACACACACACAGAATGAAAATAAACTCTCACCATAGCCAGACAGGAAGAGAACATACTGGGTAAAAAAAAGAAGAAATTAAACATTGTTTTCCAAAATTTCTCTGTTTCTGAGATAATAAAAGCCTAAGTTATGGGACACCTTTACCTTGCCCTTACCTTAAAAGTATTTTGAATTTGAATGAATAAAAATAAACAAACTTCAATTACAACCTGCAACAAAGTATCCCATTTTCTGTACAGCCCCTTTCCCCTGTTACAGAACATCTTGCACACACGTTAAATCCTGTTCCGCTTTTCGTAAGAGTAGGCCATCGTGTACCGCTGGGAACAGATGACAAGATTTACAAAACTGCATACACAGGGACTGGATGTAAAAAAAAGCACATGAGTGCTTATTCCAATATAAAAGAATAAATCAAATAAATAAATAAATAAATAAATAAATACATACATACCTTGCGAACTAAGAAAATAAGAGACACATATAGACACATATCTGTTCTGCTACAGATCCTCAACACGACACAAGCATACATACATACCTTGCAAATCAAGAAAACAACAGACACACATATTATACACACATATAGATCTGTTCTCCTAAAGATCCTCAACACGACACAAGCATACATACATACCTTGCAAATCAAGAAAACAACAGACACATATAGACACATATCTGTTCTGCTACAGATCCTCAACACGACACAAGCATACATACATACCTTGCAAATCAAGAAAACAACAGACACACATATTATACACACATATATCTGTTCTCCTAAAGATCCTCAATACACCACACAAGCCGACAAGAAAGCAAGGGCCTTTACCCACCTTGGATGCTCTATAGATGGTCAGTCCTTGGAACAATTCGTGTTGTGTGTGTGGGGATATGTACGAGGGTTTTGTCTCAAGAAGGTCGTAACCGTCACCAAGTAAAGCACCACTCTACAAGACAACCAAGCCACACCACCGCCCGTATGATAAAAAAGCACGCAAAGCAAGACTAGCCTGGAATAAGACAAAGCTGTGTGATTAAAGAAAGTGGCTAAAGGTAGTGGTCTAGTTATATGTTGACTTGTGTACACGTTGAAGTACGGTTAGAAGAAGAGCGCTGGAAAAATGAAAAGTGGGTTAACGAATAGATGTATGCGTAGATTAAAGGAATGAATGAATAAGTGAATATATATAAGCAGGTAAATAAATTATTCTACCAACTAATTAATGAGTGACTACCTAAGCAGATGAATTAACCAATCAACCAGCGATTTCATAATCAATCAACTATCAACAAACAAATAAATAAAAAGGTAAGGAAGAAGTCCCATTCACATTTGATATTAGCCTTTTTCCTGTGGGTAGCCCGCTAAAGGGAAACCAACCATCTACCAGCAATATCTGCTTTCTTTTAACCTTTGACCTACGGGTAACCCACTATAGGATAACCAGCCGTCCACTAAACCTTCCCTACGTATCACCCACTACTGGGCTACAGGAGCATACACATGTGCACAGTGCATGTGTACTGGGAAAGAGGGGTTCTCTCCCTAAACGTAGGGATAGTGTTAATTAAGTACCCTTTATTTATGAATAGGTGGATGTAAACACCACCCCAAGACTGGGTAAAAGGAAACAGCTGTATGTATGCATATGTCTGTATGTTTGCCAAAATGGTATGAAAGTCCCATTAACAAACGAGCTACGACTATTCTTGAAAAAAAAAGAAAAAAAGGGGATTTAGGTTTATTCATTTCTTATGTGATTTTACAACTATGACCACACTTGATGAAAAAAAAGACAAAAAGGGTGCTTTATGTTTATCACCTATGTGCTTTGTAAATCATGTGTTTTTTTCTGTTATTTGTTTTTTTTGTTTTTGTTTTTTTTACAGACTAGTCTTGACATAAAAAAAAAAAAAGGATTCTTGATGTTTATACACTTTTGTGCTCGTACATCCATACCTGGGTACAAATATGTGAAAATGTACAATGTAGGAACAAGACTGATCTCTATTATCTCTTTCATAATTTTTTTCTTCTTATTAATTAATGCGTGTGCAAGCTCATGACAAATACACTCTGAATATAATTAACTATTTGTAGGATAAAGAGTCACTCTTGACACTGCTTTGACAATTTCTGTACAGCAGTTAAATGAAAGAACAGACTTTATCCATAAAAATCCTATAGCACATCAACCTTCATTCTCCTTTTACTTACAGGAGAAAACAAAGTCATGGAAATCAGTGTATGCCTACCTACATGGTGAGACACTAAGAAACTGCCATTAATGCTATTTAGAAACTGCCATTAATGCTATTTAGAAACTGCCATTAATGCTATTTAGAAACTGCCATTAATGCTATCTCTCATCTAATGTGCATGCGCAGTCTTATAGCCCCAAAACAGCTGCTTCTATGTCATAAATACATACAAAAAGGTCTTTTTTTTTTTAGCAGGTAAGTTTAACCCTCCATGGATACTGATTACTGTGGAAAAGAATACAGCTGAAAATAAATCCCAAATAACAGGTGCAATTTTTGATGACCGTGTGTGAACCCACACCAAAATACCCACAGCGCCTGCAGTGTCAGAGATAAAAATCCCTGAAAACAAGGTGCAACACTTCCCCAACAAATGATGTCAAAATTAAAATACCTATATTCCCCTTAAAGTCCAAGCTAAACAACCACAGATGAAGGGAAAATGAAAATACAGAACAGAACCTTTTTAACAAGGCACAGCTGAAAACATACAGTACATAACCAGCAACATTGCAAATAAACATCGAACCAAAAGCTCGTTGAACAATAGGGAAAATCACATGAAATGCTGAAAATAGAAGGGAAATTAAAAAAAAAAAAGCCAACAAAATATGGGGTCAGTGTTATGCTAACTCACCGACTCCAGCTTCTGTAAAATAATAGTCACCATCAAATTCATTATCAACACAATGCTGCAATCAACACTCATACCCAGCTGAAAGTAGAATACGAACCAAAAATAAAAAAATACCAACTGAAAAAAAAACATTAAAAGATTCTTTGAATAACACACATAGGATTAAAATAACAACAAAATTGGGTTGAAAAACACTTATTAATAATAATAATATATGGAATTTATATAGCGCTGAATCTTGTAGAGCACACAAATCAAAGCGCTTAACATGTTATACCTTCTGTTCATGCCTTCACAAAATACATTTACAGCAGTCACTGAAAAACCCTTGTGCATGATTCACATTCGCATTCCCACTTCATGCAGTGGTGCATAAAGTACACAGTCTGTTTATGTTATCCTATCATTTTCCTGCAAACAGCGGTGTAACATAGCCTTTCCACAAATGTTAAAATCAACGATCACGATATATACATAGAGGATATTGCAGAAAATGCCAAAGTCAGAACTTAACAGCATTCTGGGCTAAGAGGACTGAGAAAATGTATAAACTGTTTCAGAACACATCATTATATTCATTATGTCCTGAAAAAGACACTGAGTTCACACACCATACGATACCAAACAAGCGCACACTGCAACATTTTGGAACACAAATCTTTTGGCACTGAGAATTGAGGGCAATAGAAATAATAATGAAAAACCCGTAGTATTTCATACTGTGCTCATGTGGAAGGAATGATAACAAAAAATGATAATGAAAAACCCCAAACAACTTAGTATTGTGCTGATGTGGGGAAATAACTGCAGAACTTCTACCAAACCAATCAGTACTGTGCGATACAGTGCAACCTGTTTTGATCTTACCGTAGTAATGTGGTTTTAGTGCACTCAACGACCAGCACTTTTCTCCACCAATTCATTCATGTCCTTACGCAAAGACTGGGGGGGAGATTAACCCTTTCAATACGGCAAGCCTGTTTTCCGGCTCAGCTTTCTGCTACCCTTCAACCCTTCAGTCCTGTAAGGAGGAAAACTGGCGCAACCAAATTTTCTTTCAATTCCTGGGTTTCTGAGGTGCAGAAGAATGCAAAATGGGTACCTAGGTAAATTTTACATACACACACACGAAGCTTTATAACCATTCTTGTGGGAAAGGAGAAGCAGTGTTTGCTGTATCAAAACTATTTTCCAGAGTCCGTTGATGCCAGTTAGCCGTGTGACGGACCACTATAAACAAACCCTCCTCTGGTACTGTTATCGCCAGAAAATCGGCTGATAGGACTGAAGGGGATAGTGCCGGGGCAGAAATTCAGGATAGGAGAATTAATTGTCAGCAGATATTCAGTGCTGTAAGGGTTGTATTTGTATTTTGTACCACTTCATGTCTGGGTTAATAGGCTCAAGAGGAGTTTTCCCCCAAAGACAGTGCTGGTCAAAGTGAAAGTTTTTTTTTTTTTTGACTTTCCACGCTGCAGTCAAAATTCCTTGACATGACAGATTGCACTGTGGTGGAGCAGCACAAAAGCAACGGACCACAACATCAGGTGCAGAGTGCAAATCACACAGTGTATATGTATGTATAATACACACGTACATTGGTGTACACAACCACCAGCATTCTGATACGATGCAAGCCAACTTTACTTTCTCTCGACTAGAAAAAGCAGCTTTCTTCAGCCTCTTCATACACTACCATATCTTCTTCTCAGACAACTTTCCCCCCACTAATTCTTACAGTTAGGATGATTTACTACCTGATTCAGTTTATAAAAAAAAAAACAACAACAAAAAAACCCCACAACATACACATAAAAAACCCTCCAGTTTATTCCTTCTGCACAATCAGTCTCACTCATATCAGATTTCCAACTTGGTGCAAAATTAAATAGGCACAAACATAGTTATCTGCAACATAAATCATGAACCCCAAAGGTTAAGTTCTGATCCCATCAAGCACTCTGTTGGGAAATCTATGCCTATACCCAGTAGTTTTAGACTTTGGAAAATACGCCTTCTTACATGAGACTACCCCCAAAAGTGCTTAAAATTTTTAAATTTTTATTTCATCATTATTTTTTAATTTTTGTTTTTTTTCCTCAAAAATGTTTGATCAAGTCCCATGAGTGAATTGAAAGCTCGTTTCAAAGGCTTACTAAGATAGGAGGTGGGTGCTGAACTAATTGGTCAGAATTTGGTCTTTGAGCACACAGCTGCCGATTTCCAGCATATAAAAATCCAACCTAAATCTCACATGAAAATAATCCCCTGGCACACAAAAGACTCCCTATCTGATGTGAAAGTCACTGGGCCTTCACGCTTAAACTCCTAAAAACTAAAAAAAAAAACCCACACAATTTTGGCCACTTTTGGACCCGTGTCTGACTTGACAGTGACACACAAACCCACACCCTCACATGACCTTGACCCTATGACCGGTCGGCTATTTTTACTTTGTACCCTACGTCTCTCTTTACACACAGCTACTGGTGTGGACTTGAGGAAGAAAAACGTATGACCACTTTGAAACTGTAGGTCTCTTTGACACAACAACTGGTTTTAATCAGTAACACAAAGAGTTATAATCATCCTGTCTCTGTATATCTCTCTGAATAGATTTGATTTTAACATGCCAAATAAAAACTTATAACCACCGTAAAAACTATTCAATCTCTTTGAACACAACTACTTCCCCCCTCCCCTCCCAAAGCCCTCCCCCCCCCCCCCCAACAAACAAACAAAACAACAATATAAAAATCCCAAACCAAACCAAAACAACAGTAACAACAAAACAACAACAAGAAACTCAAACAAATCTGTGACCACCCTTAAACTAAAAATCTATATGCATACAACTACTGATTTCAACTCGCAAAATACAACAACAACCACCAAAACCAAACCAAAGAAAAAACCCAACAAACCCAAACCAAACCAAACCAAAAAACCCCAACCCACAACCACTCTGAAATCATAAATCTCTCAACACAAAACCAACTAACCATAGCACATAAAAATGAAAACCTACATTCATTCTGAAACAATAAAAACTATAATCACCTCATTCCAGCTAAAGTATAAAAGGCAAAAAGGTAAAGGTGTCCCATAACCTGTGTGGTCGTAGGGGAGCGAGGCATCAGAGACCTCAGCTTCTCTAGGGGCCAGTATATTGAGGGCGGTGCCCATCTCCTCTCCCTCGAACTAAAGTGTAATACAGGTTAACTCCTCTGCCTTTTTCAGAGAAAGCTTAGCATAACTGTGCAGTTTGTGAACTGTCTGGCAGTAGACAAACCACTTTTAAGAAAGCTGGACATATCTTTAAACACATGTTTATTTATTTATTATTTGTGTATTTATTCTTTTATATCGAAGATAATGGAATAAGCACTCGTGTGCTTTTTTTTACATCCAGTCCCCGTGTGCACATGCTAGACATACCTGAAGTCTTGAACATATAAGCTACAGATACTTCAAGCCCCCGATAAACCATAAAACTTGAAGCCGTAAAAGCCTGTGAAGAATTTCTACAAAAAATGACAAAACAGCTAGAGCAGGTTTGGCAGAATTGCATCTAGTACATGAAAGCTGTCATATATATATATATACATGTGATGTCACAGCCTTTATAAAGAAACCAAGCAGAACCAATGTATAACCATCCTTCCCACAGGACTTCTTTAAGACTAATTGTTGAAAAAAAACAACCCATAAATCACATCTGCTTTTGTCATTTTTTCACAATTTACCAAACAGATTTAGAACACTTGAACATGTTTTCGCACATATTTACTATCCAGGTTGTGATTGAAAACCCCAAAAGTTTTGTCAACCATCTTGAAATCCATCACATTTACAAGGGTAGCACTTTCTGTTTCTCAGACACACAACTACAGCTGTGAATAATGATTCTAACGACCAAATAACATCTTAGTAACTTTCACACCCTCTCCTCTGCGCACACATTAAATTTTTAACAGAAAAAAGTCCCTCAGTAAGTTATGTTATATGAAACGTGTGAGATTCATTAAGAGACTGTAGAAAAACTCAAACAGCAGGTGAAATCAGATTTCCGAAACATTTCTCAAATGTTGCAGATTACCAAAAGAGGTGCTGGAAAGATTAAAGCTGCTAAAATTATTGCCTTCAAGTTAAATTTGACAGTGAAGTATTAGGAGTGGTCCCAAAGAGTTCTTCCTGCAGGTTTCCACGGCAACCAGTTAGATTTTGCTGCCTCCTCTTTATACCCCCCAAACAACCACCACCATATTTATTTATGCTTTGTCGTGTTGATTAAACCACACTACAGATAACTGAAAATAACAGACAACAAACCACAGTGAAGCAGGGATGAGAAAGCTCTTCAACAATGATTGTACCGGGAAGTCACCTACTCATTTTATTCTTAAGAATTTTGATCACTTAGTTTTTTGAGCAAATCCTACCTCGTTTCCAAATATCTGAATGATTCTTTGATCTGTATAAGAAAAATACTTATATATTGCTCTTCCTGTTAATTCTTAATCACATAATGTAATAAGAAAATGTTGTTTTTTTATCAAAGCAAACCAATTTGATAAAAATTGGGCATGTTTTTTACTGTCAATTTCTCCTTTCAAATTCGGGACGTTACTTGTTGCACATCCAGTTCCCAGTTTCATGTACTTTCTGCAAGAGGATGGGATAATCTATAATCTATGTATTAAAAAAAAGCAACAAAAACAACAAAAAAATAATAAAAGCACAAAAAAAGCAGAATAACCTCTCGCTCCCTAAAAACTCTAACTTTTAACCTAAAAACCAAGACTCTCCCATTTTCTCTTCTAAATCTTTTAATATCACCAAGTGTGAATAGACTTTAAATTTAACTACAACAACAACTAAACTTCCAAATCTTTAAAGCTTCGCACTGATATATCTCTATCATTTTTCAAAGCAGCACATAAAACGGAAATATACTCGCATAGACTTTTTCAAAGCAGCACATAAAACGGAAATATCTCTATGACTTTTCAAAGCAGCACATAAAACGGAAATATCTCTATACTTTTCAAAGCAGCACATAAAACGGAATACTATCTTCAAAGCATCTTTTCTTCAAAGCAGCACATAAAACGGAAATATCTCTTACTTTTCAAAGCAGCACATAAAACGGAAAAATCTCTATCACTTTTTCAAAGTAATCTCTATCACTTTTCAAAGCAGCACAAAAAACGGACCTATCTACTTCAGAAACTTTGACAAGCACCAGCACAGGTACTCTGGCTGAAGCTTGCTTCCTTCCTTCCTTCCCAGACCCACAAGAGCAGGGCCCGAGAGGCAGAAGGGGCAGTGCAGAATCCTTCTCATCCCTAGCAATGCAAAAAAAGGGTCAAGGCGTACGTACACCCCCCACAAGCAGCGGTGGCAGCCAGTAGTACCTCCAAAGCTACCAGGGTTACAGTCACGGTAAAATGAGGCGGGAAATCAAATCTACCTTTGACACTTCCACAAGACTCAAGCCTGAAAACAATTCGTTTTCACCGTTAGGTGTCCTCCTGTCGTCATAGCCATCACCCGCTCTGCCTAGATCCTGCAAAGTCAGCGTGAGAAGCGGTTCAAGACAACAGAGGTGGGGGGGAGGGGGGAGAGGCCCACTTACTTTACTTACTTGTCAATGGTACGGTCCTGTGATCCATGTCAGCACAAAACATGATGAAACGGCTTAATTATTACAAGTCATTTCACCTCATGCACAGACACTTTTTTTTTTCTTCTAAAAGTTGTAAATGAGAATTGTTGGGATATAAAGTGCTGAAACACACACACACACACACACACACACACACACACACACACACACACACACACACACGCACCACACAACACAGACACACACACACAGACGCACGCGCACACACACACACACAGACACAGACACACACACGCACACACACAGACAAACCTCTCATATACCTGCACACTCATCATAGGCATGCAGGCACACAACATACACACACACACACACACACACACACACACACACACACACACACATGCACCAAGAAGTCATGATGAAAACCCTTAACAAATAGATGCTGGTTTAACAAAATTAAAGAGTTGCAAAGAGAAGTGTACAACACAAATCAACTGCAGCATACTGCAAATCAACCTTGAACAACATGCAAGCTGAGATGGATTATTATTCTCTCTTGAAGCGGCAATGAAAAAAAACCCAAACCCATCAGTGTTCACATCTGATGATTACCAATCAAACAAGTTAAAGTTAGTCAAGTTAAAGTCTGTCCCGAGCCTAAGGCTCATCAGGCCGGTG